>CALSBV010010907.1:2231056-2313556 GCA_943590825.1 Bovichtus diacanthus | reverse complement strand
ACTAGATGCACAGAGAACAACAGATCCTGTGTGAGAGCGCTTTAAGGTGAAGCCCCTGTTCAGTTGCATTCAGCCAGGCATGGCTGCTCAGTACTTTTTTTGGATGCTCGGGGTCAGATGAGCAGTGACCAGGGATAGATCAGCACCCACTGGGAAGGAGGAGCAAGTCTTTATTGATGATATGCCTTCGACTGTGTCTGATAAGAGATTCAGAGAGGGAGAGAGTTACGGTATGATTATAAGATGAACTGCGTTAAACTTGTATTTTTCAGTTGTTGCCACCGATGAGCGTCGTTTTTTTTTTTGTCCTGGTAATGTGTCCATAAAATATTAATCGTCTCACCTCTGGCCTACTCCCAGCTGCTGCTACTTATTTATTTTGTCTTTTGAATCCAGTTCACTCATGTTTGTCAACAGTGGGATTGAGTGTTTGGCTCCATCCCTGGAGCCCCATTCTGTATCCCCCAATCGATAGGAAAAAGAACTGAACAGCGTGGCTCTCTCGCGTAGCCTTATTGCATGCATGCGCTGACAGATGCAGAGATGGAAAGCTTCCTCCAGGCCTGGAAGATGCTCTGTGTGAACACATGTGTGCGTGTGTGTGCGTGTGCGTGTGTGTGTGTGTGCGTGTGCGTGTGCGTGTGTGTGTAAGCATGTGCTATGTGGAAAACACAGCAGATACTTATTATTCTGTGGAAGGGTAACTCAGGCGTCCCTTGACAGTTTGCAGAGCAGCTCAGTTCACCTATGATTAAGAGACTTCAGTTCACATTTTCAGACGTGCTGTGTTAACATGGCCTGTAAGTAGGTTACCTGCTGCCTTTTTAAAGGAAACATCTACCTAAACTTAGTTCATAGATTTGACAGACAGTATCTTTCATCATACTTTTTTGTAGCTATACTTGGGAGGTTCAACATTCATGGCTTTGTGTGATTCAAATACTTTTATGTTATTGAGCATGAGACATTTCCGCCACAAATACAATATTACAATATTTACTGCAAATGGACCATCTACGGTGTTATCTTCTGATTATATTGGAGATGAGCCTTTGAGACCAAAGCAGGCGAGATTACATTACATTACATTTAGCTGACGCTTTTGTCCAAAGCGACTTACAATAAGTAGAGATCTTTCCTGCTGACACTAAACTTCTTACTTTGATATCTCACTCTCTGGCATAGTATTTAATTTAGACTTCCGTGTTGTAGCAGATCATTTTCGTTATCTGTGTTTACGTTTCGAGGCGAGCGTTGATGTTCCATTGGGCGTTAATGCCAAGGCCACAACAAAAGAAAGGACTGGGTGAGAAGAAAACACCAGATGAAAAGGCCGTGAAAGGCAAAAAGCAGCCGAGGCAGAGTTTCATTAGTCTCTTAACAAGCAGCCTTGTTTATCAGTGGTGTGTATCAGAGAAGTAGAGCAGGCCCAGCGCCGCCGAGTCTTCAGTTGTTTCTCATTTCTGCAGCGCAGCAGGAGATCAGAGAGTGGGAGAGACGGAGGGCAACAACAGATTGAGGGAAAGAAGGAGGAGGAGGGGGGAGAGCAGGACTGAGGGAATTTGCTGGATCATTAGTTTACAGTGTTGTAGTATTGACCTCAGGATGGACCCCCGCGGACACGGGGCTCTGGCATCTCAACCTTGTAGATGTAAAGGAGCTCTAAATGCATCTGACCTCTGTGCAACTCTATTCGCTGGTGTGTGTGTGTGTGTGTGTGTGTGTGTGTGTGTGTGTGTGTGTGTGATAAGAATCTGATTTGTGCAGCGTGTCCTTGCTACATGATTTTGGGAATACACTTTTTTGCCTCAGGAGGTAAATATAACAACGCAGATTTCTAAATGTGTATCCGGAGGTGTTACAGTTTGCATACTTGGAGATAAAACTTAATATAGCGGGATAAAAATCTTGCTTCGGGAGATTCACAAAATGTAGCTCTTTTTAAAAGATTAAACACTTTTATAAAGGTGTAGATTTACAGCATGCAAAATATGCCTGAGGTTACCAAACAAAATAAAGGAAGTTTCATTTTCTCTCTCTTTAAAAATTGTGTGGACATTTACAGTGTCACCTTTTTTTTTTTGCATGTCAGCTGAGGTCTTTTGTTCCTGACATGAAAAATGTTCAGAAATATGTTCTGCACAAGCAACATCCTTCAGATACGAAAAGTGAAGCCAATGTGGAAGTACCTTAAACTGGAATTATTTCTAATATCTAGCTAGGGGCAAAAAGAAGTCTGATCGTATTCAAGTCTATGAGAAAATGACGTTGTCCACTCTGGGTGATCTGGGTGCTCTCTGTGTTTTCGTCGTAGAATTATAACACTTTCACAGTGTGTTTTCAGCTAATTAAAGTTAATTGTAACATTTTGGTCGTCTAAAAACCAAGATGGCCACGGTCAAGACGCCAGACTCAAGGCTTCAAAACCGTAGACCACAAAAACAATGTGTGATGTCACGGTGACCACGTCCACTTCTTATATATAGTCTATGATTCTGCGTGAAGAATAATTGTAACATATAACAGCTTTCAAAATTCTATAACCAATTTGATTAATGTGTGTAATAAAAAAATACATTGATTTCTTTTCTACTGCATAGAAACATGTATGTTAAAATACACCAAATGGAATTGGGCCTGAAGAGATGATGTTTATCCTTAAATCATTATAGTTAAACCCATGTTCCTGACTTTTCTCCAGATTGTATATCCTTTGTTAAATTACGCGGTAAAGAAATAGTACCCACACGTTTGATGAAGTGCACTGAAGATGTGGCTGAAGCTGTTATCACTTATTGATTTCCTTTATTTAATCTGCACTCTTTACAGAAGAGGATGTGCACACAAAGAAAAGCAGATGAGTAAGAAAATGTATGTTTTAAAGGATCAGTTTACCCAAAATAAAAAAACAAATACATAAAGAAATGCAAACCTATTGTTTCACTTACCGTAATGGTATCAAACCACAGAGATAGTTCAGGAATATGAACTGAAATATGTCTGCGCAGAAACAATGTCCCTGACCTAGCCATCAGCAGTTTTGATTAGGATTTTTTCCTCAGTACAAAGTAGTTCCAGTCGGCAGCAGTTGGCAGCGAGGTGTATGAATTACAGTTTGTCGAGTTACAGGGACATCTGCTAGAATGGCACTCGGAGAGCGCAGAACTCTGTCAACTTGGGAAGTCGTTCTTCCGACTTCGGTGTGTTCATGAGCTTTAAGTGGTGATGTGGATAAAAACATGGATGCTAAAAAAGAAGATGTGTTGTATTTTATTGCTCCGAGCATTTTAAACATCACGTTGATAGCTGTTTCCGTGAAGACGTTCCGGGTTATTCTGACATCACATTAATGCAGCACAAAGGTCTTATCTCACGATGTTAATGAAAGTGAAACATAATTTGTATATCCGCCCCGTGATTCGGGACCGCTCCAAAATGTAATGGGTTCTTCCTTGTCCCTTGCTACACCCTTCCACCAATTTTAATGAACATTAGGCCAGTAGTTTTCCGTTATCCTGCTGACATACAGACAAACAGACAGACCGAGCAAGCCAAAAAAAAACTAAAAACTGCTTGCCGGAGGTAATAAATCCCAAACTTTATATGCAAAAATATGTATTTTATGATTAGCTTGATCCTTTAAGGTAAAAGACAATAGAGATATGAATAGGAAGCTGTCTTTACACCGATGTGCCTGCAGTGAACACCTCTCTGGGTCTCAACAGCAACACTGTTCAGCTCCCTTCTCTCTCTGTCTCTCCCTCTGGCTGTACCTGTGTTATGGTCTGCACTTGATTTTGATTCGTAGTGACAGTACACGACGACTGACTGTGTACTGCAGTTGTTGAACGAGTGTAGGTTTCAGTCACTGGCAGTTAGAGGACACATTCCAACTAGTTCTGGGATTGTGGTCCAGAGTGAGTTGCATTGCAGCACGTAGTACACATTCCTTTTTTTTCCTTCTCTCTCTTCTGTGTGTGTGATAAAAACATGGAACAAACACTGCTTAAAACATACACGCGAGCTTGCAAGTCTCCTCGCTTCTTTCCATTTATTTTTGGTGTCACAGACATAAAAAACAAATAACTGGTTTTGTGGACTTTCCCCTAGAAAGTCTAACCTGTGTTTTATTAGTTTTTTTTTTTTTTTTTTTTTTTTTTTTTACTGATCAGGTTAATAAGCACAAACTGTAAACTCACAGTTGTGAAAAAAAGTCATACTATCATAAGCGCTCGTTGTTGTTCAGTCTGTAGTTCAGGTGCCAACCATAAATCTGGTGCAGACTCAAGCATTTCTAGTGCTGTAAGGATCATCATTCTGCACACACACACACATACACACACAGCTACTTCTGAACCGAGACACCTCAGAATCCTGCCAGGAGGCTGCCAATGCAGCATTGCGCAGACTGAGGCAAAGCAGTGCATGCTGGGAGTGTTTATCCGACAGAAGCAATTCAGGCTGCCACTCTGGCTCTGACAGTGAGTCGCATTACAGGAGAACTACAATAAAAATAGAGCAGTATCTCACACTCACACATAGCGTATGCTCACAATGCCTCACATCAACTGCGCGGGGAATCTGATTTTGTCCATGCCAGCTGCCAAACAATGAATGAGAATTGATGAGTTTTTAGTTTGTTTGCTACATTTCAGTGTCCTTGAGAAATGATAGAGGTGCACTCATTAGAGGAAAGAGCGAGTCGGAGAATTTTATAGAGCTTGAACAAAAGAATGTAGCCAGGGGATAAACACATGTTGCTGGTCAACGTGGCAATGTGCAATGAGAGGCTGAGTATGAAAAATGAGCATCAACCTTTCAAATTTAAAATTCAACACGAGTTCAACAGTTGAGAGGTTTAAAAAAAATGTAAAAAAAAAAAACTGACAATTAGCAAAAATAGAGAGTTTTTGTGTCCAGGTCAGATGAGGTCAGGCGAAGTCCTGTAGGAGCTCGTGGTCTAATGCTCCATAATGGCAGTGTGTCGGACCTCTGCACTCTACACGCATCTCAATCTCTCTGTGGATCACTTACACTGGTAAGTGGCCACACCTGGTTCTGTTGGCCTAAGTCCAGTGACGGATTAAAAAGCCCCTGTGAGAAACCCCTTAACCCAAACAAAAGAGCCACATGGTGGGCCGCAGCTTCAGCTAAATTGACAGAACAATATAAAAAGTGCGTGATGGTGTGTGTGTGTGTCCGTATCCACTTTGGGTCAATAAAGTGTGTGTAAGTTGTCTAAGTCTGTAAGCCCATCTGAGCTGTCTGCTTACAACACTTTCCCCATATGTTTCATCCCTCAAAACCAACCTCCATCTGTCTGTCACACTGCCTGTGTGAAGTTGAACTACAACATCCAGTGATCATTACACAGCTAATAGCCTCTCCAGCTCTCATGGGATGCTTGTGAACAACTGCGAGAACACAGAGAACTGTCACCGCTCCGTTGTTGTCTCTCAGCAACACTGACGGTCAGTGAAAGATATCGACTTAAAGCTGCCGCCGATGTATTTAATCCTCACAGCGTTTTAGATTAGCATCAGTCTGGGATTACGAGAAAACCAGAGAAGAAATGGAGCTCTGATATGTTTTTCCCTTCAGGGTATACAGAGCTGTCTTCAAACAAAAGTGATGATGACAGTTTGACAAGGCCCTGATAGAAAACACTTTTTAACCTGCTGAACACATAGAGGCTGTTAAAAGTCCTCTTTTATCTGCTGGCATCCCTCCTAGTCTCTCTCTTATCCTCGCTGCCAGAGATGTAACTTGCCACAGAACTGCTATCAAAGCAGCGGCCTCTTATTGAGCTGTGTGAGGCGGGGGAAGACAGCCTCTGATCGACGCGGGCGGAAAAGGGTTGACGGGAGGGCATCCTCACAGGACGCCTTGGGGTCTTTGAGAAGGATCGACGTGACAAAAGGCCTCCGTCGCCATCGCGTAGCACGTGAGAAAGAAGGAGATGGTACAGTATCACGAGAGTCTTTTATCGCTCCCTTCAAGAGATGGAGGGTACGGATGAGTGAGTGCATCGCCCGGTGTTGCCCCCTCAAGACCCCTGGGCGTCTCTGAATACTTCTGTTTTAATTAGGAACACATCCTCACGTCACATCTTTCCTTTCTCTTCAAGGAACTCCTCTGTGCAATAGTTACAGTGTATCAGGTTTATCTTTGGGAATGAGACATTTGAGGAGTGGAGGAATCAGACCTGTGCACTGTAGACGAGGCAGTCGGGGGCATTTCCTCGTGTGCTTCTTTGACCACGACTGCATGTTGTGATGCTCTCAGGTTTTTTTGTTTATGTTGTTAGTAGTAGCACTTGTGGTCTTGTTAGGAGGTTTTTTTTTTGTTGTTGCTGCCCTCGGTGACACCAAATATGCACAGCTTCGCGCCGAACCACAGCACGGTAGGGACGCTCCTTCAGAGCGCTTCCTGTAACCTGAGAGCTCCAGCCAAAAGTAAAAGCTGTCGGTGGGAACAACACTCGCTGTCTAGGGGCTCAGTTGAGAAAAGCCTTGCTTACTGCTTTTATTTTTCAAATTTCCGAAACATCAATTAGTTTTAGCGTCCTCCATGTGTTTACTTTACCTGTCCATAATTGCATGTATGTGTAAAAGTCATCTTTTCAGCGTACGTCAGTTACGTCACACTCACTTTCACTGTACGACAACTGCCCTTGTGCTCATCGGTGTAGTTAACTTGCATTTCTACTGTAAGTGCCATACTATAGTGTAACTGCGGATGCTGCTGTGCCTCCCCTGCCTGCCGAGTGTAGTGGAGGTTGGTTGGAGGCCTCTCTGCTGATATTCCTCCATCATTGATATGCAAGCTGCATCGCACAGGCGCTAGCGCAAGGTTAAGCATGCGTGACGGCCAGGCTTAGGAGCTGCTTCAGACACTCTCTCTCTCTCTCTCTCTCTGTATCCCTTTCTCTCCTGCATACACACATATTCTCTTACTGTGCATTCTCTGCATAGTCCTCAGTTATTCTACGTCTTGGCCTCAATTGTCCCTTTGTCTGTTTTGTGAAGTTAAACCACAGAGTTGTTCACTTTAATTCCTCATAAATGTATCGTCCTTACATGACCAGCATACAGGCCCCCCTGTCCACTGATCCCTATAAAGTCCTCCGTGACATTTTCTCCCCTCTGAATGCAAGACAGTATATCCTCTCGCTTAGGATTTAAGTCTATGACATTGAGTTCTTGACTTTTTAAGGTCCACTAAATGCCATTACTCAACCGTAGAGAAGGAGGAAGGATAAATGAGTGGCACAAGTTGCAGAGCAGGGCAACAGGGAGATTGTTCATCAATATACAACAAGTACATGTATCTTGTGTCTTCTAAGTGTGTTTTTTCTTGTTATTAAATGGTATTATTAATTTATAGACAATTCGGAGCATACACTTTACTGCTAATTTATACAACCTCATGTTGCAGATCTGAATGGTTAGTCATTTATTTAAACTTCCTCTCGAGCCTCTGTGCAGGCCTTAATAGCCTTACATTCTTCCCTAAATTGCTCTAGATTGCCTTCATCTGTATCAGTTTCTTTTATCTCATCTCATAGCTCTGTTGTTCAAAAGAATAGAGACCCATTAGAGCCCGTAGAAAGGAATTCTAATCCTACAAGATTAGATCAATGCAGTCCTCCCAGTCGTCTCCTTCTCCCTCTGGTTTTGTTGGAGTTGCTGCTGATTGTGTAATGTTGCATTGTGCGAGCTGAACAATGACGGTGTGTCACTGGACGGTCTGCGGAGCTGGCGGGAAAAGGGGAGTGTCCCGGGCCGTCACATCCAAGGTCCAGCATACTACTGTACAGGGACGGGGTGTGTGCCAGCAAGGAAACACCTCAACGTTAGCTATGGCTGGAACACCTATGAACTCTGCATTGGTCGCACTTTATTTTTCTCTATTTAAATGCAATAATGCCTACAGTGATAATCAACTTGTTTAAGTCATTTATAAACCAAATATGCCACATTTTTCAATAGGTCAATCCTCAAATTTGAGGGATGGCCACGCTTCCTATTTGATATCATAGTAAATTGTCTTCTAACATAATTACATACCAGGGTTGTGGCCAGTTGTATACAGAGCTGGGTATTTTTTGTTACATACACAACTGCCTCCACACTCACAATCCATTACACTCCCCTCTTCGGGCGAAATGTTGGAATTAGACTTTAGAAGAATACGGTAATTAACCTTGCATGATCACTAAGTGTCATCAAACTCTTAAGTTCTCTCTGTAAACAGCAGTTTAATATTCTGGGCTTTATGGCTGTGTTGCATTCAAGATTTACTGTAATAGCTTGTAGAGAAAGTTGAACAAGGAAAACAATCCTAAAAATCATTGGTGTTCTTTCAACTGTGAAATTAAACAAACTCCCCATGAGAGGTGACTCAATCTAAACAAATCAAGGCCAATGAAATGGAACTCGAATTAAGAAAGTGATGGATTTGCCCCCGCTTTTATTTGATTTATTCACTTTTACATGTTCTGCAAACAAATTCCACTCTCAGAAAATTCTCACTGTGCGTAAATGACAGATTTTTATAAAGGGCACGGCTGGATTTTTGCTCAATTAGTGTGTTAGTAAACAGTGAACTACCCATCACGCTCTCTCTCTGTTCCTCCCTCTCTCTGATAAGCTGGCATTTCCTGTTATCTCAGCCCTGGGCATTGTTGTCTGCTCTGTGAGACAGTAGAGTCTCTGCACTGCTGACAGAACAAGAGCGGTTTCACTTTGTCTGATTGTGCCTGTATTGGGCGGGGGGGCTTCCTTTTTATTGTATTGTCTTTTCAAGTCTTATAGTTGCAGCTGCACTAATTTGCTGTTTTCAAGATGAGAGTGGGGGAGGTTATCCTGCCAGAGCTGCCAGCAGTCAGTCAGTATAGTCTGCAAAGCAAATTAATGAATTTATCAATATTATATAGTTTTGTTTTGTTTTACCAGTCTTTCCAGTGACAGAGTAGTAAGAACTCAGACGAAAAAAGAAGAAGAAATAGATACAACTAGAACTGTGAGTAGAAGAAATAAAAAAAAATAAACTAATGAAAAGTATTAAAGTCATTTTCTTGATCAAAAAGAACAAATATTTTGTTCCTGCTCCTAAATAGTGAGGATTTTCTGCGTTCCTTTTGTCTTTCCTTTATGTGATAGGTAACTTAATATCTTTAGTTTTTGCAGTGTTCATTTGACAAAACAAGCAATATGATGACGTTAGGTTTTAGGAAATTGTTATTTTCCACATTGTATTTCACGTTTTATAACTCAAGAAACTATCGACAAATGAATGCATTATGAAAATAATGAGCTAAAGCACATCTACATACAGTATGTGTCATATCAATACTTGCTTTTTTTCTCACAATACTTATTTCAATACCTGGATACCGATAGAGGCGGCAATTTAAAAAAAAAAATCTTTAACGTAACATGAGGCTTTAACTACACTTCAATTCCTTATTAAAAGTCAGGACATTCGTACACCGACATTAAATGTGGCTTGCTCTGACGGACACCGGTGTCGGGTCAGTATCAACACAGATACCTATCCAGTGTATCAGATTGATGCATTGTTCGCCAAGGCTCCGTGACACTGAACTTCTATGCTCATTTAAAGTTTCTCTGGATCATAGCATCACTTAGGTAAAAAAACTCTTTCTCAACTATATTGTGCTACACGTTCTAATTTTAATTTTCGAGTTATGTAAAAATGATTAATTCAAACTGCCTCCACAAAGACATTTCAGCAGTTTAGTTCAATTAGAGGGTTTACACATTATTTACATAAAACATTCTGTTGGGCTGTGTTCTATTTTGCATGCCCAACATATTCAATGATAACCAGGGTTGGGTGGAGTCTTTTGGAGTCTGTGCTGTAATCGCAACACAGGGTGGAGGTTTTGCAACTGCAATTGGACTTGTGGTCAGAGTATCTTTATAAGTTGGCTGTTATCAGTCCCCGTCCTGTTCACCATGTAGCTTGGGTTACTACATGATTGTAATTCTCTCCCATAAAGGATCAAAAGCATATTCAGAATCAGCCACTGTTTATTGCCACTTTGTAGTGCTTTGTAGTGGATTGATGGATCAGCAGAAATGAACTAAAGACATGGTGTATTTGTGCTGTGGTGGGTATTTTAAAATGCGTAATTCGGAGAATGAGTTGACAAAAATAAATACAGCTCAACCGAATACGTTAAGCAAAAACTGAGCGTCGATGTTCCCGCAATCTATTAAGCAATTCATAAATCAAACATTATAATCTTTGCTGCTTTAATATTTGTCTTTCAAGTGTTTGTTTTACAGCGCTTATGTTCACCTTGTATTGGACTGTCCCAAGGGTGGGGAGGGGGGAGGAGAGGATTCTGGGATCTCTAGTTAATGAAAGGTAAACACAGGGTTTACACTGAGGTGAGCCAAAGAACGCAGGAGTCTTCCTCTCCTCCAGGATATGAGCCTCATTCTTTTCACTCATACTTTTACGCATGACATTTCACCCTTCTGCTAACAAATTCCTCTCTTTGCAGGAGGAACATTTTGCCGAAAGCCACATGATGATATGATTTTGCGTCTTTAATATGTCAACTATGAAAAACAATGCTGCACGTCAACATCATTATCCCCCTCGAGTTCTGTTAATTAATACGACAGGATGTATCAGCCATCTGCGTGACATCGAAGAGGTTTTATTTGTGTGGCTGGTCAACCTCTCACACAGTTCTGACGGCTCCGTTCACACAGGCTACACCGATCTTTGCCAAGCCGGTGTTGGAGTATTCAGGCCCGTCGCCAAGCCAATGCTCCACTAAGGGCTTTGCTATGTGTTGTGGAAGTGAGAGGGATAAAGCCTACGACAAACATTTGCTCAGCAAAGCAGCGTGTGAGACCGTCTCGGTGGAGACAAAACAGGGAACACAGGCAGATAAAGCGAAGTTTATTTGAGTATGAGTGTCCCTACTCAGGCCGATTCCAATGTTGGATTATGACGCGTGTTTTGTTAATCTTCAAAGCTGGAGTGAACTTTTCGCTGCTCCTCCCAACACTCGACTGCGCACCGAACCTGCGGCTGAAGTCTACGCAGAGGCCAGTCAGTGTCAGAGATAATACACTTTATATGAATATCTCAATACAAGTGCTCTGCCTCTAGCAGGGGCCATTAGAGAGACCCCAAGGGATGCCGCAGAAGGGTAATGGAGAATATAGATTTAACTTGTGACCATCAGCAAAAATACCAATTAGAAATGCATCAGCGAGCAGCCAGCAAAAGAGCCACAGCACACTGCCAGTTGGGGATTAATTGAAGGCATGTATTTGACTTGAGTCTAATGGAAGTCTTTGTACAGTCTTGTCACACTTAAATAATAAATCTCAAAGTTGATAGTTGTTTCCTCTACATGATGGTATACACTCTAGAAGGTTTTGAAGATGCACTTGCAGTCTTTGCATTTATTTTTGCTAGAATCACACTCTTCTAGGGTAAATAACCTCTCGAAGGCATACTGACCAAGTAGTTGTTGACTTTATGAATCACATTCGGAAATTGTCTCATTCACTGACTGATTCCCATTCCCCCGGGTCGAGTTCAGTTCCACTTGCGCAAAAGCCTAATACCAGCTCAATCTCTCTCAGAGATCCTGCCTGATAAAGGTGTGTGACAGCAGCAGGCATGTTCATAATGTTGTCCTTTTCAGTTTCACTCACAGGCTGCAGCATCACTCCTCTTGTGCTCCGTCCTGACCTGCCCTCGCTGCGCTTCCCAACTCCTTTCATTAATCATTTACTCTCTCCCTCCTCTCTGTCTCTCTCTCTCTCTCTCTCTCTTTCTGTCTTCCTCTCTCTTGCTCGCTACCCTCTAGTCCTCTTGTTGCTGCTCATCTGTATCTCTGTATCTTCCTCACCATCGCTACATCTTTATCTCTCTGTTGACTGGTAAATTACCTATCTTTTGTCCTTCCCTCAATACTATCCGTGCGTGTCATTGCCTTTGCGTTCCATAATCTTCCTCTTTTCTGTCTTCTTCTCTTTCACACCGTGTGTATGAGTTGTACCGTACATATCCTTGTTTCTGTGTGTGTTGTGTGCAGAAGAGTTAAAAGAATAGCTCAAACAAAGCATCTACTGTATGCAGCCAACAGCACTTTCAAACAAGTAATCCACTCACACCTATCTGTCCAACTCCCCTGCATAGATTCATTAATACTATACTTTTACCAAATGAAAGTGCATCATAGATTAATCCACTGTAACCTGATTTTCCACATAAAGTGATTTGGCCATGATCCTGTTGCTGTATGTATGTTGCTGTTCTGTTTCCCAGACAAGGTGTGTGCATAAATTGCCCTGTTTTGAAGATCCTCACTGTGTAAAGTCTCCATAATCCCCATGGTTGTATGGGCTGTTGTCTTTTTTTTCTTCTCAGTTGTTTTCCTGAAGCCCTACGTATAGAATGAATTATTCAGCATTGTAATGGGTCTATATTTGTCGTTGTTTATCTCGCCTCAGTGCCCCCGCCACCCTCATTGCTGCCCTATCACCATCTCTCTCCCAGCTTTCTCTTGTCTGTCCGTCTGTCTGGCAAGCATGGCCCCCTCTACCCGCCGAGGATGCTCCACTTTAATGAATGAAGTAAAGTCATTTAGCAAGGCTCGTAATGGCACATAAAGCCCCGCTGCTAGGCTTGATTAATCAGGGAAAGTGTTTGGCTGTCACACACAGGGCTGTCCTCAGCAGGGGCAGCAGCTTGATCACTGTGCTCTCTTTTATGGCGGGGTCCCTCTCTATTCTCGCCAGGGCTGTCTACAGCCCGAGCTGCCAACGCTCTCCGCATCCACAGGTGGCATTTGTTTGATGGTGGTCTTTCGGAGGCTTGATTGCAGAGCCAGAGTTCACTTGGCTTCGCTGAAGACTGGGCGTGATGATGACGATAATGTCGATGATCCTACATCTGATCTTTGTCCTGCTCTTGGGGCCTGCAGCTCTGTGAAGAGGTGTGGAATCATAAGAGGACATGTGCCGTCGGGGGGCAAGGACACAAACAAAATTGACACAACAGGTCTTTACCGCTGCCTCGTGTAAGAGAAGCCAGTCTCGTCATATGATTACTATAAAGGGGGAACAAAAGAAGAGAAACACCTTAATATACAGTTCCATAGCCTAGCAGTGTAATACAGTATGTTAAAGCTGAAAACAATAGAGCTAAGTCAGCCAGGCCAATATAGCAGCCGTTATTAGCTTATCACAGATGTATCTGTATCGGTGTATGTGTCAGCCATTAATTAACAGGAATTTGCAGTACAGCAATGCCAAACTAAGTTTAAGGTAGTTTAGAAACACTATTAAAAAGGTTGTCTGGCAGAGAGCTCGGAAAAGTTGATTTGTACACTGTAAAAGCTCAGTTTAGTGTGTTTCTTGTTCACAATTCTTTAAAAAAAACAAAAACAAATCTACTGTAAAGTAGATTTTTATAGTATCAGCCTCAAAAATGTAATATTGGCTGGGCTATAGAACCTTCTGGCTTTTCTGTATCTGCATTAAAAACTTTTGTTTTAATGCTGACTGGCCTAATCAAGCTGATGTCAGTTTTTGTACTGGGTAGCTGCCTTTGTACTTGCGGTTACTGCTGTCACTGCCTGTATTGCATCAGTCATAAATGCTGCAAAGTTATGTAACATGGCAAGAAAAACGCTAAAAAATCATGACTTCATGTGCCAAACAAGCTGCATTAGCAGAGAGGCCCAGGTAGATTCTCAACAACACTGAATGAAAGACACATCACAGGATATTTCATTACAGGCAACACACAATCATCGGAAATGATGCTAACAGGAAACTGGCTTTACCAAACTGCAGTTTACTGCAGGTTTAATGTATTGTAAGGCGTTGCTGCTTTTTCGTCCATTGGAAATTTAAAGGAGTTACTTGATTTCCTCGTATGGTTTTATTCTTCTGTAAATTTGTTCCATTTGCTTGAAAGCAACGTGCTTCAAAGACGCTATAGCTCTCAGTGGATACTACTGTCACTTCTACTAACATTATTCTTTGCTGTGAACACACAGAGCCGAGATTTAAGACAGCAATTTAGTCTTTTGTAGTAGGTAAGCATATCCAGGAGATAATTACAGTATTTCAACTTCCTGACTGTGATTTAGTTCAATCTAGGATTACTTTTCCATTGTTATTACCTCTCACACAGAACTCCTTTATAAAAATATAATGAAATCCAGTTCATACTCTGCGGCGTAGCATGCCTATGTAGCTTTTATCTTTTCTGTACGTTATGTTTTCAGTACAGCATGTAGTCATATGCTTTTTCTCTTGGAGAATGGTAGGAATCAGTTCTACTTTAGCCTGGCTGTTTTCGTTGCGGGGTTTTGTGTTAATTTGCAGAAGGAGGTCACAGCAGGGTGCTTGGCTAACTGAGACACCGCTCAGTGAGAATCCTCAACATTAGAATATGAAAGTTTACAGATCTCACGAGTATTCATCCTGGAGCTCATCCACTCGCACCCATCACCTCCATCCTCCCCATCTGCCTTTTTTTTTTTTTTTTTTTTTTTAACCCCGTCTCTAATCCCCCTTCTTCACTCTCTTCTCTTCACCAGAACCTTTCATCTCTCTCCCGCTCTGCTCCCGTCTCCCCATCACTTTCTTTCTCTCATTTTCTCTCATTTTCTGTAATTTTCCTCCATGGAAAAGGGGTGTGTGCTCAACCCTCTGGGTGTTTGTTCTTATTATTAATTAATTTGTCTATCAAGTTATACCTAAGTAATCACTTGTCCCATTTGAACCAAAATAGGAGAATAAAATGTATATTACACTATTGTTTAATCTGTGTATAACGAACTCTACTGAACGTGTTGAACCTGTTTGATTTATTCATATGAGACATTGCAAGTTAATCCCTATTTGACATCATCCAGAGTTTCAAGTTTGCAGCTGTTGTTCCATAGATATAACTGCTAAACCTGAAACTCACTCACTTTTTCTTTTTAACTCTAGTAGTCAGTTACATACATTTCATTTCATTAAAAATGACAGAGTAACGCAGCGATGGCACGTTGCCCCAATTGAAGTGTCACTGAATGGCGTATAATAGGCCTAATAGGGGCACTACTGTACCTCTTAGAAAACAATAGGGCTTCAGTTTTAAAACTTGGAGGAATTACCTTCCTGATATATTTTGGGATTTACAATATTCCCGCAATGTGTGATTTAATGGAACATCTCCATAAATCATACTGATCAGGTACTTGGCCAATCAATTCAAGTCATATCTACATCTGTATAGTCATATGATATCATCAGCCCCACTTTGCATGTTGGTTAGTAGCAGCTGCTCTAAAATTGCACTTGAATCTGCTATGATGAATATTTTTTACATTAGCAATGGATTTGATGTGCTAGAGGTCGCTCCTAGTGATGAACCCACAAAGAATAATCATCCGACTCGCAGGTTTAAATATCATCATGTATCAGCCATGCACCATCATTGGACCATAGACTGTATAAAAGAGGTGGACGTAGTCACCGCCACGTCGCCCACTGCTCTGAGGACTACCGTTTTGAAGCCTCGAGTTTGGCTTTTCGGTCGCCATCTTGGTTTTTTAGAGCCAGAAGTGACCATTTTTGGACCAGAGCGTGGAGCTGGGGAGGGTTAGGCATTGCTACGCCTCTATCCCGATTGACAGGTGACTTGTGAATCACAATGTAGCAACGCCCTAAAGCATACCCTGCTTTATCGTCTATTTTACTCGAAATGAGACCATAATTTACTTGCTGTATTGAAGACTTGAAACTAAGGATTGAGAAATCTGTAAATGCTGCTTATGAGACAGTTTGTGTTCATAATTTCCTGTGGGTAGAGATGATTTCCTGCCACTGCCCAGACCCTACACCAGAATTTAATTTCGGCGAAGATGACAGTTTTATAGCATCTTACTTAAAGGGGGTGAGATGTGACTGTCTCCACTGTGGTTTTACTTGTGCGTATTTTTACGGCTTGAACAGAGAAATATGTGCAGCTACAAAATAAAACTGACTTGCACCAGATAATACACAATAAAGAAACGTTTTAAACAACTAAAGTACTGTGGGAGAAAGGTATTACTGGTTTATTGTAATGTTATACATCTGCTGAAGAGGTGAATAGTGCATCACTGATGGGGATAGCATGTTTACAATTTAAGCATTTAGGATTTTATTACTTTTTAAATATGTGTTATTAGGCTATGTCAGCACAGTAGCAAGTCTTGTAAATATGTCAATTAACATGGCGATTCAGATCAGAAGTATAATTACTTTTCCATTTCATCTTTAACAAGGGTGAAATAATCTGGAGCTAATCTATAACAGGCAAATCCAATCAGTGAAGCCATTGTCTGTTGTCATTTGAAGCTCGGCCAGACTTTGATCGCCATGGCAGTAAATTGATTAGCGGTGATCTACTTGTCCCTCTTAAATGCTGATCTTGGAAAATCGGTTCATGTCTTTGCCTTAAAGTGAGGTTGTGGTTGAGCTGCAAGCTACTCGCATCTGCCTGCTCTCCTTTGCTGTACGGCTCAGTAACAAAGCAACATACATGCTGGTCACTGTTTGTGCCCGCTGCCTTCATTAAGCTAAGCTCGGTCTCTGTTGAAGCTCGCCGGCTCTCTGCTTTTGTGCAGATTTACAGGAGCAGTCAGGACGGGGTCGGTTGAAAATATGAATTTAATTAAATGTTACTCAGCGAATACAAAAACGACTGGAGTTTGAAGGAGAAAAGGGTCAGGTGTGGATCTTTAAGTCCCCCTTCTCTGCCCCACCTTCTCCACTTGTACCCACTCACTACACCTACCTCACACACACATGCCTTTGTACACCCGCACACGCACGCAGCACACGGGGAGAGGAGGCAAAGTGGGAGGCACCTGATTTCTTCAATCATCCTGGTCGCAGTTGTGATTAATGTAAAGTGGTTCTTATTTACAACACAAATTGCCAGAGCTGACAGGTAGAAAATAAAAAATGTCTTTAATTTTCTGGTGTATGTCCGACAGCAAGGGCAAACACCAAAAGAGCTTAAATGCGAAGAGACTAATATGGAGTAAAAAACCATTAGAAATGCATTGCCTGCTTGAGTTTGAGCACTTTTACCTCAAATCCTAATGCAAAGATTATTCAAAGTGACAGTTTATTTAATGACAAGAGAGTCTTTGTAATGCTTCCACTTTATAGTGGCAACCTTGAACTGCGCTCTAATCCTCAAACCTTATCTCCGCTCAGTATTTTGACTCTGTCAGTGGAGTTCCACATAGTTTGGAGTTTTTTTTTTTTTTTTTTTTATCAGAAGGAGGCTCAGCTGAACAAGTGGTAACGCAACAATGAGAGCGCAGCATGAGGGGGCTTTGTGTTTTCAAAGCCTATCACTCGTCTTTGAGGAAATTAGTCGTTTTTTTTAGTTAAAGTTCAATAGATATTGAATGCTAACAAAGTACCTTCTTCTGCTGCTTTGCTGTACGCTTATAAGTCACGTTTCAGCTCTGCCTAAAGGTGTGTGTGTTAAATATATAAGAGATTGGAGGAAGAGAGTGGTTTAAGTCTGATTTATGTATTTATTTTTGCAAGCGCCAGTGCATTGTGCTTAAGGTCAGGAGCAGTGAATGAATTAGCTTCTTTTTTCCCTATCTTTCATCTTTTCTCCGAAACCTGCTTACCTTGGATAGCCTGTAATGTTTCTTTCTTTCATTGAATCACCTTTCTCCCCACCGCTGCCCTCGTGCTTCCACCTTTACTGGGTTTCCTCACTTTCTTCGACCCTTTCTATATATCAGGGCCAAAGGTCGCATCTTACATCTTTTGTGAAATCAATCATAGGTCAAACCTTCCAGCTACTGAGCGAGGCTGTGTTTTCGTGTGGTAATAGACACCTGACTGAATACAGACCAATGCATGCTGAGGACAAGCTTTCATTTCTTCATTTATTCCCAGTGACACAATGAATTTATTCATGCAGTCCACCAGGCTTGTTGTAATCGCTGTGAATGTATTCATTGCAGATACACAAGATCTTTCCGCACTGATAAATAGTTCTGTACCGATAGCCGATGTTAGGGTTCACAGGGGAGAGTGACAGATTCAGACAGGTTGACAGGAAAACAATGCAGAACAGAGCGACAGTGCGAGTTTGTACCTCGAAATGTTCAGAGTTGTACAGTTTCTTGAAGAAAAAAAAAGATGGCCGCATCTTTTATTCATGTTCTGTTGTCGAGGTGTCAAGAGTTTTGTCAAGCCTTTCACTGTTCTGTTAACCTTGTCCCTGGGAAACAGTCTCTCTCTATCTCGTTGGTTAAACATAACTGCCAGGCCACGGGGGGGGGGGGGGGTGGGATAGAGAGGAAGAGCTTCTGCTGCTTCCCCTTCATCCTTTCATCATTAAACAAACATGGCCTCTTACCAAAAAAGAGTGCAAGAAGGATGCAGCGCCATCAAGACAGAAAAGGCACAGAGAGAGAGGAGGAGGAAGAGGGGAGACTGGGGATGAAAGTGATGAAGAAGAGAGATGGAAATGGAGGAGGGGTGAGGAGACAGAGTACCTGTGTGCAGAGCAGAAAGGTGTGCAGTCCATCATCTTCAGACAGGCAGACAGGGCTGTCTGGGGAGTTTATTTTTACCTCGATATAAGAGGAGTGTGGATCGGCTACAGCAGCCTGGTAGCACCTTTTCAGCGAGGTTCTAGGACAGCTGCTGCTGTGTGACCATCTTTCACGCATGACAATACACAATCATACACGTCACAAGTACACACAGACACACCGAGCTCCAGGTCAAAGCTTGCGCTGTGTCATGCTTCAACTTTAGTTTTCTATATATTGTATCTCTACGTATAGCTGAAATGATTTGTCAGGCAATCAATTAGCCAATTTACAGAAGATAAATCCCTATATTTTGATTTTAATCAACCAATAATGTAAGTCATGTTTCATGCATAAATGCCAAACATGAATTCATTACCGCTTCTTAAATGTGAGAATTTCTTTTCTATATAATATTAAACTTTGAATATTTGGGGTTTTGGACTGTTGGTCTGACAACACTTAACATTTCATTATGTCACCATTTTTATTAGTTTTCTGACATTTTATAAACAATGATACATTTATTCATTGATTGGCAGATTACTCAGGAATAAAAATAATAAGTTGAATGGCTATTTGACCAAATGTTACCAAACTATTTGCTAAGATGACACACTTGATGTCCGGTTTTACCTTTGTACACCAACTCTTAACCGAGCATGTATTCTCTAATATGGCTAAATACACATACAGTACATTTCAGTAATAAAGCGCAAATGTACCTGCTCATTGCCCCCTTTGCTAAAATTCATTCCAAACCTCTCATTATTCATGCACTGTGACTGTATGTCGGTACACCAGACTCCTGTCCAAATCTGCAGGGTGCTGTTAGGAGTCAGTGTGATCTACTATTGATCTCCTGTGGATCAATGTTTATCTTGTATTTATAGACCCAGTAGATCATCACTCCACCTCTTCTCTAAGTTGCCGTTAGTACCAACACAGACACACTGGGAGGAGAATTGATTAACAAATCAAGCCTGTAATTAATTCTTACTGTGATCAAAGCCATGGGAGGAAGTCTGTGGAGAGCCCGAGGTTGAGGTGTTTTTACAGTGCGGTCCCACCAAGCGTACTCTTATCACCATGCTGTTTGTTCTTCAAACAAGTGGGTTTTAGATTTATCATAACGTCGGGGGAATTTCACATGTCTTAAAAGGTTGCCCTGACTGTTGTTTGGCATCCGGGAGATGATTAGGGCTCCTTAGCCGGTGTGTGTCTTTCTGTTTCTCATGAGATTTGTAACGGACTGTGACACCCTCACACATCACTGCACATTGCATTTCGGAGCTGTTTGGCAATTTGGATCCCTGCGTAGGCTCCTTCATCTTTATTTTTAGGCAATCCTGGGAGAAACTCCCTCTTAAACATGGATTTATCTTAAATATGGAGTAGGAGGTATACTTGTCTTAAGTCCCAAAGCAAAAACAACAAAGTTGGAACTCGAAACTCGGAAAAGCTCAAACTTAGGGATGCATAAGGGACTCTTTGGGGGATTTCAAATGGTCTTAACTGTCTCACTCTTACTGTACATCTGTTTGCCTTCACTCCATATAATGTTCAATTTTCTCCTACTTTGAACCTGTTTTTTACTCACCTCACATCTGTCGTTGACATTGTTGGATCTTGATGATCAAACTAACCCATTTCCTCCCGCTGTGTTCTTTATCTTCATGTGCAGGTTAGCTCTGTATGTGTACGAGTACCTGCTGCATGTAGGAGCACAGAAGTCAGCACAGACCTTTCTCTCGGAGGTAAGTCACCAAGATGGTGTATGTAATTGCATGTATCAGAGAGCACAGCCATGCACTTGATGTGTCCACTCTGAAAGGTGGTCTCTCCCAGTTCCTCTGTCCAGTAAGTGAAGCAGCTAAGTGAATTAGTCTGGCCTTACATTGCTGAGCCAACAGGTTAGTAGCAGCAGACGTTTTTAACGTTAGCGTTGCATTTAGCGGGACTGGAGCCGGAGCACAGTGAGAGTTACGATGCTCGGCGCGGAGCTGACGTCTTCAGCTGACATCATTCACTGATCCGTTCAGCAGCTCTGTCTCAGTCAATCTCTTTTTATCTCACTCCTGTCCTCTCTGGTTCCTCCACTTCCTCTTTGTGATCTCTACGCTCTCCTCTTGATCTATCTCTCCACTCCTCTTCCCTGAGAAGCGAGCTTGTCCTCACTTTAATTCTGCAGAGGTAAAAAGGTGACGGGGTGAAAATGAGGTCAGCTGATTCTGGTGTTTCGCTGTAAATGACAGTAAATTACAATGTAGGAGACGGAGGCTGGAGGCTGCATGTACATCGGCCAGAGGAAGAGCAGAACAAAGAGAGGGGGATGGAAAAGGTTACATCATCAGCTGGCACCAATTCTCATCACTCTGGCTTTTAGTGTGTGTTCGCGCACATGTGCACACACACACCCCGCACACACACCGCTCTGACACCCTTTCCTCGCTGCCATATCACTTGCTCTTTCTTCGACAGATGTGGCAGATGAAAGAGATAGGCAGCGTCGCATTCAAGTGTGGGAACGCATTAGCTAAGAGTGTAACAAGTATAAACACAGCCACTTGTGTACAGTACACATAGGCGTGCATGCACACACACACACACGCACACACACACACATAGGGTAAACATTACAACCCCATAATGTAGCTCCTGCTGGAGTAGTGGGGTGGAGTAAAACATGGCTGTAAAAGCCTGTTATCCACTTTTTAGCATCCACATCTGTTTACAATGTATCCCAGGTTCAGGAAACAAGAGCCCAGAAAGACGAAGTGACGAATCAGACCCGACTACCTGAACGTAAATACCAAATCAGACGGACAGCTCAGAACAACAGGCAACAAAAAGAACATGCGACCCTGTCAAATGAAATTGATGGCTCATTCAATAACAAGAAAAATATGCGTACACCTTAACGGAATACATGAGGGGGACAAACAGGACAGAAAGAATAAAAAGGTTGAAATATACTAGTTTGTAAAAAGCAAACCGTAAAGGTAGTTTTCCTAGATCTCAGTCCTTAGTGCGGAGAGCAGTCCCTGCGAGACACAGCCTACATCTGCCAGTAATCGTGCTAAAGGCATGTCACTGTAGCATGGTGAAGGTAAATGTGCCAACCTCCCGGGCGTGCAGACCACAAGAAGACAGGATATGCGGGCGCAGTCAATGCTATTTTCTTCTACGCTTTCCAGATGAAGGGGGGAATAAATGAACACGCTAAAAGGTGTCCTGACCTGAACTGCCTGCAATTGTGTTTGGACTGAGCTACAGCCAATTTATTGTGAGAAATGAGGGATGACATGCCTGTTCTGCGTCTTTTGTGCCATTTGAGCAATTATGAGTCGAGTAAATCCTTATTTACCTTACAACCCCGTGGTGTAAATGGAAACTGCTGGCTGCCTATAATGTTTCAAGTTATCCGATGTCTTTACTAGAACTTCTTACTTTGACTGAAAGCATGTGGGATAAACAAAGAGAGGCAGTTCAAAGCAAGGCATTCCTTCAAAAGTCACTGTATCTAATCTGCAGCTGAGGTCAGGACGGTCTGATTGAAAGTGATTCAGTTGTTCCTGTTATTCTAGAGCATGTTCACTCTCCAAGAAGAGCAGGTGGTGCAGTAGTCGTATTATTTTACCCATATGAAACATTGCAGTGAAGGAAATTTAAAAGATCAGATCACTTTAAAAATCAGAGTGATGTAAGTCTGTTTATAGAGAGGAGAGGCAGACTAAACAATAGCGTCATAGTCTGATAGGAGAAGCCTGGCTCCTGCCCACAGCTGCCGTTCACACCGTGTGTGTGTGTGTGTGTGTGTGTGTGTGTGTGTGTGTGTGTGTGTGTGTGTGTGTGTGTGTGTGTGCGTGTGCGTGTGTCTTTGTATCTATCTGCACATCAGTTGACATCAGTTGTCTGAAAACATAAATCATCCCTGCGATGGGTGATGTCAGCGCTCATGTTAGTCACTAACCTTGACCGAGGTGTTAAGGTGTCAAAATGATTCAAGGTTTTGGCAGACGGTGTCTTCTTCACCCGCACCTTTCATTCGGAACTCAATGTTGGAAACCATTTGCTAAGCTTCCCCTTCCTCAGTTACTGTTGCTGCATCTGTCAATCTTTCTGTTCTCGCACGGCAAGTTATGCAGTAATAATGTAATGTAATGTAATAATAACGGTGGCAGATTTACAACTCAAAATTCCTAGTAATTGTTGGAGCAATGGGTCCTTGATTTAAGACAATGAGTGTGTTTACGTGCACAACTTTATTCTGGAATACTTGTTTAACTGGAGTAGTGACAGAAGACACTGCTTCCTGATTTTTTGTTATTGTTCGTTTGCCGTAGGCCTGTGTGTCTGATAGGCTAAAGTATCTTCTCATAAAGCCAGCAATCCTTAATTTTGCCACCTGATGTGACAATTGCCGCTGGCAGATTCTATCAGCGATAGCTAGTTACTTCATTAAGCTAACGTTAGCCTCGCAAGTTGGTCCGAGTGTTCTCAATTCCCTGTTTAGCTGCTTGGCTTACATATACCACTTAAGCAAGACAGAGGTTAGATTAATGCTTTATTGTTCATATTAACAGTATGTTTCCCTTTTAGACATTACAAGAAAAAATAATAAACGTTTAGTATGAGTCCAACTATCTCAGATAAAGAGTTTGGTTAAGAGTTGCTGGGGTAAATTGAATGCAGCAGGACAGAGCTAAACTCTGATAGCATACAGGACCTGCTCCTGTAGACTAATACACAGCGGACGCCCTAACTGTGACAAATGTACTGGACCTGTAACTCCACAACATAATGTAAGAATGTAAGAAACTCTAGGTTAGCTATAACAGGTGAGAAAGTAGGCTACATTTGAACTTCTCATTCAAATGCTCATGTTTGTATTCTCCTATTAGTGCTGTCACTTTTTTGTGTACAGAACAAGTGCAACATCATGAAGTCACTTTTGCCCCAGTATCGAGCGTGGCCGTTTTGAACACCTATAAACCCTTTTGTCTTCAGACGTGACTTGGACACGCGTTAGGAAGAAAGAGAGGAAGGAAGGAAGGAAGGAATAAGGGTTTTTGAGGAAGGAAAAAGAAGGAATACAGGATACAAAAACAGTTAGGAATAGTAGAAAGAAGCAAAGAGTGAACGAAAGACTGGAAGCAGAAGGACAGATAATGTGGTAGAGGAGCAGGCTGAAGGGTGTGTGGGTTATTCAAAGGTTTGATTGGGCTCCTCAGGCTGGTACATGTTTCCGACCTTAGCCTCTGCATATCCCCTGACTCACACTTAAACACACTCTTTTACTTGTGGATATACAGGCTTTCAGGCATACATAGACTCACTTATCCACTTATGATTCCAAGGCATGAGAATCATAATATAATTACATAATGGCATGTGTTATAAGAATTCCCTTGCACCCTCTCCAACCTTATCAAGCAGGTAATTCAGATGTCGGCCATGTTTTTATACTTAATAAAATAATATGTGTCTGAAGCGTCTCATTCTCTCTCTCTCTCTCTCTCCCTCTCTCTCTCTCTCTCTGTTTTTCTGTCTGTCTAGATCCGATGGGAGAAGAACATCACATTAGGAGAACCTCCGGGGTTCCTCCACTCATGGTGGTGGTAAGTGTTTTTATGTCTAATGATTCAAGTTACATTCCTCCTCATGCTGTTTTTCTTTATTTCATCATTGCCAATATTATGATCATTCTCCCTCCTTCTCCTCCCATTTTAATTTATCTTCATCTCATTAATTGTCCCCAAAAGCTCTTCTTCAGGTAGCTGTTTGCAAATTGTAACCTGCCGCCTTAAGTTGTCTATTCCAATGATGATAATAGAATCGTACTTATTGCCTCGATGCTGGATTACCCTGCCTCTAAAATGGACTATTATTGTTATCTGTCAAGCTTTAATGTTTCTGTTTTGCCAACATGCTTCTCTCTGACTGCCTCTCTGCGTCCTGCAGTGTTTTCTGGGACCTGTACTGTGCGGCTCCAGAGAGAAGAGACACATGTGAACACTCCAGTGAGGCCAAGGCCTTCCATGACTATGTGAGTCTGCACATTATAAATAATCCCAATGCATGTTTAAGACCTTGTTTGCATGTTTAAGAAGAAGTCATTTTTTAATTTGGCTGTTGCTTTGAGAATAGTCTGAAAGTTGCATAACTGGCTCTGCCTTGTTTCCCTTGATTGACTGACAAAGACTTTGTGATAAGAAGAAGCAGTATGAAAAAAAGAGAATAAGGTCTTGGAGAAATAAAAAGAGACTTTGGAAACGTACAGGCTGAAATTAAAGCTGCTTCTGAAATGAAATAAAGATTACCTGCAGTAAACTTTTCTTTGTTAAAAGAAATGGGATAAAATAATGTGTCGAAAAAAAGAAAAAAAAAAGGGATTATTTCACAATTCCATGTGTTGTATATTGTATCTGTATATATTCGTACAGATTCTTATTTCATAATATCTTTTAATTATTTAATATTGAAGACTTTGGGTCTCCGTAGTATTAATGTTGATGAAGAGATGTGTTCAAACTGGTGTTAAAATGCTAAAATGACAAGACCAATTCTCATCAAAGCGATGTATAGAACACCCCCACTCCTGTCAACATCTCCTACTTCCTAGTGTTTATTTTTTATACCTTACACACTTTGAAATATTATGGCTCACTATTGTAGACCTTGCAAAGAGCAATATGGATGATGGCATTGTCAACGAGCAGTTTACTGCTGCTGATTTTTTTTCATTCACGATAATACACCTAGAAGTCCGGAAAAATTGAGGAAGAGGATTCAGAACTAACGTCAAAATAACATTTTGGCTTTAGGCCATGAGGTTCGGAGTGGAGTTTCACAAACCTTCATCGGTTTCTCACATCTAGTCCTCGAACCACACAGTTTGGTTTTACATATGGCTGCAACTTGTCTTTACAACCTCTTAAAATGGCTTTATCTTGTAATGTATCTTTGATCTGAAGTGGTGTTTAATTGAATGCTTGCTGTGACGTTCAAAGTGTGTCATAAAGAACTGTAGAGAACATTCTGCTAAAAGTTTGTAGGACCTGCTACAGTAGTTGTATTCTACCTGAGCACAGCAGCTCTAAAACGCTGCACGCACACACACACACACACACACACATCCGGCTAAAGTATTGTGAGCACATTACGCTGAGGAGCAGTCTGGGCAGGCAGACAGTGGCCCGTGTTGTGGAAACATTGTTTATTGCTGTGTTTTCTCAGTGTGGCTCCACTTCGCTGCTGTAATTCCCGCACATCAAGGCATTGGTTTATTCAGTCACGCACCATCCAGTAACGGGAATACAGTAAGCAGTGCCAGAGCTTTTGAAGTTTTAGATTAGCTGGTGACTAAGAGAGAGGAAGTGCGGCTCTCCTCGCAGGAAATTTCGATGTGGAGGGGGGCGCGAGGTGTGGAGGGGACTTCTCTCTCCTGCTTTTCATGTTGTTGTTTTCCCACTAAGTCTGACTCATCACATTTGTCTGTACTGTGGTTTATTGAGATGTATTGTTGGAAGTGCACAGGTCAGGGGTTTCTGCCTACCCCAGCAGGATCTCCCCCTCCTCTCCTCTCCTCTCCTCTCCTCTCCTCTCTCCCTCCCTCTCTCTCTGTGGCCGTCTCCCTCTTTCCTTTGCGCTTGTAATCCTGCAGAACCGGTGGAGGCTCTCTACTCTTTTATCTTCTCGCAGTAGGTGTATGTGCTCGTGTAAATGTGCGCGCACACGCAGGTGATGCTGCTGATGCCGTCGATGATGATCAGGGTGATGAATAGGCACTCCCAAGGACGAGGCAGCTATGTGATGATGTCATCCTGGCTCAGAGGAAGGGAGCTGGAGGGCAGCACGACCTCAGCCCTGGGAGACAGACGGAGATGGGAGGAGAGAGGGGGAGAAAAACAGGGGAACATGGAAATGGAAAGAGAGAATGAATCAAAAAAAAACAGTTGGAAAAAGACTAAATGTATCTCAAACACCAAGGAAAAAAAACAGAACACGTTTAGAGTGATTCAATCTTATCGTGCTCAAGATGACAATAACAGAATCTTGTTGTTTCTTCTTATCTGATCAGAATCATTTCAATTCAGAAATCATTCAGAAGAATCTTAACGTCATTAGCGCTGCAACATCTTATTCTTACATTTCCTGCAGGGATGTAATCAGCGAATTATAATTAGACCAATTGTAATTAGACCAAGGTCACTTTCAATCAACTGTTCCAATGCTGCGCTGCATCTCGGATCCAATCAGAGGTACTACCCATATATCTGCCGCTCAATTAAAACAAAATGAGGGGACAACCGCGGTGGCCGTTGTTGGAAAAGGGAGCACGCCTTAATTTGATGATGGTGTCTCTCATTCAGTCTCCTGACTTTGAGACTGATGGAGATTTTAATCAGACTTCGATGGTAATTATTTTCAGATAGCTAATTACTGAGTGAAGTCCTAATTAATGCTATGGAGATGTAGGCGCTTATTCACTTCATCTTTGGGTCCCTTCCCTGTGATAATTGATGGGATTGTGACAAGGCTTTTGACTTGATTTTCACGATTATCCCAGTTTGAACTATCTGCTGTAGATACAATTGGCTTTGAGTAAATCTGATTCAAAGAAACTGTCCTCACAGCGTTTTGTCCGTTCTGTCTGTTTACATGTGCACGAAGTTTTGCATGCAGTTGTGCACTGTATATGTCGATCACATTACCAGATTAGAGAGTTTGAGGATGCTCTACTAGGACATTCATCCAGTGATCTAATGTTAAAAGGGAAAGAAAGAAACGACTGATGAACAAAGTGAAGGGAGATGGTGAAGAGAGATGCAATGTTATTGATTTCCATCTTCAGACAAGGCTTTTCAGGCATCAGAAAGGCCGTTTACAGTTCTGTTAAGTGCTTTGTAAATTGTGTTCTTGATACTAAATGAGCGGTTTCCATTTGCGAGGGGCCATGAAGTCATAAAAACAAGTTATTTTTAAACTCTTATGCTTGGCCCGGAAATTGCCTTATTAGAGACAAAAGTCAGCTGCTGTTGTTTTTCTTTCTTTGAAGAATAAGACATCAATCCACGCGGGTCATCTCAGGCTTTTCCTGAGAGTGTGGCGGGTTTGAAAGTTGACAGCTGTCTCATAGCTGTAACATCTTAGTACGGCATATACACTGACATGAAAGCATTTATTATACGCTTACATTGCAATGTGTCGTGGTAGTGAAGAAATGGAGAGAAATATGATAGTAATCTTGTGTTTTGAACTGAATGTTTTCCCTATTGACACCTAACTTTTGTCCCAACTCATTTCTGTGATCTTTAACAAAATGTGGGCAAATTAAAGCGGAACAAGAAATAATCGAGCCAGCATGAAATTGCTTGTAAGCACTGTGGAAACAATATTGAGCATATTAGCAGGATTTATTCTACTACTTTATGACATTTAGACCTTTTCAAATGTTTGCCGTACTGAAAAAAATGCTCCGTTTAATTGAAATACAAACGTCTCCATATAAATTGTGCAAAAGTGCATCGATGCGTGATCGTGCATTTGCGTGTGGCACTTTGAGTTTGGGGAATAATTATACAGTTAGAGTATGCTTGTTTGAAATTTCCCTCTGTGGATTATTCCTGCCATCTCTGGAGGAAACAGAATTGAGGTTAGAAAAGCAGACTGGTGGTAGAAGGACTGATGAGTTAGAAAATGTGGGGAGTTTGGGAGAACAGAAAGAAACTCCACTCGAAGATGTCTCACTCCTGATTTCAGGAGATTATCAGTGTCCGACATTTGTACTGGTTGTGCTGTGCAGCCTCCAGATAAGAATGTGCTTATTAACTGAAGCACGTCGGTTGAAAAATAAGTCCTCCCCGATGAATGGTGGGTTTTTGTATGAAAAGTGATGATTGTGAAAATATGCTGTTGTGTCATGTAAACTGATATTTGCAGGTGGTTGTGAAAGTATTTTGCAAGGGCCTGAACGTGTACAATTACCACTATCGCACTGTTTGGGCTTTTAGCTTTACACACTCATCTCATTAGTGTGAATGCGTAATTGATTCTCACCGAGGAAAGCCCCAAAAAAATGAGAGTATAGATGCTATTCAGTCAACCAGAAGACAAGTAGACAAATATAAGGGAAGCAGGCAACACATGCAGAATCACAGGGTGACAGGCAGAGATGGCCATGGCCATTGGAAAACTGGAATGCAGACAGACAGAGAGACAGACGGACAGACTAGCTGGTGAATAAAAATCCCACAAATTATTTCACCGTATTTTGAGTCTTCATATGTATGTTTTCATAACAAATTAAAATATGCCAGTGGGATCAGGCAATTTAATTTTCAATGCTCCTTTTTACCCAGAGAGGGGTCTTGATACTTGTCTGCATTTGTTGTTCAATTTACATTTTTAACCATATTTTTTTACTTATAACTAACTATTAACTACTACTTAAGTCATCACCAACTGATGTCTTCAAATGTCTTGTTTGGTCCAACAGTCCAAACCCTCAAAATGTTGAATTTACTCAGACAGACAACGAAGAAGCTGAGAAGCTGAAACTTCGGAAGGTTTGGCCTTTTTGCTGCGAAAAGAAAAATGAAGCGAATAGGCGATGATCAAAAATAGTTGTGATTTTCTGTAGATCGCTTCATGCATTGCTCAACAAATCATTTTAACTCTCCCTGTGACGCTTCACGCGTTATGGCCATAGTGGGATCATACTGTAAGTTGTGAGCAGTTTTATTTTTTGAGGGATAGAGGGGTCTAAGTGTACAACATTTTATAAGTTAAAAAGCAATAAAAACAAGAGCGAAAGTTGTGCAGTATACTGCAGACAGTATATATATCTTATCCCTTTAATGCTGTCATGACCCCTCAGATGTATCTCAGGAAACCTCTGTTTTTTGCTACTTGGCAAACGGCAATAAAAACTAGTGTCATTGCACCCCACTGAGTGCAGATAGGCAGCAGTGTTACTGCGAGTATTCAAAGCAAGGAGAGCCTGGTATCATCGCGTGGCATCGCTGTGAGATAGCAGGCGTACGGCAGTTAGAGGGGAAGACGAGATCAAGAGGCAGCGCCAACAGCAACCCCCTTTGATAAAAATGCTCCGTCTCATGCTGCCAGGTCCTACATTCATACTCTCTCACTCATGCATGGAAATGTATTCACACCGCTCAATTTAACAGCAGCATGCATATTCTGTCTTGATTGTACAGCTAAGGGATACATGATTGTGTAAATATGCAGTAACACACAGGCCTGTTTTATTCATCTACTACATCATCATGCACTCTGGGAAAACAAGGGCATACATACTGTACTGCACTGTACTGTCTGTGACTGAAGGACGGGAAGGTGCAGCGACCCTGGGGCTTAACTGAAAACTGCTCTTGTCTGCATTGAGAAACATGTACTGTACAGTATGAATGTGGGCTTTTACACTAGACAGAAAGACACTCGTACACACACTTGTCCGTCGACATGTTTTTTTTGCTTCCTGTAGTCTTCTTGGTACGAGCTTTGTTTCTACTCAAAAATGGGGTCTTTATCCCTGACTCTGTTCTCTGTAAGTGCCAATGTCCTGCAAGCTTAATAACAGTAACACACACACGTAATAACAGTACTTCCCAGAAAGTTGCAATCAAAAAATGTTTAATGTTAAATTATGAATTATTAATATTTAATTTCTCTCTAGCACTGCAAGGATGGCAATATGAGTCCTCATTTTCTGACATAAATGCCCACTTGTTGCGAGGAAATATCAAAACATAAAGTTAAGATTGCCATGATATTCACTCAGCACATTCATGCTCACTAGAGGACAAACCCTCCTCATTTTGGACACCTGGAGCTTTTCTGTTTTGCCACCAACAGGCCGATACAAGATTATGTTATAGTTATCATTATGCATTGGGTTCTATCTTGAATGTGTGAAAATGTCTCACATCCTTGCTCTTTCCTACATAAAACAATCCCATTCAGAGCCACTCTTAGGAGCCAGATCTAAAAAAAAAATCAATATTTCACCTCAGCATTTCAACTTCCTTGCCGCTAAGTTATTTACGGGGGGAGTTTCTTTCCCCTATAGTCGTCTTCTCAGCCAGAGCTGCCCCCCAAAAAAGCTCCACCAATTCAAATCTCAGAAAAACTTTTCTAGCCTTCAGTCGAAGGAGAAGCATCGAAAACTTTTTCCGACTTTTTTTTACAACCAGCTGCATCATCAAATCTTTTTAAGATAATTTGACCCCTTAATTAAACACATTATATACTGATTATTAGTTAGTTCCTTAAACAATTAAAATTTTTTCCCGTGGGGTTTGCAATTCTTTTGTCATTACTGTAATTTATCAGGAACTAATGCAGTAGTTTGCAGTACAAAAAGTGCTGCAAACTGCATCGCATTGTTCAGAAGGTCGGCTGTCATTCCTGACTGCAATAATTACAAAACAAAACAAGGTAAGATCCTGTTGGGGACTGATGTGTTATTATCTCATTATGGATTAGCATAAAAAACGAACCTGAGAATGAACAGCTTGATTCAGCATTGATGAAATGCAAACTTGTATTTTGAACACAACCTGTGTGTTTGTGTGCGCATGCATATGAAGAGACCGAACAAAACAGAGAGGACAGAGACAACCTAGATACAGAGACTCTGTTGGCTCCAAGCATTGTGGGTAACAAGCAACCAGTTGAGAACCAATGGGGGTTGAGGAGACCCCAAGTCTGTTTCCAGGGAAACAGAGCCCTTTCTCCTCCTCTGTCTCTCTCTCACATGCTCCCATGTTCCTTCTTGGCTGTGTTGAGGAGGAGGGAGATGTGGAGGTGACTCACTGTAACATCATTGCCATGGCAATGAAGAGTGAGCCGAGTGTAAAGGGAGTAAAGGGAGAAAAAGATCGGGAATTTCCATAGGTTGAGCTGAGATGAAAATGGTTGTCACGACGAACAGTTTTAAAAAGAAAAAACAAGGGACAATTCAACGTTGAACACTTACTGTTTGCCTAAATGCTATACACTTCTGTGCATTTCTTTAGGAAAGAATTACAATCTCTCGCTCTGTTTCTCCCCTACTTGTCCCCCTCACTCTCTACACTGCTTCATCCTCCCTATTTCACATCAGCAGTTTTTTTCTCTCTCTTATTCATCCCCTCTGCCCACTGTATCTATGTCCTTGTTCTCGGTTCTTCTGCATTCCTCTTTGTGTCTCTTATCATCTTCCTTCCTCTTTCACTGGCCTGTTGCGCACAGCCTTCTGGTCTCAGAGGAGCGTGTTTTCCACCGGCGTGTTACGCTGAGTCATGTCACATGCGTGTTTGGACACGAAGGAGGTGGGGTGTTAATGTGATGTTGACATATGCACGCCTTGCTGCTCTGCAGCAGGCAGGGGCAAAGACGAGGGCATGACGCAGAGTGGAGAGGAGAGGTTAACTGGGGGCAGGGGAAGACAAGGAAGTGTGAGAATGAGAACAAGATCTAACGGAGCTGTGGGCTACGCAAGAGAGCTTCTAGTTTGACTGCAGTTATTATTATTGATTATGAAAATAAGTGGCTTAGTCAGGAGAATATGTTGTGTGTCTGCAACAGTCTGAGGAAAGGTCATACCGTGCCGTCTGAGCTTTCACACGTGCAGCTTCACCCGTGCAGTGAAATTGTAACTGTAGTCAAAGTTGATATTGTCTAAAATCTTGGAGAGGCTGCGATGAAATCCAGGAGGAAAGTTATAGAAATGCTGCGAAAGTTTACACAGCAGCAGCCTTTACAGGTTGTGTGTGTGTGTGTGTGTGTGTGTGTGTGTGTGTGTGTGTGTGTGTGTGTGTGTGTGTGTGTGTGTGTGTGTGTGTGAAAGGGATTATAGTGAGTAATCCAGAGATTGAGCTGTAGAAGTTGCGGCGGGACTACGGAGGGAGAGCAGGAGGGCAAAGCGAGAATGCTGACATGATCAGACCAACATGTTATCTATTTGACCCCAATTAACCCCAGTGTTTTTTTTTTTTTCTTTTTGCTGTGTTAGACACCCATATTCTTATCTTGTGCTGTCTCTTGCGTCTGCCCCTCTCGCACTAAAGGACTGCAAGGTTAAACACAGAAAGTGACTTTTCACTAGTCCTTCCTGTGGCTTGCACTGGTGAGTCTTTGTTTCAACAGTTCTGACAATTTCGTAATTCCAATCCACTCTTCTATCTCCGCAATTACACTGATATATCTTTTGAAAGAATTGGATCGATTCAGTGTTAAGGACCACACAATCTGTGGATTTCAGGAGAATCAATATTCTGTCTTTGCATCGATCCGCCAGATAGAAAAGACCTTGACATAGTCTCCTCCTCGTCTCAATCCGTGGCTTTTAAATCTTCCTCTCCGTCTCTCTGCCCTTTCCTCTCCACTGTGTTCAGTACATCTCTCTTATCTCCCCCATGCCATTGAACCAAGTGAGATAGTGGTGGGAGAAGTGTGGCTCCCCAGTGCCAAAGTGATCATTTTCAGTTCTGTATGTGTATCTGACAGTTCATCGGCCCGCGGCTCCCCCTCACATGTTATAGGCCCCTCGCAGCATGAGATGTTTACAAGGGTCAATAGTGACATCAGTGATAAAGTAACACCCCCCCCCCCCCCCCCCCCCCCATATAACCACCCTACCTGTAATCACCCAGTGAGACCAAGTAGATTAGTGTTGTGTTGCCATTTTACCTGGTAATCACCTGTAATGTTACACTAGAGAGTGCCTGGGTGCTGGTGGGAATTCTGTTGTGTGCGATAATGTGCTGCTGAAAGTGATTGAAAAGATGTAGTAGGATGGAGAGGTTGAACATTAAGAGCCGTGGATGCTGTGCAGGTTGAAATAGGTTTACCCTCTTCCTCCTCCTTTTCTGTCGAGCTCAGATTCTTTTCCTTGCTAAAGGAAAATCCGGATTTATTACAATTTAGGTCCTATTTCGCCTTTTTGGCCATAATTTCTCGAGGTTCCAATAACACCCCAGTAATGTCTTAGATGTGGGAGAGTCGGTAAATAGTGTATTTGTTGACTAGTTTTAGCCGTGGATGTATACACATTTAACGCTCTAGTGACTATTTGCGGCAGCAGGGAAGTGTTTGCAGGATTGCCTCTAGAAGTCTGTGCTCAAGAAAAATTCGAAGCAACTAACATTCCGACAACCGACACAAGGACATACTCGCATAATATTTTTTGTTCTCGGCAGCTTGCACACAGCTAGACATTGTTTCTAAACAGCAGAGATCTGGTGTAAAGTGCACGGAGAGAACTTTGTTTCCACTCTCTGCTGTGTTTTACTGGTGTAGCATATGGCATGTTTCGGTTAAGAAAGGGCGCTTTGAATGCCAAAGGGTGATTTTAAGCCTATCTGCCTTGAAATTGAAAAGTGAGTTTGGCTCAGGATTGGACGGTGGAGCGTGTTTATCTGTCTCTGGTCACTACGGGAGACTGTGAATAATACATGGATAAAAGCAGAGCACACCCGTTCTCATCTCTGCGCTGCTAAACACACATCTTCTACTATCTCTCAGTCTCTCTTACTTCTGCGCTGCCTGGCTTTTTTTTTTTTGTTCTTTGTTCAAACCCTTCGTTATAGATATCCTCTAGTTGTGCTTTTGACAGAGGCTGACAGACTACAAAGCTATTTTCTGTGCATACACAGTAATGCAGAAACTTCTTATTGTGTTTCCGCTCTCGCACTTTAGTGTGAGCGCGAGCGTGTGTGTGTGTGTGTGTGTGTGTGGCAGACTGGTAGCATCTCTTCTTTCCACCCCACCCCCCTGTTCAGGAAGTGGACTAATGGCATTTGAGAGGATGGAGGGAGTGGGAAAGAGGGAGGAGGGACGGAGTTCCTTCCTTTGTGGTGTGTCATTCGTAGATCCTGTTGTACTGTGTGTGGCCTTGAGACTCAGTGCTAACCCTTTTACACGCCACCATTGTGGGGATTTTTTTGAATAATAGAGAAATTGTCAATTTCCGACAAAAAACGTTTTTCCCGAACTATTGAATACTTTGTAAGAGACGTAGCTAAAGGATAGGGCTGGTGTCAGACTACTCTCAGTCATTCTGTTGAATAACCAAAATGAATAAGTCTGTCTCCCAATACTTTTAGACTTCACTATACTGACTATACTATACTGTATACTGTGGTTCTCAACCCCACACCTACTCATCCCTACTAAAACAGTAGGCACTACTTTCTTAAAACAGCTGGGCACTGTAGTTTTCCACGAGCGATACTCAAACAGGAGTTCATGGTGCATTTGTTGGAGAATATTGTAAAAAATACCTATGTAATATCTTTATCCATGCATATAGATACACATTTGTCTGTGAGTATTTACTGCATGTGGGATTGATTTGAAATAAACTGCAGTGCCCAAAATGAAGGAACCTGTCACCCAGTACAACAACGTGGCTTATTTATGTGCATCTAATAGATTTTTGACAACAATGGAGGAAGGAGGCAACAGTGGGAGTTGTTGACTACAAAAATATAGAATATCACCTGCCCTCTCCTTGAAGTCTACTTCCAGATATGTGATAGAAACAATTTTTTTATGTGGTGGTACATGAATACAAAAAAATAAATAAAAAAAGAGCTGTGTGTGAAGAAAAAGTGTGCCTGTGAGAGACAGAGGTGGAGAAAGCAGACAACGGCCGCCTGCAGGTAGAGAGAGAGAGAGAGAGAGAGAGAGAGAGAGAGAGAGAGAGAGAGAAAAACAGACAGATGGAGAGAGCGAGAGAAAGAGAAGATAGACACAGACAGCCTTTTGAGATTCCACTCACGCATCTCTGAGTGTCTCTCGGTCTCTGAAGTATTGAATGAAAATGACTCCCCACCTTCACACACACACACACACACACACACACATACATATGCATTAAGCGCAGACATTAGCGAGGAACACAATCAGTAAACATATAGGGATGAAAGAGCTTCGAGTTATCTCATTAAGTATTACTGAGCCCTTTAGTCTGATGGGATTAAGAAAGTCTGATTAGGTTGCAAAGTAGCGAACTGTGGAGTAATTGCACTACCTTTCAATGTCTGCAGTTCCTTCAACAGTTGTTGTATTTTCTACTGGAAAGCTTTTGATCACTTTACATCATATGTTTTCAATTAACAACCTACTGTACATGTTTTCTTTGTTTTGTCCGTAGTGAGTCGACTCTCGGTTTTCGGCACAAATTTCCGCAGTCCTGTGACGCAAAGGATGCTCGATAAGATAAAAGCAATGAGGTTGTATATCAGTAAATGTGTGGAGCACTGTTATGGCTGAGGTCTTCCTTCTCTTTGTTTTTGAAGAACCACTGCTTGGACAACTTGACCTCAAACTTGACATATGATACATTTATCGCAAATGTCTTCTTTCTTTGTGTGTTTTTTTTTGTTGGTGTACGTATATATCTTAGTGATTCTTTACCACCCGAGGAACAAGTTGGACACAAATTCCTACACACAAAAAACGTGAATATTTAGTCCACATGGGAAAAAAGATACTCTTGTCTTTACCAGTTTTTAAACCCTGGACATCAGAATCTATTTTGACACATACCTGTTATACAGGATTATCTAATTTTTTCCCCTTTTTTTTTTGACATTTCGTTGTTCGTGGAGTGCAGTGTACGTCAGTGATGTTGCAGCGCACTGTACTGAATCTTTAGTTGTGTATGTCTGGTATACTGTAACGTTCTCCTGGAGAGGGGTGGTTTGAATAATTTATGCAACAAATGAGTTTGCCAGGAGATGCAGGTGTTCATCTGAGGACGTGCGGGGGCCGTTCCACTTCCTCAGGTTTCATCACAAACGCCTTTTCGGTTACAACGCCAGTGACTACAGATGTAGGGATCATAGTACACAACGAGCAGATCATCGAACAATGTCATTCCTCATTATATCAAAAGGCTTAATGCAATGGTTGCCAAATTCTTGTTTTCAGATTGTTGACAGAGATCCCAGAAAGAATGGGCGGTCAGGTCATTTGGAGTGGTTTGGATGGGATGTTCCTCAACCTGCTTTAATATAACGTATTTTATCCAAAGTAATACTAAGAAGTAATGATAAGAGTTTGTGAATTTGCGAGACCAACCAGGTCTTAAAAAGGGTCTTGTAGTTTGTTCTCAAATTGAGTCTGCAATCATCTCCATCAGGGCAAGTGCCATGAATGTTATCAGCGATACTGTTTAAGTTCAGTCCAAAATGTACAAAAACTCCCGACACAAGACATTGCTGACACTGTAACGTGTACTGCGATACAATGTGCTAATGTGTAAAGCCACCTGCTCAATAGCTCATTGTCCTTCTCGCTCGGCCTTGTCACAAAAGCGTAAACACTAATGTGTGAGAAGTGTAAATGATGGACTCATTAACAGCGTGCAACAGTGTGTGTGCGTTTGATGTTTACAAAGGTTAAGTGCTGGAATATGTTGAGCTTGGCTGGGAATCAGTATTTAAACAGAACTGGCTAACAGGAATTCATTGATTCTAATCCAGAGTCATTTACAGTAGTGTAATAATGACAGCCGACAGTAAACATTAACTTCCTGGTCACTGCGCTGTTGTCTGCGATCTCACACAGTTATCAACAGCCACGAGCAGTTTAGGATTTCAATGGGGGAGGTAGAGTTAAGGTTTTAGCACATCAGCACGTTCAATCCTCCCGTTATCAACAGTCACACTAAGTCGTTACCGATGGAATAAACATTAAGTGTTGCTTGGATCCTTCTCTATCACCATCCATAAGTCAGCAGATAACGGTGATTAGTGAAAACGAGAGCCGTGAGCATTTTTTTTGAATATTGAAATAAACACCGAGCGTTTCCAGTCTGTAAAGGTACCAGGTTTTAATGAGTCTACAAATCCTTAAGCTTTAACGACTGTTTGCCGCTACACGTTGAATGAGCGCTCATATTGTTATCACGCCCGTCAGTAAAATTTAACTGACTTTATAGATTATTTTTTCAGTGCTTGAGTATTACACAACTTCCTGACCTGCTGTGTTAGTGCACTTTAAATAGTGATTTATTTATTATTTTTAAGGATTTCTTTATTGATTCCTTTTTTTTTTTGTCTTGAATTTATTTCTATTATATGAAGTCTAAAGGGCTGAGAGAGCCAATGCAGATGTGTTTAATTGCATTTGAATGTACAATTATACCTTTTAATGTATATCACCTTGACCTATACCCAATACCAATAGTTTAGAGGTGGGCTGATACAATTTATGTAAACATATAACAATAATCTATTATTACTATTCTAATTGTAGAAACAAACCCTGGTGTGTACTCACCTTGCAGTACTTGAAGAATAAACTTGTCACTGCTCTCTGGTGGACAAACTATGTAAGTGCAATAATGTTTGTAAATTACTTCCTCCTCTATAAAATAAGTTTTATACCCTAAGTTTCAAGACTCCAGGAAAGTTACTGCGCACGGCCAATAAATAATCTCGCAAATAAACTCTCTGTGACAGCGTAATGTGTCATTCTTACACCTCGTTGTTTTTGCACAGATTAAACAAACGAGAGAGCACGTGTTATTTGGTGAGCTATACAATATACCATATCTAATAAAAGAGAAATGCGTATAGTGTCAGTGTGGTTCACGTTCTTCTACTTTCTAGGCGTGTTTTGTTCCCTTCGGACACAGCCAGGCTAACTGTTTCCTCACGTTTCTAGTCTTTGTGCTTAGCTAACCGACTGCTTGCGGTAGCTTCATAAAGCGTACGAACATAAGAACGGTATCAATCGTTTAATCTAACTCTTGGGAAGAAAGCAAATGAGCCTATTTCACAAAATGTCTAGTACTATAGAGGCCGCACACTTTTTACACAAGCGTCACTGTGCAAACCCTGTGACTCGCCCAACTTTGTGGAGTCATTCTAGGAAAAAAGATTCACAGCCTGGAGTCTAAAGAGGCTTTGTGAATCCTGCTCAGTGTGATTAATTCAGATGTTCTAATGTCATTGAAGTCAATCTGATTTACCCTAATAAAGAGAGGCTGACCGCACTACAGCAGTTAGTGTTGTTTTTTGTTTTCTGTAGATTCAGGGTGGTGCTGGTTTTGGGGCAGATATATCCTGCCGTGTTTTTTTGTTTTTTTTTCTTGTTGCTGTATTTGGAAAATGCTGCTTTGTCAGCAGGTCAGGTAGATTTTTTTTTTTCCCTCCCCCAGTTCTCCTTTTCCCACACAAACAAACATTAAGTGCACTCACACACTCACTGCCGCACACACGCACACACACACACACACACACACACACACACACACACACACACACACTCACACACACACTCATGCACACTCATAATCTCTGCTTTGTCCTCTTTTCTCCTCTTTCGCTCCCTCTCTCTCTCTTTCACTGTGCGTGAAGGCAAACTCAGCAGACCTCCAGGCTGCCAGGGAGTAAAGGCATTCTGGGTAATCCAGGGTACGAGAAGGAAAAGGGAAAGAACGGGGGGGGGGAAAAACTCTCACAAAATCACAACACACACTTGATGTTGTGCATGATGTTGTGCACTCGGACACAAACACACACAAGCAAACCAAATCCAGTCTCCCACTGCTGAAACATAGAGATACAATATCCATCTGTGTCCATCTGTACATTCATCTGCTGAGACAAATACAAGCTCTGTTTGCAGCAGAATATGGAATCAAAAGCTGCACGGCATCCTGTTCCCTGTTGCCGAACAGTAACGATTGGGAGATATGAAGGACAACGAGGGAGGACGAGGGAATAGTGATGGGGTGGTGGGGTGGAGCAGAGGAGGATACAGGAGTGTCGGCAGTACGCTTTTATCTCATTTCTGATTAAACCTCGTTCCTGTCTGACCTAAAAAGTCAGCTGGTGGAAACTTCAGAGACTGTGGGTGAATTTCATTGGAGCTCTTTACACCCAGCCAATGCCTTCAGAGAGGGAGAGAAAGCGAGACGGGAGATCAGAGAAATAGGACAGAGAGTGGGCAGACACTGGCGGAAAAACATACACACACAGGCATGCTGGCTTTATGTGCTCGCTGTTCACATATTATCATATATATGGATGTACACTCTCCCACACTGCATGTCGTCTGACTTGATGAGGATGAGGAAGAGGCCGGTGCTGGGTGGTAACTCCGGGTTAGTTAGTAGTACAATGCCACAGGAAGCAGACAGAGACTGTGCTGAAATGTGCCAGCGCCGCCTGTCTGGGACAAGCACAACAAAAAACACAAGGTGTAAAAATAAACCTGAGCAACGCATGGCAGGGTATCTGCAGAAACAGGAAATATCCCACTGAAGGAGAGACGGCAAGTGAGACATGTGGGAAGACCCTTCTATTGTGTTTCATTGGTGGCATGTTGAGAAGAGGTGCTGCATTGTATGTACTGCCTGAGCAACAGTAGTGGAAAATGTATTCAGATCTTTTACTTAAGTAAGTGCATATTGGGAAAATATACTCTAAGAAGTGAAAGTTCAGTACTCATAATGCAGAATAAATTCCCCTGTGAGTGTTGTACTCTTGAGTTGCAGCTGATTTGTTTACTATTTTATATTCATTTGGGTTAACTCCTGAACAGTGCATTTTATTTTATAAACTATGACCTTAATCTGCAAACTGACTAAACTGTCAATAAAATGTAGCTGAGTTGAATGTAAAAGATATAACTTTTAAGCGCAGTGGAAATAGTAGACCTATAAAGAAGCTTGAAATGGAACCACTCTAGTAAGATACCTCACATCTGTACTTAACTACTGTCGTCGACTAAATGTACTTAGTTACTTTCCACCACTGCTGAGCAAAGAGGTGTTGAGTATCTGCAGACTGGTTTGAGATGTGTGTGTTTGCATCTTTCAGAGTGCTGCAGCAGCTCCCAGCCCCGTCCTTGGGAACCTTCCCCCAGGAGAGGGCATGCCAGTGGGGCCAGTCCCTCCAGGATTCTTTCAGGTATATGGTGGATACGCATGTACACACACAAAACACTTACACAGAAAGTAGCTGAGGGGAAAGAGAAATACTCGGGGGTTTAGGCCACTTACAGGTACATTATTGAATAATACTATTAAATAACGTTTCCATATGTGAGGGTGTAATTCACGAGACTGTCCCTCAAAGAACTCACTCACTCATACTTAACTGTATGTGTTAATGTACAAAAACCTTTGTGTATGCATTTATCTGTGTGTGGTGGCACCAATGTGTGCGTCTCAAAACAGAGTGAAAAGCAGAAATAAATGTCTCTCAAACAAAAAGTCCCACATGCAGCTTCATCTCTGATCATCTCTGTTCTCCATCAGAAGGACTCTGCCAGTTGCACATTGATTAAACGTCATTATCTGTCAAACTCACATGCTCGCATCTGACACGCAGATCAATATCCTTCATAAGCCTTTCTCAGCTCCGCTTTCAAAAAAAACTCCAAACATCCTTTTCCGTCTCCTTCTGAACATCAATTGATCTTTGAAGACAAGGTCTTGTCAAGACCTATCGCTTAAAGAAACGCAACAATTACCAGATTGCCAGTTCTTTATTCGGGTTCCATAAAATGACTGCTTATAGACTAGATCAGAGAATATCACACAACACACGGCTGAATATCTTTTGATTAAATCAATATTATTGGCAAAAATAAATGCAGATCACAGACAATGCACAGCCATGCCTGCAATATATATGCAATATAATATCTCCACATATCTAGCTTCCAATGCCATTCATTCATTCCTGTATTAATGTAGTACATGTCTGTGTTAAATTGTATGCATGTATTTGTTCATTGATGTACGAAAAAAAAATTGTAAATGATTATAGTGCTTCAATAGACCTATTATAGTGTAGCTGTGTTCCTTTGATGGATCTTCAGCACAGCTGGGAGATGAGAAGAGGGGCTATCAGAGAAAAAAGACCCTGATCAAAACAAGTGGACCATTGCTCTCTAGTGGCAAGTTATTATATTGCTTCTCCAACGCTGCAGATTGGCTTTTCAGACCACAGTGGCATCAGTTCAGCAGACATAGCAACAGCATTGCTACTGTCTGTGGTGAGGACAAGTGAAAACCCACTCACAGCTGCAAAAGCGCTTCTCGCACACGCTGCCAAAGTGCACGCAGTTAACACACACGCTGACATCATTATTAACCAACCTCATCTTTTATTCTCTCATTCTTTTTCCATAAATCCAATCCAATGAAATTGCGGTTGGCTTCCTGAGTTTGTCATGGGACATGTTGTTAAAGGAAAATGAGCCCAAAACTCAACAGAAGATATATGTGCTGTAGTTGGGGTTGGTTTCCTGTTTTGAAGAATGAATAAACTTCCCGTAGCTGTGCTCCAAACACTGTTGTTACTGCGCATGGGGTTATAAAAAAAAAAGAACTTCCATTTGTTGTCTGGCTCGGCAACCCTGGACAGTATATTTTTGGCATCGTTGGCATTCACGGTAATTTCATCAATCAATAAAGTATATAGATACTGGATACTTTTCCATTAAAATATCCTGTTTAAGTATGTAGTGTTTTGACATGGGCAGGCTTTTGGGTAGGTTTTTGAAGACTCTCTTCACTACAGCCTGTGTTTGTGTTTGTTATAGATTGTGTCCACAGTATGTATAACCCAGAGTAATTCAACCTGCTTTTATGCTATTATCTTTACAGCCGTTTATGTCACCTCGATACCCCGGAGGACCCAGACCACCCCTCAGATTACCCAATCAGGTAAGAGCCACACTGACACCTGCAGGCAGCAGACAGTACTGTGAAGGGTAGAAATGGAAAGTATCTGTGTTACCGTGATGATAATGCTGATGACGGATCCTCTTCCCTTTGTAGGGACTTGGAGTCCCAGGTAGCCAGCCTATGTTACCCAGTGGAATGGACCCCACAAGACAGCAAGGTACGCACAGACACAAACTATAATATATTGCGGCACAGGAACCCATTTCATTAAAGGATAACATTATTTTATCTTTTTGATTTTAACCATAAATGTTGGACTGTGGACTCACAGCCGGGTTGAGCTTTTGCCATAGAACTGACATCCCAGAACTCTCAACGAGCTGCATTTAGGTGGTGCTGTGACCTAAATCCTAACGTTGGCATGCTCACAATGACAATGCCAACAGTAGTGTTTTCAGGTATTTGGTCACAACCAAAGTATTGGAAAAAAGCGTTACTTGATGAGTGCACTGGATGAAACATTAATGTCGGTCCAAATCCATCCAGTAAATGTTGAGATATTTCAATCTAAATCACAAATGCCACAGTCATTGAGAACCATGGAACAGCATCCAGTGGTCGTCAAGACGTTTCCCTAAAAAAAACAAGACTGTCAACCTAATACGAGCGTATTTTTTGAAATAACTGCATTTATTTGTATCTCTGGAGAGTCTCTGTGGATATCACGCAGCATGTTCTTGGAAGAGGTTTTATATACTTTAGCTGTTTTCGATGAGAAGTGAAGCATAAGATGTACTTGTCTTGTTCATCGTAATGAAGGATTATGTCACTTATTGCAACAGTATGGCATTTTAATGAAGTTCTACGGCATGGAGGCATACACTATATCAGTCTTTGGCTACTCTGACAATTGTCGGATGAGTTCATTGGTAGTTAAGTCTTGTAATGTGATTTGTTGATAGTAATAAAAAGATATCTTCTCGTCCTTAAGTACTCCCGCATTTACACAAACTACTCACTCCTTCAGACAAGGCATGAATTATGTATGGGTAAAAAGACGCAGGATGTTCAGTTAGTGGGTAAACTTGTGTAATTGAAGCTGAAATTGTAAATGTTATATGATGCTTTGTATCAGACACACGCGTCTCGTCATCTTGTTGATGTCCTCTCTGGGTTTTTAAACACTGCCGTGTCCAGACGAATGTGTCAAATACAAAAGTACATGAAGTGAACACGCTTGTTTGAAGAGAGAGTTCAGAAGACAATGACCAGAGTTGTTCACCATCACTGATCATGGCTACACGTAATTAATAACCGTCCCACCTCTTCCAGCTTAAGACCAGACGATGAGGGTACACATGGCCTCACTCCAGTCGGACCTGAATACGCTGTTCTGACACAAACTGATGGCTGGCTGTGGTTTGACTGTTTTTCTGTGTTTCAGGACATCCGAATATGGGAGGACCAATGCAGCGGATGACTCCACCCAGAGGAATGGTCCCGCTTGGGCCCCAGGTATGGGACCAGATGATCTGAGGGGATATTTACAAAGAACTGGTTCTGATAGTTCTTGTAGTCGTAACTGAGGACGTTTGGTGTCTTCTTTTTGTTAGGGCTATGGAGGTGGGATGAGACCACCATTAAACGCCCTGGTTGGTCCTGGGATGCCTGGCATGAACATGTGAGTGGTATCAACATAATGTTATCTGCACACACACAATGTAAATGACCTCATCACATCTGTCTAACTCAGAGAGAAAGTAGTAAACTTCAAATGTCCTTAATCTCTCACTACAGTAGATGCAGTCAACCGTTTCCTTTCTGTAGCTTTTAATTACCATTTTACCATTTCACCATTCTTAGGTGTGTGCAAGTGGAGCGAGAAGCCAGCTTTCCTCTATTTTCTCGTCTTTTTTTCTTTTCTTTTTTGTTTTTACTTGTTGTTCCCATCACCTCTCTGGCAACAGAAGAGCTTGTTGTTGCCAACTCTGCCCAAATGAATTGGAAACAAAGAAGCTTGCCAAAAGCAGACAACTAAAGTGTATAATTGTGTGTGTGTGTGTGTGTGTGTGTGTGTCTGTGTGTGCGTGTGCGTGTGTGTTCCAGGGGACCTGGTGGGGGTAGACCTTGGCCAAATCCTCCAAACTCCAATTCGGTAAGTGCTCTAACAAAGACACCCAACTGAACGTTATTTCAATCTTTCATGATTTCCTTCTGTATTTTTGCAGACCCCTTACTCTTCTGCATCTCCAGGGAGTTATGTGGTATGTATGTTTGAGTTTAAACTCTCACTGTTCTCTAGCTGTACGGGCGGAAATTCAGTAGTTCATGAATGAATCTTATGTAAGCCAAAACTGTCATTTTCAGGGACCTCCAGGAGGAGGGGGGCCGCCTGGGACCCCAATAATGCCAAGTCCAGCAGGTAAGCTCTGTGCATGCGTGTGTGTGTGTTTGTCTGCGTGTGTGTTTATACATACGTTTTTGCTCTTTTTTCCTCTGATTGTTTTTCCGTTTGTTATGTCAGATTCAACCAACTCTGGCGACAACATGTACACTATGATAAACACAGTCCCTCCGGGTGGAAGCCGACCAAATGTAAGACATTTCTCTCTCTGCGCACATCACTGTGTCTGAGTGTATTGTAGGGTTTGTGTATGTACGTAATAGTTTTCTCCTCAGTTCCCTATGGGTGCAGGTGGCGACGGTCCATTAGGGGGAATGGCTGGAATGGAGCCCCATCACATGAATGGATCGTTAGGTACAGGAACAAGTAGCTTGTACAGTATGTGCTATATTGACACTAAATCTCTGGTTATATTTTTACCAAATTAGTCAAATAATTTAAGCAAAACAATTCGATAATGATGACTTGTGTTCCCTCTCCCAGGGTCAGGTGATATGGACAGTCTCCCCAAGGTATAAGAAGATATTTATCTACTTTGAAACTCCAGTTCACAATTGCACTGCACGTCAGATTTCAGTAGCTTACAATTACCATAATATGTGTTTTATATCATTTTTTAAAGAACTCTCCTGGTAACCTAAGTATGAGTAACCAGCCCGGGACCCCCAGAGAGGATGGAGAGATGGGAGGAAACTTCCTCAACCCCTTTCAGAATGAAAGTGTAAGTTGATTCTCATACTATACTACTATATTACTACTATGTGTGAGGATTAAAGGGATCTTAGGTAGCTGGTGCTCAACCCTCCATACAATAACTATTAAGTTAACAGTAAAAAAATGGACCAGGAAGGACAAACGAAACACTGGCTCTAGAGAGGGCCTTTTGCGTTTTTACGTTACCTGAAGGCCACCGTAGTTTCTTCAACGCGCTTGGGCAGGGAAGCGTGAGAGTACTGTAGGGGTTTTCAGTTGGTTGCAATCTGCAACTTCACCACTAGATGCCACTGAATCCTACATACTTGACCTTTTATTTCTATGGTTGACTTAATAGTTATTGTATCGAGTTTTGAGCACCAGCTACCTACGATCCCTTAAAAGGGGTTCAAAATATTAATGCTTTTCAAGGAGTAGTTTGACATTTTGGCCAATATTTGCTTCCTTGCAAAGCGTTTGATGAGAAGATTGACACCACTCTCATATATGTGAGTGGTGTCAATCTTCTCATCGAACTCGGGGAAGAAATCACAAAAGCATAATTCCCATAATGTCGAACTATTTCTTATAACATTTTGACCTAATCCATATCATCTTGGAGGGATTTCTGATTAAGGATACTTGTGTACGGTGAAAAACACTCATACACACACGTTCACACGTACTTATTTCTTTATTCTGCAGTATTCTCCAAACATGACGATGAGCGTGTGAAGGCTCTGGAAGCAGGTTCAGTTCAGTTGCCCAGTAACCTGGTGTGGATCGGTGAAAAGCAGAGGGACAGGATGTGATGTCATCAAGGCCAGTGACTCTTCCTCCACCACAACCTGCCTAGTCAGGACAGTCGCCGCAGGCTCCGTCCTCCTACAACCCCCCCTAACCCGCCCCTCCATTGTTTCTGTCCACGTCTCTTCTCTCCTGTTTCTTCTCCCGTTCTAAGTGGTGACTTTGATACATTCATCAGTTCTTCCTCTGCAACTATGAGACTGTACAAAGGAAACCAAATTTAAACAACCCGGAGGAGAACTCTTTGTATATTTGCATACCGTGTGTATGAGACTGTGCACAGACTACATTAGTAACAGACAGACGTGTCGTCCCTTTGTCTGCCTTTTGTTCATGCCCAAAAGCAAATGGTCAGTATCCTATTTATGCTAAAGTTAAAAATTTCGAGGATTTAAAGACAGTTTTTGATTGATGGTCAAATTTAATTTGGTCTTTTCCTCGACAAATGAACGTGTCTGTTACTGAAAGAGAATTGGATAGACATTACAATCATTATACCACAAGGTTTATTTGAGACTTGTGCAGATATTCGTCTTTTAAACGTTTGTGGTTGTCTGAATCCTTAACATTGTGTTTTAAGTTTTATACTATGGGTCATTTTTTTTTTTTTTTTTTTGATTTCTATTCCAAAACTCTTTGTTGTTTTAATTCTTTCAAAAAAAAAAAAAAAAAAGTGAGATATCTTCAAAGTCATCTATTTAATCATGATTTTCAGAAAGGCTTCATGACAACAAAGAGCTTTGTTCGAGGCTTAAAGCGAGACTGTGTTACTTTTGTTAACAGTACCACTGGCCACACCAGACCAAGTAAGGCTGTAAAAACAAAATCCCTGAGTGTGCTGAATAGAGCAATGCTGAGTTTTAGTGCTTTTGAATTGAACTTCCTTTGTGAGAGGAAGAATGTGTTACTTGTTCTTTCAAACGTTATGTAGTCTCGCTTTAAATCAGATCAGTCATGCTGCCTGCTGAGAGAGCAGCGAGGATAAGACCGGGGAAGAAGGTTTGCACCGAGGTTTTGTCATCACAAAATGATGCATCTTTCTGTAATCAGCGATAAACCTCCGTTGCGATTCAAACTGTTAGACGGTGGTATGACTTTCCTTCTATCGACTGCACAGGGCAGCGTTTAAAATGTGTAGAGATAAAGCGTGCTGTTTGTTATTTCAATTTGACTATGTTATCTAAAAAAGAGAGGACACCGAACATGCGCATGTAGTCATATGATTTGTTGTTGGGTTTTTTTTTTGCTGAGGCCTCTCTTATCTCTCGTTATTGAAACCTTCATCCAAATCATTTATCAGTTTACGTCCTTAAGCCACAGTTGCAAAATGGATACAATGACCCACATTCTCTGGACACGACATATTAAAAAGAGAGACAAATCAAAGACAGATGACCAGTATGAATGGTAAACTGTAAGACACAAGCTTTTAAAGTCACTCTGGTCACTCGTACTTTATTGCCATCCGGATAAACTGTGATCTCAGTGTGATGTGAAAGGTTGGTTGGTACAGAAAGCTAAATAAGCTTGTTTTTAATCAATGTTTTAAACTTTTTCACTGCCCAAGATGTATTATCATCCTGTACAAAAGGTTGATATGCCTGTGAACATTCTCCTCTCCCCTCCCTTACTGCAAAGTGTACAGCTCACAAATGTAGCTCCTCTGTCTTGTATGTGTATTTGATATTATTATTATTATTATTATTTAAAGAAAAATCTGGAGAAAATTATTGCAAAAGGGAGGGATGGACTGACGATGCACCATCACAACTGAACAGAGATATTTTATTTTATTTTTTTTGTGTTAGATTGAAGCCATAAGTGGGAGTGGGAAGAAGACGCATTTGTAAATTGGATCATGTTTTCTGTTTTGTGGCAGTATGTGGGACTCCATTTGTGACGTGTTCATTTTCTCTTTTTTATTCTTGTATTATGTTTTTGTAAATACACAGAGAAGTATTTCATGGTTTTTGAATATGCTAGTATAAAGCTTCTCTTCCCTTAGTCAAAGTGTCAGCTCTTCATTTATTAGGACTGTGTGTGTATTATGGACACAAATGAAGTGTTTGTAGCCGAGGTAACGTTACCACGAGTCCTGTCTCTCTAACATGTGTGCTGTGCTGTGCCACTGAGGTGTATTTTAGCCTTTGCCTCTCAGCAAAGCCTACCTTGATAAATATAAGGTGCTAATTTTCATTGATGGAGGACATGTCATGGTAGCGTGGTACCATGGTAACATGGTAAATCAGTGCAGTAACAGCCTATTCAGGAAATTGATTTGCCCTGGCTGGAACCCAGTACAAGACGATGGAAGATTAGACCTTTGCAATCTTTCATAGTGAAGAGCCTACTGTAATGGAGTTGTAATGTACTGTAGTTGCCAAATCATTACACCAGCAGTACTAGCATACTAGCAGTACACGCTTACAAGTCAGAGAGTTCAAAAGGAATCGTTTAAGAAAGTGTTAATTCAGTAAACAGCACAGTCAGCACTGTGTACTTATTCACTGCCACTACACTGTTATGACAACACTGCATATTGATTATTATACTATGTACACCTCAGCCTATGGACTTTGCATATTGCATGAGTGCAACTCTCTTTCTGTCCTCGAACACACAGAGAGAGAGAGTGAGACGACGAACACCCACAGAGGGAAGTATTCATCCTGCACAACAGTAGAAGGGAATGTGAGTGGCAGAACCACAAGGAAGACCACAGCATTTGTTCTTGTATTACACATTGATATAGCTTCTTACACACGTTAAATATGCAATAAGCATTTAGCTATTACATTTACATATAACTATTTATCCCTCTCTTCCGTACGAGGAAAAAAACAAATGGATAAACCATCTGCGAACGTAGTGTGTCTCTTACAGCACAAATACTCTGTACATATACTCTTTGGTCTCTGCATTTGAACAATGTATTACACAATCCCACCGTTTCACAAACACACTGTAGGTCATCCACCTCACATGCAAACTCTCTCTCTCTCTCTCTCTCTCTCTCTCTCTCTCTCTCTCTCTCTCTTTTTCTCTCCCCCTTATTTATGTAACTTCCCCTCTGCTAGTCATCAGGGTGGCCTACTGCAGGACTTAAGCTGTCCCGTTCTGGTTGTGGTATCCAGTTGGCTGTGATTTCGACTTCTAATCATGTCGGTTCAGTTTTGTTTAGCTTTGCTGGCTCTCTGCTCTCTGGCTGCTGCGTCTGATCCAGGCTGTGAAGACCTGCTCAAACCTCTGGAGGATCGAAGCCGGGTACGACGCCGGCGGTTTCACATGATTTAACCTAACCTTAATTATAACTTACATTATTACTGTCGGTTATACAACTGAAAGCAAAAAAAAAAAATTATTTTTTGTTTATTGGTGATGTGTTTTTGGAGCTTGGGGTTTGAAAGCTCCAACATTTCTTCACTGAGACTTTTCATAAGTTGCTCATTTTTTATTTTGCAAATCTGTGTCTAGGTTTCTGGGAAATGGATTTTTCATGCTGGAGTATCAGACAATGAAGAGCTCATGAAGGAACTTAAGAGTATCAACAGCTCCTGGATCGAACTCTCACTCATACCTGATACTGATGGTTTGACTCTTCACTGGGCAGACAAAATGTAACTGTTTTTTTTTTTTTTTTAATGAATCTTAACACTTTTAAGGAAATAAATCCATTAGTTAACTGGTAAAAACATAATCCAGTTTTAAATAATTGTTATATTTACCTCTCCTTTCAAGTGATGGAAATTGTCATTATGGAGGCGTTAATTCCTCCTTCTCTGGAAACTACACCAAGGTGACATGTAAGTAAATTACCATACCTAGTATCATGTGTGCTTTAACCCACCGTTAGTAGAAATGCATCACAATACTTTAATCTTCTGGTCATATCTAATAGTTAACTTTAACGCCACCGACCATGAGCATGTTGGGAAGCACCTGGCGACCTGCCCTGACTGCATCCTCTGGACAGACACCACAGTGACGTTGGGCAAAGTGGAAAGCAGAAAAGGCCGAAACTTCTACCTCTTCAGTGAGTTCACAGTTGTCTGTAAATCTCAGCTTTTATGTCCTGTGTGAAACTCCAAAGTGCTGAATCTTAGCACTGGATTGTGCGAACAGTAACGTTTTCCTCCCCCTCCCTGTCCTGCAGCTAAGTCTGGGAAGCTGGACGACACTGAACTGGAAGTTGTCAAGAAACAGGCGGCGTGCCTCAACTTCCCCTCAGAATTACACTTTGGAGATACCACAAGTAAGATGCGGATTCACCACTGCACACACAACAGTATGGAGTATGTGTAACTTACCAACTCCCTTCTTCTGTTTCAGACCTGTGCCCTGATGATAAGGTAGCTGCCACAGATGTCAAGAAGGGGGAAGAACAATAGAGACCTGAAGTTACTGCATGAGTCAAATTTTCAATATGCTCTCTCAAATGTGTGTAAACTGAGAGCACCACTTGTGTGTATCACAGATGTCTTGATAGATGTGAAGAGCGCACCCTTTTTTCCCCCCTGAAATCAAAGAGCTACTTACTGTAGCCTGTTTGGAGTTATTCATGCCAGACTCTGTAGATTGCTGTAATAAAAGAGAACTGAATAAACTGATTTCACGTTTCATGTCAGATTCATAAATCATGATGGATACCACTTGAATGCCTTTTTTCTATTATGCATGTACGACACAATAAAAGGAAACGCTGCGTTTGCGTGTGAAAGGCACATTCTTGTGTCTTGGATCCGATGATGAATAAATCAGTCAGGCCACAAGGCCATTCTTAGTTGAGGCCGTTTTATTCAACGCATTCGTTCAGACCCAAAGTAGGACAAAAGTACAACTCAGAGTCTGCCCGAAACAATGCGGAGAAAACTGTTTGCAGCCCCTTTTCAGAAGTTGTCTCGCATATGTGTGGCTATTTCCCTGAAAGAAGTGATAGATGGTGGCTTTTTATCCTATTTGTTCATTCTCAAAGAGTAGTGCAACTTCCTCTTGCTTAATTTCACCAGTCTCACTTTTAAGGTGTCGCTTGTATGAAGGCATCATCTCAGTGCCTTAACTCTCTGGCATTGAGATTTATAAGAAACCTCAAAACCCTGACGCACCACTGCACCTTATATGCTCGTGTCGGATGGTCTTCCCTGACCACCCGTAGACTGAAACACTGGCACATCCTTATTTATAAGGCTGTTCTTGGTGTTCTTCTCCTTATTTAAGGATCTACATTCATCGAAAAAATATAGCGGATCTTACCGGCTTCGCTCCGAGGACTTGTTTCTTCTAACTGTCCTAAAAGTCCGTACTGAACTGGGGGAAAGGGCGTTTAGTTACACTGCTCCTGTTGCTTGGAACCAGCTGCAAAACGAGTTGAAACTCAGAGAGCCGGTCTCTCTAAACAGACTTAAAGCGACTCTGAACGAGATTGAAACAGGTCACTGAGTCCGTAAATGCTTTGATTGTTTATATTAGGATTGTGATTGTGACTGTTTTTGATTTGTCTGTAACTGTGCTGCTGCCTATCTTGGCCAGGAATCTCTTGAAAAAGAGATTTTTAATCTCAATGAGACCTATCCTGGTAAAAAAAAAGGTAAAATAAAAAAAATAAAAATAAACCATCGCGTATCCAAAAAACGTTTACTGAAAAACGAAAGTGTAATATCATATCTCTCCCTGACTCAATATTTTTGTGACATAACAGAGCCTTAAACTATTGTCAGTGCACATCAATAAAGAGTGGAACACACACACACACATGGCGTATACAGTGCACGTGCGAGTTACATAACCTCCCCTTACTATACATCGAGGGTTTGGAGCAAAAGGGCTTAAGTGCAAAGGACAAATATGAGTATTATATAAAGATGTAATGCAGGTCTTTCTCTGTAACTAAGAACACAAACTAAGAGATGTCCGACACATGAGACACATTCCAACACACAATTAGCTTTGAATCTTTGCTTGACAGAGTTGTCCCTCTTTTAAAGACTAAACCTTCTAGATATGGGGCCATGGAATTTAATTGGTGATTTATAATCCAATATTTACAAACAAACGTGAAACATATTGATCGTTGGCTGTCCTCGTCTCAAAGTCTTTGTGTGTTGACCTCAGATAAGCATTTATGTTTCAGATGGACGTTCCGCCAGCTGGTCCAGACCAACATCTGAAAAGAGTGCCAAGCACAATAAGTGGCAAGTCCCAGATTGACCCTAGTGTTAGAAAAGATGCGCATGAAGTATATTGTTGTACTGTGTTAAATGTTAAATATCATTATCACTATTAGTAATGATTTCTTCCCAAAAACAGAAAGATCAGTTTCTGAGCTGCGTCCCTGGAGAAACGGAGGCCGTAACGTACATGTTATGTAAAGTCTAAGTCGCACATCATGTGTGTGTGGTATGACTCAGCAAATAAAAGTAGTTCATGGAAATATTTGTTATGTTTTCCAGCCATTGTTGTAATAACAGACGAGGAGAGGAGACGTGTGTGTGTGTGTGTGTGTGTGTGTGTGTGTGTGTCTTTCTTTTTATTGTTTCTGCCTTTGTGTCTGTGTGTGACTCTGTGCAAGGGGGTGTTCACATATTGAAAGGTCGCAGGGGCCTTGCTATTCAGACTTTGTCAGCTGGCTGTTATGTAACGGGACAAATAGAACACAAGCTGACTGGATGTGAAAAGTGAAGCTGTGTGCGTGTGTGCGTGTGTGTGTGTGTGTGTGTGTGTGTGTGGCCCAGCCCACTGTTACAGAACACTTTCCCTGGTTGCTTTGCTCTTGCTGGCAGGATCCCTGACATTAGTGTTGCTCTCTGGCTGCCTGCTGTCTCGAGATATGGCTGCACAGCTGGTTGTAGCTCTGCTGGCTCTCACCTCCCTGTGTGCCGCATCTGAACTGGACTGTAAAGAGCTGGTTAAGCCCCTGGTCCTGGACAGCCACAGCCCTGTGAGTATCAGCGATCATTTGTTATGACCTGGTCATATGTGAGGAGGCTGTCAAGCACAGCGCTGTGTGTTAATATACCTTGTGTAGCTGAGTTTGGTTTTGGCGTTAATTAAAATGTGCAACAAGGCTGTTTAATTTAAGTCTATTCTTTTTCACACAATGTGTCATTTTTTGTATCTCTCTCTTCAGAATAACAGTACTTGTGCATGTATGTAAGCAATCTGTTTTATATATTATCTTTGTTTATCGTTCTACATTAGTAAAGCTCAAGCATATCCAATTTCCCATGCATATTAATGCATCTTATACCAAGGCATTATGTACCCTCCTAATAGGAAAACAACTGTGATATTATATGAATTTAACAAATAACTAGAAATTAGACATTAGACATTAGAAATTCTATTTTTAATTCTCTATCTTATTATATATTTTAATTGCAATTTTTAGCAGATGACAAACCAAAGTCTTATTTTCTAGTAGGAAATGAACCAATATTAAATCATTAATAAAACAATATCCCCACAAGGTCCATGAAGCTGTTCTCGAGCTTTTGATTGTGTTGCAAAACTGCTCCTAAGCAGAACCAGATGTCACGAGAGTGTAGACGTTAAAAGTTTTCTGAGCACTTTAAGGATCAAGAGCACTCAGAGGCTGAATTGAACTCATTTGAACTGAACTTTCAATCTCAACTATATTAAACCCATGAGAGACAAACAATAATGGCAAATTAAAGGAAGGAAATCTCTGTCTCCTTAAAAAGAAAAAAAAAAGTGTGACCACACTCCAACACAAACACGCAGTCCAGTCCTCTGAGTGAGCCGTGTGGATGTGCTGCCTCTGTGTTTGCAGCAGATCTATGGGAAGTGGGTGCTCCATGTCGGCTCGTGGGACCAGCCTGGCCTGAAGCACGACCTCGTGTCGGTGAACAGCTCCTGGCTGGATCTGTCGGCTTCCTCAGACAGCGGAGTCCTCACCATCTACTGGTCCGACCGCCTGTAAGGACGCACCGCCGACATATTTTAACGATGACAGTTATGAGTGCGTACTGAAAGGTTGCGTAATGTTGCTCCTTTTTTCTTCTTTGTTTTTCTTCTCATTACAAAAGCGAGGCTAAATGCCTTCAGGGTCTAGCCAACGCCACCATCTCGGGGATGACCAGTCACACCACTTGTATGTATCTTCAGAAATCTTTTCTGTTCACACATGCAGCCGAAGCACATTAACAAGGTGGATCTCATACAAAAACAATCACACGAGGCTCCAAATACAGCATCTGAATATATTATATTTATGCCAGTATCTGAATATATTATATTTATACAAAATTTCAAATAGATGTATGAAAATCAAACCAAAAAACAAAACCCCGTGTTTAATATATTGCATTGTGGCCACTTTCTTTCTGAAACCTTGTTTTCCTGATGTTTCACAGTTAATATCAACGGCCACACTTCATATCATGATGGGAAGTATTATGAGACCTGCTCCGACTGCCTCCTGTCCGAAGACACCACCCTCCTCCCCGACGGCAAGTCAAAGGGACGATACCTTTTCCTCTTTAGTAAGGCCTTTGTTCCCCCTCCGCGGCTGATTTAACTCAAAAATACACCGTTTTTGATCCATATTTTGACCATTTGTCTCTATGTTCTGTCCTCTCTGCCCTGGCTTCTCCTTATTCTCACCACCTCCCCCATTTCATTCCTCCGGCTCCTCTTCTAAAGCACGGACCGGCGCTCTGGAGCCATCGGAGTTAGAGACCTTCAAGAAGCAGGCCGAGTGTCTTCAGTTCCTCCCAGAGTACCATTTTGGAGGAACAGGTCAGTCGTCCTTGGAGCTCAAAGTACATTTTCTTCATGCTATACTTTCTTCCCTATTCAATCGTTTTTTTTCCCTCTCATTTCAGATCTGTGTCCAGATGACAGGGAGCCTGCTTCACCCACTACTGAGAATACAGAGAATGATCAAACTGATGTTCAGACTCCTGCAAAGTAAAGCAGGGCGCAGATATGAACAGCACGCATACTCCCAAATGCATCCAGCTTAACATATACTTAATAGTTTAGTAATGTCATCTGCATGCGCACTTATATAAGATTGTGCCGTGGAATAACTTTTCCTAGTCGTGGTCCAGTTGGTCTCAGCAGCAGCAGCAGCAATGAGTTTAAGGCCTGCGGCGAGTAATGTGTAGTCTTATTACTGTGCGTCTCTGCCCTTTTATCATTCAGTTTAGGAAATGTGACATCTGATTAGCTCACAGCATATTCTGGCAGGTACAGTAATGGCTGAAACCCTTCATATCAATTTAACCAATCTGTAAATAGTTGAGTAACAATTTCCAACTGGTTGTGTGAAGTAAATAAAAGTTTTCAGCCTCCCTCTGTGTTGTGTTCTGGTCATTCATTTCTACCCTTATTCAGAAAAAAAAAGGTTTGGGAAGAACGTTTCTTTCACCTTCTTGTACAATGATGACAGACACTATTGTGATCCACATGTCAAGACTAATCGCTTCATCAAAACTGCTGCAGCTCTTCTCAAACGCACCGCTGTTCCCAGAAACTTCGACAAAGACTGTTGCTGAGTAACGTCTCCGCGAGGGGGAGGAACGTCAAACTTTTAAACTGTCGCCACAAGGAGTCCATTCAGACCAACAGGGAAACAGCCTTCGTTCTACTCAAGTTCCCTTTTTTCAACAGCCAGAGACAAGTCTTGGCACTTTGCCTGAGTTCACTCAGGGGCAGCGCTACGGACAACAGAGGACTGTTGGGCTGGCCTTTCAAAGCTGAGCAAAAGAAATCTGCATGGGTCCGCACGCTCGTTAAAACACCTTCACTGGCGCATCTGAGTTTGTTTTAAACCCCGGAGGGGGAAATGCATCAGTGTTAGAAGTTTTCTGTTGCAGCTTCGGCGACATCCTCTGCAGTGCTGCCGACTCTCCCTCTGACCATGTCTCTGCCTGTTGTTGTTTTCCTGATGGCTCTCACTTCCCTCAGTGCTGCATCTGCACCTGACTGCAAGGACCTGGTCAAACCTTTTATGCCAGAGGATCCCAAACTGGTAGGTTTTTCTCTGTCTTATTCATCCCAAGGAGATTTCATTTCATCAATCAACACGCTCAGATATATATATTTTTTTAATAATAGCTACATGAATCTTGACTTTTTTTTTAATGTGAAGGTGTTTGGAAAATGGGTGTATGTGCTGGGTGCGGGTGACCCCAAGCCCTACCACAAGGCACTGGAGTCTCTGACGAGCTCCTGGATAGACTTGTCTCCTACTTCTGACAGTCAAGTGGTGACATTACGTTGGGGAGATCACTGCTTGTAAGTTTGTTGATGTAGTTCATTAAATATGTGGATCCTTCAGTTGAGTGTATAGCACAAAAAATACGCATCACTGGAAAATACTGTACCTTCGAATCTTGCATGCCATACTATACATTTCATCAATAAATTTTTTTTAAAAAAGCGTGTGGCACAGTATTAGAAAGAAGGTTTACCTTTTTAAATTTGTCTCGTTTCTCAGTAATCGGTGTATCTCGGGGGAGGTCAATGCAACAGTCTCAGGAATCGCCACCACATTTCGCAGTAAGTAGCACGTGTGACGAGGCGAAGCAGCGTATTTCTTTAGCATAGCACCAACAGGATTAATAAGAGCACAGAATTATATCCACGACAACAGATCTCCGCATGAATAGTTCTGCATAATAATCGGTCGCTCTGCTGTCCGTTTTGAAAGAGAATCTGTCAGACCACAAAGGACATACTCTACAGACTTGCTCCGACTGCCTGCTGTGGACAGACACCTTTCGAAACGGGGACACCACCGGTAGATACATCCTGCAGTTCAGTGAGTTCCTCATCGGTTTTAACAGTTGATCAGAGATTCAAATGTGGTCACTGCTTTTAAAATCTCCCCTTTCTTTCAGCGAGGACGGGAAAAATAGATCCCACAGACGTTGACATTTTCAGGAAGCAAGTTGGGTGTCTGAGCTTCCCAGAGAGCTTCCACAGCTACGATGGTAAAACAGGTGAGTAAGTCTTCAGTAAAAAGGACAGCAGCTGAAGACAAAGCTGGTGTTTACCAGACACAGAGACTTACACAAGTTGCCACAGGGTGGAGATGTTGTATTGTGAAATGTAACATTTGAATGTGATTCCATGTTGTGTTTTTACACAGCAAACTTTAAAGTACATGAAGTACAGTGCACATGGTCAGGAAATGGAAATGCTGCTAATATTTGCCATTGTTGCTCACTTCTCCTGCAGTTAATCTTTTATGTTTCCCTGTGTTTCAGAGCTCTGCCCCGACGACGAAGAGAGCACAGAGTGAGCAGCAATAAAACAACAACAAAGGATTAGGAGACACAGCAACATTTGTATTAAACAGAATATGTATAATGTAGTAGTTTTGTTTGGATGTAATTATCTATGCTATGAATACCGGTGCATAAGATGATTTATGATTTTACATATTTACTTTAAAAAACCTACAGAAGATGATATACTGAATTACATTATGAAAATTGTGGTGTCAAAACAGACGTTATTTTTGTCTTACAATAATGCAGTTAATCCATCACCTGTAACGTTTTTCAGATTAAAACTTTATTATTATAAGCCTGCTGTTTAATTCCTATGATTCACTGGAAACAAGAATATGAAACAAACATCTGAACAGATTGACAGAAAAATGTTGTGCTATGCTGTGAAATTAATCAAACATATCACACACTGTCACACTGGTGGATACATTACGTGATTACAAAAAAAAACTAAAAGCTAATTGGTCTTCAGCGTAAACGATGGTGCATCCAATAAGCTAATTTAGGTGCAAATAAGCACTACCAGGCACTGTCACACTGTTCTGATCCAACATCAAAATACACATTTACTCTGTGAGTCTCACAGCAGCAGGTTAAGCCACCAGCCGGCTGTATTGGCTCCCCAGGCCGGTTTGAACGCTCTCCATATTGCATGACCTGCTGCTGTCTCTCAGCCCGCTGGTCTTTGTACTCTGTGTTCCTGAGCTGCTCTGTGCTTGAGCCAGTCGCCTACATCTGAGCAGTGCCGCCACCTGCTTCTGGCACTGAGAGGAGGCGAAGTAATAGAGGACTGGATCCAGGCAGCAGCTGAGGCTGCCTACACACATGGAGAGCAGGTAGGCCTGGTAGGAGCTGTCACTGGACCGGTGGGACAGCTTAACATAGTGAACCATCAGGATGATGTTGGTGGGGGTGAAGCAGACCACAAACACCACCAGCACGACCACGGCCATCACCACGGCTCGGGTCTTCCTGGAGCGGTTCTCCACGTTGGCTGCTGCCAGAGCCTGAATGATGCGCACATAACAGACGACAGTGAAGACAAGCGGGACGAAGAAGAAGATGGAGGAGTAGATGGGGAAGAAGTAAAGATAGTAAGCTTGTAGTTTTTCCACATCCTGCACATCGTGGCAGGTGGTGATGCCCAGGTCTGACAAATAGACGGTTTGCCCAGTGATGAGGAGAGGGGACACTCCTCCGAGGGCCAGCAGCCACATGGCAGCACACACGGCTGACGCTGTCTGAGGGCTGCGCCACGTCAGCGAGTTCATGGGGTACACCACAGCCAGGAAACGGTCAATGCTGATACACGTCATGAGCAGGACAGAGCAATACATGTTGCAGTAGAAAGCCGCGGTGACGACCCGGCACATGAAGGAGCCGTAGATCCAGTTGTTGCCATGGTAATAGTAGGCGATCTTGAAGGGAAGGAGCAGGCCGAACAGAAGGTCAGCGCAGGCCAGGTTCAGCATGTAGATCACCGCTGGTTTTCTGGGACGGACGTGATGGACAAACATCACCATGGCAACAAGGTTGAGGGGCACGCTGATGATGAAGACGAGGGTGTAAACGGTGGGGACAAAGCTCGTTGCCAGGCGACCCTGGAGGAAACCTTTAGCTTCCTCAGAGACAAAATAGTGCTTTTGGGGATGGCGGTGCGGGCCATGTTTTTTCACCGGCTCCTGCTCCATCCCTGAGCCAGACTCCACGTCATCCCCCAAACTGTCCAACACAGACAGGTCGATGTAGTCTACAGGATCATCAGTGGCCGTTACAAAGTGGGCGGAGAAAGTCCGCAGGAAGGGCGCCGAGCCTTTGGAGAGACACAGGGAAACAGAAAACGTCAGTGGAGTTCAAACGTTTTGTCATGAGACACATTCTTTGTAAAGTTGCTCCATTCTGACTTAAGTGCAGATGTAATCTTTACCATCACATAGCACTGACCCACACTTCTTTAAAGCATTACAGAACCCAATTTTCACTTAAACTTATGCAGATTTTTGTTTCAGATGTAGATGAAAGGTCCTGGATAATCTACAACAGACTTCACTGTTATCTCTTTTAATGTCTAGATAAATGCAGAATTAAGTGAGAAACTGTGTTTTGTAAAGTTGGGTAACCAGTCTCTTTAAAATAAAATAATTCCATAAGCTCTGAATCTTTACAAATAAATGATGCAGCTCTACACGTTAGACATGGTAGGGTTAGTACAGTTGTTTAATGGAGGTAGTTTAGTGTCAAATAATCTTATTTTAAGCAACTCTTACTCTAGTAAGCTTCCCAGAGAGCTGAGAGACGCCCAGGAGGGGGAGTGCAAGTTTTCCTTTTTTTGACTGGTGACCCATTCATTACCTTCCACAACCAGTAGTATTGGAAGAACTATTTAAATAGTGTAATTAAGTAAAAGTAGTGATACCACATTAAAACATACTCCATTACAGATATACTTTAATGTTTGTTAGTCTCTCTATGAACCATATATTATAAGCCATCATGTTTTGCAGGTAAAAGCTTTGTAACTATAACTATCAAATACATGTAGTGGAGTAGCATAAAATAAAAAATAGTCATTTAAATGATTTGCTGATAGTTCTACAACAAATCATGGTTCAAGTTTCTCATTACGTTCCAGACACTAATTTGTCCAGGCATGTTGGGAAGGTGAGCAGCGTCATTCCTGCGTAAAATAAATAAATAAATAAATAGAGCACTTCTAATAGTTCAGCCTAGCCTACTGGCACATTTATTTTCAATCAGAGGGATGATACATACATACCAACTGTTAACATTTCTTGCTTTTGTAAAACCCAGCAAAGAGTGCAGGCCTGTACAAATTGTAGCCATATAAAAATTACATTTATGGTTTAGAAAGCAACTTACCATTTTGGAAGGCGAGTGTTGAGCTCTGGAGAGAAAACAATACCAGCAGCCCTACTGACAGGGGAACCATGGCGTCGCTGTATATCCTGCAAATATTTGACACCAACTGTACAAGTGGGTTGAAATGATCGGTTTGCCTGAAGAGTTACTAAAGTGTTTTTGCTGCCAGCATCAAACATGTTATTATAGTGAAGATTGGATACTCCGCCTCCCTCACTGCACATCTCCTCCCCACTAGAGAAATAATGTGGACCAGTGACCTTGATCATCGCATGAAAACATTTGACCTTAAAGCAGTGGAAGGTTTGCAGACGTCACAACTGAGAAAGCAGTTGTTGATACAAAAATAGATATATTAAAAAGAAATGGGAATAAATAAAATATTACCGATCATTTGGCTGACACATGGTAATTGTAGACATGTGTAATTTATTATGCACATTGTTCAAAGATTAGGAATAACTTGTATACTGATAATACATATTAAAAATACATCAGTTGTAGATTTGAAATGTTTTTGATGTTTTATTCATTAAAACATGTTTCTTTACACACTTCAATTAAAAAGGCACTGGTAAACTACAATATTTCATGTAGCAATGCAGGCCGCTCCAGCTTCATTTCTGAACAAAGACAGTTGTTTCAACATACAAGGTAACAATAACCGTGTGTTTCTTAGCTTTTACATACAAAACATGAATATCATTACATTTTAATTCTTAAAAATACATTACATTTACAATCACCACATGGAAAAGTACAGAACGGATACATTTAGTTGGACAACAAACATTTAATTTTGGTGTGATCCATCAAATTATAATAAGATGAAACAAAACACTGTCCTGTCCCATCTGATGTTTTCTGATTAAATTAATTTTGTTCAACAAACTCAGTACTGTCAGAAAGGTCCTTAAAGAACTGTCTTCCTCTCCTGTTGCCCCCCCCTCTTGTTCTTTCTCATTTTCCATAGAATTTTTTGTTTAGGAGGAAGATGAGTAAATTGACGTTGACTTTGGCTTTGTCAAACATCTTCATGACGGCCACGCCTTCGTACTGCAGCTGAAGGAGGTCCTGGACACAAATAGATGCAATGAGAAAACACACACAAACAAAGCTTTTCATTCATTAGAGATAAGGTGCTAATTTGGCAGGTTTTACATACAACATAAATAATGAACCCTGACTATATGGTAGTCCATTCAATTATTGTATTACTGTCATTTAAAAGAAGTTTTCAGTAGGTTTATTTTGTTTTTGTTTTTTTTAAAAACAATGCGTGTTACTGCCTGGTCTGTTCTGTACACACCTTTATTCATACCGTTTATCTAATAATTGTTCATACTTAATAGAAAAATACATAGAGAATTCATTAAAGCAAATGTGTCCACTACTGCAGTCTTTACTGGAAAGTGTTTGCTTTGTTTCTGTGATATCTCCGGCTGGTAATCCGATGGGTGGAAAAGGACATTTAACAATCTGTCATTGAGGTTTAGTGTTGACTAGTGAGCTGCTTTATTTCATGAAATTCGGACGCAATTGGGTGTTTACCTGGAAATGAAGCTGGACTTTTTCCATCTCAACTCCCATAAACTTGGCTTTCACCTCAAAATCCCCAACTTCCTCAGTAGGTGAAATGTCAAACATGACATTTTTGAACCTGAAAGAAGAGAAAGAGCCAATAACAGGAGATTAATGACAAAAAAGTTACAACACAACCGAAAACCACTCATCATTTTAGTTGTTTTTTTTGTCCCATTATTGCAGCAACACAAAAACAAAACAAAATGATAGTGGTTGTCAGCATTTCCACAGTACTTAGACTCATATCAACCTAAACGTGCTTGATGGATTTGATCCATCTGTTTGTAGTAAATAATTCTCACCAAATCGTTTTCTTGCATATATTATATGTATATACTCTGATGCAGTTTAACATTTCAACTAAAAAACACAATAAAGAGCATGATGATGGTTTTGAGAATAACAGATGAGCCATGCAGACAGATTTCATCCTCTCATAATAGTTTTTCTTTCCACAAAGAGAAAGCTGACAAGGCACATCCTACGGCCAGTATATCAGAAATCTGTTCATAAACAAGTCTCATAACTTTGAACAGACATCTTGCCTCTTCTTAGAAAAAAATAAATCACATTTTGAAGTAATGGAAACGACAGATTGTGGTTTGTATAACAACAAAAAGTATGAAAAATCTAAAGCCTTGAAAATGGTTCTGCCTTATGTGTGATATGGTAAATAGTTGTTTTTCCTTCATGTTGACAAGGTGATACACACTCATCTGATACAATGATGTTGTCACAGCAATAGAAACTTCACTATAGGTGGTGTCAATGCAAGTAAAAAATCAAAAATTGGCCCAATGGTAAAGAGTAACATTAAATACCCAGCCCTTTACAAAACACAGCTCAACTCACTGGTTTGTCTGAAGTCCTTCTATCTCCAGGATGACTCCTTTCTCATGCAGCTTTGCTGCAGTGTACTTCAGGGACTGTGGCTTCCACTTCTTACTGCCCTTATTTTCTCCTTTGCTGTCCAGTTTTATAGATCTGCGTGAATTCCTAGACACACAAAACACAGTAATACACAAGTAAAAATCACAAGAAATCTTGTCCCATCCATCAAACCGTCCACACGACACAAATAATGGGAAGCAAGATTATTATTTACACAGTGAAAAGAAATGCTTCATCCACACAAGGTATAAGCAGTAAAAGGTTCAACTTACTTCCGGTTGAGGTTATCCAGGCAGGTCTTGATGTAAGTATCATAATAGTTCATCTGGTCCTGGTAGAAGGCTGTTTTTGAGTTGAGCGCTGTCAGTGTCTGCTGGAGCTTGACGAGCTCGGCCTTCCTCCTCTGTCTGTGGCGTCTTTGGTAGCGAATGTCCTGTGAATTACAGGGTTTAGATGCACTTTCCAAAATCAGAAGCTGAACAGACCCAACAATACGTGAAGCATTGGAGGCATGCGACCTCTTATGTGAATGAAGAGCTGCTGATGCACCTTCGATATGTCGTTGATGAGGTCCTGGTACTTGTTACTGTCAGTGAGGAGGCCGGCCTGCTCCAGGTTACGGATGTTCCTCAGGATCTTCCTCTTCTTCTGCTCGAGAGGCAGCTGGCTGTCCTCCAGTACTGCAGGGCTGCTCTTCAGACCTTCTGGAGTCTGAGCATCCTGGACTGCCCGGCGCTCTACAATCTTAGTATGCTCCGACTCCTTCAGGAGTAAAGTCATGTAAGAAGTGCAAAAAAAAAACAAAAAACAACCTGTTAGACCTCTAAATAAAAACACAAAAATTAAGCGTATATATTAAATTTGACAAGAAATGGCTGTTGGGTATATGCGTATGGAAAAACTGGAAAATGTGACCTGTGAGACAGTAGCCGGGCTGTCAAGAATTTCAGGCAAGCTCTCTCCAGGTTGAATCCGAATCACATCCACTACAAGCTTTTTTGTCCTGATACACACACAGAATAAGATCATCATTGAGAGCCTAATATCACCAAAAAAATGAAAATAAATAAAAAATAATAAAAAGACGCTGTCGTCATGTGACTGCAGAAAACGTCTAATTTCACTGACTTAATGTCAGAAAACTTGAAGAAAAGTGTTGTTAGTATCCAGACATACATTCCTGTCACCACACAGTTTAGTTTTCCAAGCAGCATTGAAACCTTCATGCTCCACCTTCAACCATAATCAGGGAACAATTCATACACCAAGCCAATCAACATTTTAGTCTCACCTACACAACTTCACCTTCCCTTAACTGCTTTAACTCCATCACGGTTATGTTTGTCTGTTTAGACAATGATCAGAGTGGGTTTCTCATTAGTTTTCCAATAGCACCATCATATGTATCAATATAGGCCAGGGATATTTAACCATTATACATTTCATATTTGGAAAAATTCTGAGTTGTTTTTTTTAATTTATTTTTTTCAAATGTTTTCTGTTGTATTCCTACAACTGGTTGTGGACTGAACACAGTGTGTAGTTACAACCAAATTTATAGGACACATGAACACATCGAGAAATCCTGTATTCACATTTATTTTGCAACTTAAAAATTGTCTATGCTAAAAAATAAGGAAGAGACCAACTCTCCAATATAGTCTCCTGAAAGAAACAGATCCAGACGGATGTGTGTTTATAGGCAAGATAACCCTGACCAACAAACCCCTTCCTTTGACAGACAGGAAACGATAGAAAAGCAGGAAAGGCAACAAAGACACGCTACTGAGTGATAACCTTTCTTGACACAGTGCGTGTTTTTTTTGTGGCCAAGTAAAGTACACCACATGTCATTCAGAGCAATCCCAAACTCTATATTGAGTAACTCTGAGTAAATGTGATTCAGTGTAATGCTTTTAAATCTACATCAAAGACTGGAGGATGGCACCTGAATTCAGATAGTTTATACGTTCTCATACTGTGAGAATTAAGGTGATTGCAACATCAAATTGGGACGACAGGCTTTACATAAGCGATTCGTCTCAGCATCCGCTCTCAAGGAACTTACTTAGTCATCAGAGTCTTCAAGTCTTTGTCATCTCCTTCCAGGAGCTCAAACTTGCTGGTCAGGGTGAGGGAGATCTCCGTCTTGGCCAGCTGGCTCAGAGCGCTCTCTCTGTTCGGGTCATTCGGGTCTACTGCTCCTTCACCTGAAATGGAACAGCACAATGAGTGAAATAACACATACACCATAGATAGCTTTGTTATTCATTTGTGATAAATCTATTTATTTGACAGTACCGAGCAATGTCTCGACATCAGGGACGTCTCCCAGGTCCTGCAGCAGCTCATGCAACAAGTCATTGTGGTCAGGAGAGATGGCCTCCAGATGTTCCAACAGCAGCTGAACAAATACAGATGTGATTAGTCCTGTACGCAAAGCTTGCATATTTACTGTGACACGATGAATGAACATTGGTAAATGTATCCACGGTAGAGCTGCAGCGATTAGTAGACTAATCAATCGAAAAATATTTGTCAACTATTTTGATAATAGATTCATTGTCAAAGTAATTTTTCATGAAAAAATGGCTGAAATTTTTGTTTTCCTGCTTTTCTCTGTTTTATATCATACTAAACTAAATATCTTTGTGTTTTTGCGGTGACCTTGGACTTTGAGAAACTGGGATGGACATTTTTAGATCAATAATGAAAAGAATTGTGAGTTGCAGCCCTAATATGGAGGAAAAAAAAAAAACACATTCATTTCTTTTACTCCACATATCAAGATAACAGAGAGGAAATGATAAAATGATCTCAGTGTGCAAAATGAAGGCTGAGAGCATCTGCTCACACCAACACGCACGTCATCTCCATTGTTAGTCTTTGTATGCATAAGTGTAGAGCGAAACTGATGACAAAAAGGACAGATGTCTGTAACCTGCTGATGTCCTCTGGAAATGTAAAAAAAAAAAGGAAACAGGATGACGATGTAAAGAAAAATAAGTGGCAGTGTGAGAAACAAGTAATAAAGAAGGAAGAGAAAGGGAAAACACAATAACAGTGGGCAGCATGTAGCCACAATCGGAGGGATTTAAGCAGTATGCAACTGTAGACCAGCCGCATGCTGAAATAACATGCAAGTCTGGATGTATTTCGGCTTTTCAGACTGGCATGAGCTGTTGGTTTAATGAGAAGAACCGTACCAAGACTTTAAGAGCATGTTGAGCACTTCATTTATATTCAAACACTCAAATAGGTGATCCATGTTCTGAATTCTCTTAAAATGTGGTATGCTGAGAGAAAGGGCTGAATATCATGTGCTCTTAAGTCTTTATGACAACCTGAGGTAAGTTTATATCTAAAGAATGTCAGAGTCATGTTGCTTGGGTTTACCGAGTGAGTATTGATGATCTCATCTATTGAGATGTAGATGATAGGCTTGCTGAGAGTCACCATGTCTGAGTATTCGTCGATATTAAACTTTTCCTCAGGTTCAGGGACATCACAGGCTGACTGGAAAAATACCCTGGAAGAGGAAGAACATCAGCAGTTAGTGGAGATCCGTCTCAAATGCTGACAGATAATGGCCAGCATTAGCCAAATCACAGGGAAATAAAGGGATGCGGTTTAGTCAAAATACAGAACTCTCTTTAATGTGCCTGTGACTTTTTCAACTTGGGTAAATAGCCAACGCTGACTTGTTTCCCAAAAATGGACTCATGTTTCCAGTAATTTCAAGTATTGATGAGTCAACCACTTTAAGATGGGGCAGGTGACGGCCCACATGCTGGCCCAGCCCTTCTTAGTTGTGAGTTTGTACACGCCTGTCTGAAGGTCTCCCAATTGCTGATGCAGCAGATCATAGTGTTCTCCTATGCCAGGTTTACCTCTATTTCCACCATGTCAGCCTGTTCCTGACCTTACAAGTGAAGCATGCTTATGAACAGGATTTGCTTTATTTTTTCATAACCTTGACTTTGTTATTGGAGGTAAAAAAAAAACTTTGGCAGTTGCCCAAAGCAAAGAACATAAAGTGCAAGAATTGCTTTACCTCGTGTGTTTCCCCCTTTATCATGTTGTTTTTTAACCAAAGGCATACCGTATATGAACACGTCATGCAAGACTTGCCTGAGATAAAAACATTTTGACAGACAAATCAAAAAGGTTCTTCAGAACATTTGTACCGCCTACAAAGCAACTGTTTTATGTCAATTAATTAATGAATTTCTTACCTAAACTTCTCATATGTCTGAGATATGTAGTTGTTCATTGGCGTCATATGCGCATTCTCGCCCTCAAACAGCTTATTAGCAGCAGCATGCTGTAGCATCTTTGCCACAGATCCCAAGTTGCGACGCTGGTCCACGTGAAGCTGCCCTCCTGCTGACATGTCGATGATGTCGAAGCCATCAGGCGCCACGATGGCTGGGTTCATGTAGCGGTAGTACAGCAGGTTTCCTACAACCTGGCACAGAAAGAAAAGAACACGTCATTAAAACCCTTTTGTGAAGTTAAATCTCACCTCAGCATGCGGAGAGGACTGTGTGAGCAGAATCTTAACACAAACACAAATATATGTGTATACAGTACATCCAAGGGCTTCTACCTTCATCAGCTCATCCTCTGAGGCATCTGGAAACTTTTCATGGAGGCTGTTCTTCAGAACTTTTGCTATGTATCTCATGCCATAACTACGTGCAAAACAAAAAGCATTGATGGGACATCAAGCACAAAACATGCATTCACGTACAGTAGAATAAAGACACATGATATAGCAAGCTCATGACAGGGAAAATATAGGACTTATTTGAAGCATGGATACTTGCGTTAATGACTGCAAGTATTAATGGCTTTCAGTGTCTCTTTATATGTATACACACATGACACTACCACCACCTAGTGGTAAATACAGTTTACAGCATTTTAATTTTTTATTTTGTTGTCTTTGTAATCTTAGTTTTTTTATTGAAGAAATAATCAAAATATGAATATTTATGTCCCAATCACAGAACTGGGTTACTTGGGAGTAGCTAATGAAGCAAAAAGCAGAGTTCTGTGATTGTGTTAGAGCAACTGACCAGATGACAGCGTGCTCCATAACAATGATTATCTAGTAATGACCATGTCCCAACATGCAGCTGAAACCTTAACAACCAGAATGAGTTGCAAATGACATGCCTGAGCATATGATCAAATTCTGTCTAGACCTACTTTAGTCACATTGCTCTATTGCTATATTGTTGAATAATAAAAAAAACTAAAAAAAACTAGGAATGACAAATCCTTCAACTGAAGGATTTGAAAATAGAAACTAGATTTAAAAAATAGGATAAAAAAAGAAAATTAAAAAAAAAGGTTAAAATGCTAAGTAATACATAAATAATAGAAAATATCATATACAGAGAGAAAACATTTTTGTATCCTTCAAATTACTTTCACCACATAAACGTGGAATTTGTTTAAAGTATCCAACAGCACTTTGGAAGCATGCACCTTGACTTAAAACATTTCCTGTTGCAGGGGGGTGGACAAAAATAACAGGGGCGGTTTAAAATATAATGCTGTCCAGTACAACGCAACACCCGCTCTAACTTCTGGCCTCAAGAGTTGAATCAACACCTCTCGCAGTCTCAAAAACATATAAAACTTGTGCAGTATTTATTGCATTGCATTATACTGTAATGTGTTATTTTGTGCAACAACTTATTACAGAAAGAAACTGAATTCCATCAAGTCTTGGATCAGAACTGCGTTACAACACTTGCAAAGAATCACATCCCATTTTATTCTGTTATTGTTTTGGTTTTTTAAAGCCACTAGAGAGTCAACAGAATAATGCTGACCAATATGATCAGGCATTGACAAACAGGACGGTCACAGAGAACACAAAAGATAAATGGACATTGAAACTTAACAGGTCCTAAAACTTACGGGATATTATCCAGAGAGGACACAATGGAGTTCAAGACCTTATCTGTAGCAGAGCGTAGAGCCAGACTCGATGCCTCCAGCCTGAGGCGCACTTCCTCATGTGACATGGCCTGCTCGGGAGTCACTTCATAAGGCAGCTTGCTGAAGGACAAAAAACAACAGTAGGCATGTGTAAGGCTCATTATTACTACTATAGCTTTCATGGTGGGGGAGGGGAACTAGATAACAATTCTGTCATTTTTAACATTACAGCAAATACAATTTCTAAAGCATAACATAAACTGTTAGACTGATTTGCCATGGTACATTTATTGCCTGGCATGGTATTGGTCATGTCAGTACAGTTAGCAGTGATTCTAAGTAGGGCTGTCACAATGTCAGATTTTCACTACATGATTATCATGGACAAAATAATTCACCATAACGATATTATAGCCATATCTATAGAACATTTTAATAAAAGAATAAAAAAAAAAAATGAATTACACTCAGAACACCAGTGTAGGGAGGAGAGTATGTAACCAGAACTGAACAAAAGCTTACAAAAAGAAAAACTATTAACATGATACGTATCAATATTACAATTCTTAAATATAAGTTATTGTCAATACCTGTATATCACGACACCTTTAATGTATTTTTGTAAAAACAACAATACAAATGACTAATAAAGTGCAAAAAATAACAAAACAAAAGTCAACACAACTGACCACTGGGTCATCATGTACATCAAACAACCACATAGAGCAAACCTTGGATCATACCAATGGACAAGCGGTCCCATCTGAAACACTTTCTACTGTCCACTGTATTTTCCATACCTGGCTTCTCCGGTAGCCGTCTCCAGCTGGTTGACCCAGGTTTTATACACATCCACTGGGTTGGTGTTGATGCCTAAATTCTTGTCGTCAATGATGTCTTTGACCACTGGAGCCAGCAGCTGCCGGAGTGTGTTGTGGCCGCGTGCACCTCTGTTGAAGCTCACCACCATCTTGATGACTGTTGGGTTCCCCGTCGCTATGTCCTGGATCTGGTCCACCTTAGAACTGAGACAAAAGGAGACGATGGTTCAGCTGATCAGTGCTGTGCACCAAACAAACTAAACTTGGAGACATGCGACCAACTGTTCTAAAGCTGCTTTCAAATTATTTCAACTTTGACCTCGATGGAAACGAAACCAATGAGATAACGGCTGTATGAAGCGGCGCAGGCAAGCAGAGGAGGTAACCATAGAAACAAAACCAACTAGCGGCCTGCACCGCAAGGCTCTGCGCAGAGAACATTTCCTATCATGTGAAGGTGGCTTAAGGATCGTCACTCGTATAGTCGGAATATATTATAATCATTACAGTAATACAATAATATTACTGTACAATAACACGTTTATGGCACAGTATTGATTAAAGCTGCAGTTCTCACTTGATTTCCTCCTCCAGAGCCGTCTTGAAGAGTTTGAGCAGGAGGTATTCCTCTCTCTGGTTGGAGGCGTAGTTGTACAAGGTGAAGACCACAGTGTCCATGAACTTAGTGGACTTGTTTTGCGGCATCTGGAAGATCAGCTTGGCCAGGTAGGGTGGATTGGTCTAAAGAGGAGGGAAAAGAAAAGGAGTAGCATTAAGTGTGTGTGTGCAACTACACTTGGACTTTTAAAAAAAAAAAAAAAAAAACACCTTTGAAGATGAGTAAATGCAAGTTGTAGACATGTTTTTGTATCACCTGCAGCAGGTAAAAGAGATGTTGGTAGGCCTCCAGTTTCCTTCTTTTGCCTTTATTTAGACCCTTGATACCGAGTCTGTCTCCTGTAGTCAAGTCCTCTTTACTCGCTTTATTTTTCTTGTTTTTCATTTTCTTATTATGGGACACAACATCCTTTTCAAAGAAATAAACAGCAAGTAAGCTAAGCAGCCAAACTGGACAGCACACAATATTATTACAGGAACGTATTTACAGTTCATTGTTAGGAAACATGCACTATTTTCTAGCTATGAATGATGTCAATCAACATAAATATCACGGTGTCAGGGTTGCTTTTCTTGTACTCATAAAAGCGAGGGTTGCCAACCTGCAGAGTGATCCTGTTCTTCACCAGCAGTCCAATCTTTATGTCCATCAGGTTCAAGTCTTTCTCCATCTGCTGATTGGAGCGAATATTGGTGACCACTTCTTCCCTAAGCCGTGTCACTTCCTGCTCTTCCTGCAGGTCCAGGGCGCTCTGCTCCAACAAGTGGACAAACTTACGCACCACTGACAGAGGAGGATCCTGGGCCCCAGCTAAGAATAGTCATATAAGAAAGTCATCAAAAGCACTGGTCTTTCATACATTCAGAGACATACGACATTTTTTTATGATTTCCCCATGGGAATGCATTACTGTAAAAATCACATATCAATGTATTAATTACAATATCTAGTCTCACATTACAATGTTTATATTATATTATATGAATATAGCACAGCTGCAGGGGTGTAAAATGCCTTTTTGACTCACTTAGGGTTCTGTAGTCATCTCTGGCTTTGTTGGCCTTCAGAAAAGCCTGGATTTTCACAATTTCTTTTTCCTAAACGCATGGATAACAGTGAGTCTTACACTACACAAATCCAAAGGATGCTGCTCAGTGATGTTTTCTTACTCACATGATCTTTGAAGAACTGCAACCTCTGATTGTATTTACGTTTGGCTTTCCACATTTTCACCTTAGACTGGATCTAAAAAAAAAAACACAAACGCAAAAATTCATTTAATAAATGTTTACAGATCCCAGCTAAGATGGTTATTTTAGTTTGTGACTGGAGATAAAGCGCTCTCTTATAGCGAAGGGGTGCATAGCTTTAGAGTCGTCTAGTTATTCAATAAGTATACTTTTTAGTTGATTTCTTTTATAAGAGATATAAAACAATGCATCACCTTGACAATAGAAGAAACATTTTCCTGGAGCAAATTCATCCGGTTGTTGTACATTTTCTTCTGTTTGTAACCTTTCCAGCAGGCCTGTAAAAAAAAGAAAGGAAAAAGTGTCATAAAAAAAAAATGTATGTGCCTGCTACAAATTGTTATCAGTGATACCACAGAATGGATTATTGCACTTGGATGCTCGATAATTCTCCTTGAAGTGTTTTCACAGCTCTAAATCCTTTTTTTTGTTTTTTTTGTCAACTAGAGTATATTTTAATCTTTTTATATGGTCATCTCTATTGATTTATTTCCGCTGCAATAGCCCACAGCTGCATCAGGGATCAATGAAGTTGATCTGATTTCTGACATCAAGCACTGTTCACAGTTCATAGTGGATCCATACACTACCTGTAATTTGACGACGTGCGGTTCTTGCTGGCGTAGATACTCCATTCTCTGTGCATGCTTTTTCCTGACCAGGTAACCTCTGACCCTCGCCTGCAGCTGGGTCACCATGGCTTCATTGGCCATCCACAACTGTTCCCTGTTATATTCTGCAGTCAAACAGCTGACAACACTCTGAGGGGAAAAAGGCACGTTTACGTTTTTCAGATTGAAAAAAAAAAAAAAAAAAAAAAACTTCTATAGTGTGAATATTATCTGGTCTGTTATCTGCAATTTCAAAATGAAAATCACAGAGTCCATTGTTAATCCAAGATGGATATAAATACCATCAATGAACATCATGTTTACAGTACACAAGATTACATAATGGAGCAGTGAAACTATGCAGTACAGCAGGGGGTACCTGGATTTCCTCTTTACTGAGATGGCCACCATTGTGTTCAAATCCTTCAGGCTCCTCCCAGGTGCCCTGTCCAGTCTCCAGGTTATAGTAGTAGTCATAACTGTCCTTGATGCAATTTTTTACCCACACACTATCAGTGCAGCCTGGAAGAAAGCAGAAAGTGCCCATTTAGACACAGTGAATGTCATATTGAAACCTAAATCTGAAAATCCGGCTACTTCTCACTGTGCAGGCATCAGTTTCCTGAACACTGAGCTTCCTTTCTTGTGATACCTGGCAGTAAGTCAAATTACCTTTAGTAGCACTGTTTGTTTGTCTCTGCGCCAGTTCCACCTGGTATGTGTCAGCACATTCAGGGAGCACCGCTCTCAGTCCTGCACTAGGAACTTGCAAAGCCAGCAGTGTATTCTGAGAGTCCCCCTCGGCCACTGTCCTGTTGATATCAGCGACTGCTCCAGCCACTAGCAACGTAAACAAGATTGAACCAAATGAGTAGTCGTTAAGTCAAATATGAGTAAAACAAACAGTGAATAAGGGATAATCCACAACAAGCAAAAGCACAATATTGTGCCCACTATAATGACAGTATCAACACACAGGTCATCTATATTACAATATGTATGTAACTGAAGAGGAAGCTATACCTCTGAACAAAACGTTTATTGCATCTATTCCCCTATGTTAGGAAGAGATTTCACTGTTAAAGTTTTATATAGAATTAATATGATAGACGCGTGTGAATATCTCTTCTATTAGTTTGGACTTTTTGATCCAAGCAGTTCCTTAGCAAAGATTAAGCTGGGTGGAGCGGTGATTTATACATTATAAAGAATTTCATAGTCTTACATCTTACAGAATAAGCAGTACATAGTGTTTGAGCTATAGCAACATTACATGAGTCATAACTTTAATGATAAACATGAATACATAAATCTGCGGAAAGGAAGGAAATACTGTATGCCTGCCTCAGTAAGGCAGCAGAAGCAATCCTGATACTGGTGCCAGAGTATCAATTATGCATCACAAAAGGTCATATCATGATTCATGGCAATATTTACAGTCACACGCCAACATGTGATCAAACTGTAAATATTGTTTAGTCATGTTTTGGGTCATTAGGCTCTTCAATCAACTGTGTTGGCACACTCTAAATCGTAAGTAAAGTAAGTAATAAAGTAAGTTAGGAGGAGCTGTGGCCTAGTGACGGCTGAAACAAGCTATGAGAATTAACTGTGAACATTAATGAGCTCATTATGTCAGAGTGGTTTGATGATCTGAAAATAATTCACAGCCATTCCTCAAACAATCAAAATCTAGTGCTCGATGTCCTCATCGTTGGAGAAGAATTAATCAGACCTGAATAAACTATTGTTTAAGTTAGGATATGGGTGAGTGAGTTTAAACTCTGGGTACATACTTGTGAGAGCCTCCTCTTCATCCTGGTTGGCTGTGTGTATGGCTTCTTGGATCTGGTCCAGCCACAGTACTGCAGACTCATCTCCAGAGCTCTACAATCAGGTGAAAGCACAAGGTCACTTCTCTTCTTGTCAGATGGAAGAGACCAATGTACACATGGCACACAAGGCATTGTTTATGCATAGCCGCACAATACTAACTTGATATTAAATTTAAAATCTTTTGAAGCAATTCAATGTCCAAGGTTAGAAATTATACAAATGTGTCAAGTTAGAATTGTGGAGATTTTGCTCTATAGCAGTAGCACTTCATAGCAACACGGTTTACCAACAAACAAAACAAAAGCTGGTTCTATTAGAGCAACGGCAAATAATAGACAGTACCATTTCCCCTGTATCCAGAGGTAAGATCTAAGGAAAAGGAAAAAATGTGAAGTGTTGACAATAGTTACACTACAGACATTTCCTCGCCCCAAAACAGACCCTGATGATACAACTTCACAAAGAATGTTTATTCAGCCTGACTTTTTGTATTTGTTCTCAGGCTAATTTTAGAAAACTCCGGGAGTGTATCCCTGACCACAGTGCCGACAGGAAGGAAGTCACCATTAGAGCACACTGAGCAGACTAACAGCAGCTTCTAATTATATCTGCATCTGGCCAATGATCTTACCAGCCATCTCCCCTCGTATTAAGAGAGCAGGGTAGGGTCAGCCTTGCTGCTAATCGCAGTCATGTGATGTCATTTCAGTGTAAAGTTTATGGTACAAACCAGATTAATTAATGTGCTCGTGTCATGAGCCCAAAAAAACAGAAGCAAAACGGGACAACAACAAGAAAAGACTGACTAACTTTCATTGAAATGCACGGGCACCATCTGTACACATTATCCAGTGTCCATAATACATCCATGATCTAATGCGGTTTACTGTAATAGTGTTAGAAAAATAGCAAGATCCCAAAGCATCTATTGTGGTCCGAAATTACTGCAAAAAACAAAAGGCACCTTTAATACCAAAACCCCATAATAACCTAAACCACAATAAAATGCAACAGTAAGCAGTGGAATTTGTTTATGGATCACAACTGTTGATCAATCATTTAGCAGTGTCCTCCCACCCCAGTGAGTCAGTGGGCAGTGACTGACGCAGGCAGAAGGGAATTCAGTTTTCAAGCCTGGACAGGAAATATGCTCACTGCACCGTACAAACGGACAAGCTCCCCACATAGTACACTAGCGGGAAGCTGGGCTTGAGTACACATCATTATCAGTTCTACTGTTTGCTGCAGAGATGCCAAATGTCAAATTTCACCGATGGAGAACTCCTACATCCTACGGTTACTGAAAAGAAGCAACACTGAGGGTTGTGGACAAGAAGACTTTAAAACTCAGCGATAAAGACTGCAGCGTGATATGGCCGACCTTGTGCCAGGACTACTCGTTTGTTTGATGGCAGTGCAGACCATTCAGCATGATGGTAAGTTTATTAAAAATACTATAAGAGTTTACCAAAAGGAGAAGTGCATTTATTTCTTTAAGCCAGGGTCCAAAGTGACATATTTATACTTGGACTTGAAACAGCAAGCTTTTAGGGTCACGCCAATTGGATAAGTTACAAAACAAATGTTTAATTATCTTTAGTACAGCTGTAAATACAATACAACATTTAAAACATTGTAATAAATATATTTAACAATGCATACTTTTATGATAGAAATGTCTGGGGTGTTTTTTTTTTTTGTTTTTTTTTTTTAAAATAACTAGAAAGTCTTCCAATGAATACTAGACAAAAACAGAGTGATAAACTACACTTTCTGTTTTTAATGTAGTTTCAAATGAACTTTTATAATAAAACTTTAAAGCCATAAAACATGTTTTTCTACCCATTTATAGGAAATATAACCAGGACCAAAACCAATAATCCACCTGGTGTGATACCGAAAACCTTCAAGGGGAGGCTGTACAAGCTTAACCACACAAACCAGCTGCCGGCCCTGCTCTATCCCAGCACAAACCCTTGGCTGTACGTGAACTCGGAGGACCCAGTTACAGCTTATACCACAGGGGTCCTCAGCACCAGGGTCATACCTTCGTCATACATCCTGGCCATGCTGGTGGGTATCCCCTCCAACACCTACATTCTGGCCTTCCTCAGACTCAGAGCAAAGCCCTTATCCACAATAGTTCTGTACCTGAACCTGGCCTTGTCGGACCTGCTGCTGCTGCTTTCCCTGGCGCTGCGTGTTCACTACCACTTCAACGGGAACAACTGGATATTTGGGGAAATCTCCTGCCGGTTTATTACAGCCTTGTTTTATGGCAATGTTTACAGTTCAGCGCAAACTATAGCATGCATCAGTCTGAAGCGCTACCTGGCTGTGGTCAGACCGTTTTTGTACAGAAGGCTGGCGAAGACTACGCTGGCAGTTTGGACGTGCTTAGTTGTCTGGTTCCTGTTCGTGGCTGCTATTGTGCCCGAGCTCCTGGTCAGGCAGAGCTACCAGGTTACCCAGCTGGGAGTCACTACCTGCCATGATGTACTTCCCCTGGAAGAAAAATCCCATTCCCCGCTGGTGCCATACAGGCTGATGCTGGTTTGTCTGGGCTTCATAGTGCCCTTCCTAATTTGCATCTATGCCCATGTGGCAGTGGTATACCACCTAGGGCAATCTCGTTGCAACTGGAAACCGTTTATCAGGGTCAGCACTCTAGTTTTCGTCATCTTTGTGGTGTGTTTCTTGCCTAGCGGCATCCTGCATATCGCCCACTACATCCGTCTGTTTACCAGTGGGGATGACAGACTGTATGGATACTACAGAGTAGCAGTGTGTCTCTGCTGCTTCCACAGTTGTCTGGATCCCTTCCTGTGTATGCTCACTTCCAAGATGGCAGCCTCAGAACTACAATTCATTTCTCTCCGCGGGATACCTCAGAGGCAGACTGTCATGACGTGAGACTGGATGCGTGTGAAACAGAAAAAGCATCTCCTTGATGGACTATTGTTGGGACCCAGCAGGGAAGCACAAGCCCAGAAACAATGTTGGGAACGTTATAACCGGACATTGGGAATTTAACAGGGTGATACTGCATTCTCTGTTAGATCCAAAACAACAGCAACGCTCTGTGAAGTCAGTTTTAGGAATATCAGGATCAGGATGATTTAGACTTCAGACCGAGTCCTATACAAGCCTATAATGTCAAACCAGCAAAATCCCAACTTGGGAAACTTTTGACTGGATGATACATTATAAACAATAATGTTTTCTCTTTGCAGTGCAAGTCAAAATTAAATACTATTTATTAGTTATTTACATAATCATTTACTCTTGCCCTTCCAGTTTCAAATTGCATGTTTAATGTGTACATGAAAGCTCTAGATCAACATTAAGCTATTCAGATGGCAAATGGAGCCGCGTCAGGGAAGAGAGGCTTCTGTGCAAATCAAATAAAACTAGTAATTAACATGAGATAAAGTTATGACATGTGGAGACAACACTGATTTATTTTTTTATTCGATTAGTTTTTACATAAAATCAACTCAATTTAAAGTCACAGTACCTGGCAGAGGAGTTGTTTGGTATATTGTAGGACGTCATGGTAGTGTTTGGCTGTGGCTGGGTTAACCCCCGTCAACTTTGCCGTAGGGAGGAGCAGGGCTGCCAGCGTCTGCCGATGATCACCTGAGTTAAGTGCCTCATTGATCTCAGCTATAGCTATGATGCCTGGAAAAACAAGAAGGAAAACATTTGATACTTGATCAATGAATTGTCTGTCATTTATCATGCGTTTGAAAAAAATCTCATTGTAGATCCTACCTAAAATAACACACTTTCCAAGGTTCTGTTGGCTTAAAAGTCCTTAAATGTCCACAAGCTACACTACATAAAACATAATCAGAAAACTGATTCTTACGTTCATGCTCCTCGTGGACCTGAACGTTGACAGTGTCGATGCATTTCTGAACATCATTCCAGGTGAGAAACTCTTGGCCCTTGGCAAGAGCCTCGCCTCGCAGTTTCACAAGCGTGTCAGCATACCTGACGGAGACGTGCATGAAGAAATTCAACAACGTGACATTTAATGAACAGCTACTCATCAGCCCATCCTAGTGTAGACCTACAGTGGAGTGCAGGGATATGCAACCTAAAGACATATGCCTGTAACTTTTCAATCAAATCCATTTTTTGCTCCCAAAACCATCCTATAAATCACCATAATTTAACTTCAATGAGTGCCACAGTTGCAGCAACAACAAAACAGCAATCATGAAAGAGAGCACGATCACCACCAGCATCAATAGACGTGACAGCAGGGCGATTAGGGGTCTAAGGTTAGCTACAGAACAACTCAGCCATCTTACCTGTTGAGGTTGTCTTGGTCCATGTTGGTGAAGCCCAGGGGAGAGTCTGTTAGTTGCTCAATCACAGCCTGGGGGTCTTTGGTGTCCAGCACCTCATTCAGCACTGCTACAGCTGACAGCATCTCCACAGCTACACTCAGCTCCTCGTGACTCAAGCCAGACTAATAAACATAAATGGTCTGAATCACAAGCATGATATAGGACTGACCTCACAGATATCTGCATTGTAAGCACTTCTGTAGTATGTGGGTCCACATAGCGTGAATTGCAAAATTTTAAAATTGCAAACGTGATGTCTCACCCGCGCCCCCTGTAGCTGCAAACTGAAAAGCTCAGCCTGGTAGAGGTTGGCAGCAGTTTGGTAGACAATTGGCAGTTGTGCCTCAGGGTTTGTCAGCTCCTCCGCCGTCTCCACTGCATTGCCAAGACGAATGGCTGTATTGATCACTGCAATGGCCTCGAGTTCTGGTCAAGAAGATGATCACAGATAGTCATGTCTTGCAGATAACCCAAGGCATGTCAGCAATTAACTTACATTTATTCCTTGCCTTACAATGACATGCTGAAAGTCCTTTGGAAAACCCATATTATAGACTCATAATAACTGTACTGTGCAATGTAACAGACTCTACATGCGTGCTTTGAGAAGCGTGCTAGTGGGTACTTATGTGATTTTCAACTGACCAGTAATTATGTGTTAATAAACATCCATGGTAAGTTACAAAATGGTGCTTACTTCGTTTCTCTGCCTCAGCAAAGTCGTTACAAGAGCTGACAACTCCCTGAATCTCCTCTTTGTCCACCATCACAGCCCTCCCTTCATCCTGCAACACAAAGATTAGTGTACACTAGAGAGATACCACTAACATCCTATGATGATTCAGCATGTTTTAATCCAGGGCCTAATGAAAAGTGCCCGGCGGTGTCTATTACAACTGAACTTACAGAGGCTGATTACTTTTTCTCTGAAGGTGTGGATGGACTTTAGAACACAATGTATTTTCTGCCTGAGGCAACTGCTTGGCTCAAGGACTTAACTGCCGGAGTAGTGAAAGCCGAACAACAGCAACAACTACAGTCCTTCATCAGTGTCTACATTACATCTGTTCAACCAATGAGGTGCTTTGTGCTCACAGCAGTATTTAAAAATGACAGACGTTCTGTTTTTGTCTGATGGACACACAAAAAAAAAGAAAAATGTCCAGTTTAGAAAGGGGGTCAAAGAAAACACTGCAAATGTATATGTACGTATGTACCGAAGTATTGCTTTATTTTCATTCTAGCCAGCCTTATTTATTGTATACAGTCGTATTTGTTGCATACCCTCAACAACTGCAAAAAACAGGAAATGAACTAACTGCTTGCAAAGAAAACCGGAGGTGCTCTGGCTCATAAGGCACTGAGCTGAGAAAACAAGCTCTGTTTAAGTATACCTTGGATTTATGTTGGCAGTAGGTGGTAAAATGTTCCAGGTACCAGCGACAGTTTGACTCCTGAACACCCAGCAGGGCCAGAACTTGAAGCCTAAGTGCAACCAACAGAGCAGCCTCGTCCTGGGTCGACACCGCGTGATTCACCTGCCTTACTGCTGCCTGGACTGGAGACAGGAAAAAAACCAAGACAGACTTAATGTGCTCTCTTTTCAAAGTATTTCAGATAATTGCTGAAACAAAACTAACGTTGTTAAATTTCCAGATTATTAACTGCATATGGTCTACTGTATATTCAGAGTTCAAAGATTGTGTCCTGTGTTAATATGCACCAACACAGTAAAAGGAGTTTTTTTTCCATACGAAAAGGGATGCATTCATGGTACTTTACAGTGTTTTTGGAACATTTTTAACTTAAGGATCATGTGGGAGAGAAAGTCCTTACTGTTGACAAAGTCCAAGCAACCTTGGATCTCCTGGTGAGTCAGCAGCTCCTCATAAACATCTCTTTCTTCAGTAGCAACCGAGGAGCGCTAATGGAGGGAGACAAAGAAAAATAAATACAGGATATATACACGTATATCTACACAGTATATATTGGATTTTCATTTCAGATTGCATATTTAATTTGTGCCTGATCACATAAATTGCTCCCCATTCATACTGATGAAGTTGCATATTTTACATATCACACTTCAGTCATTAGAAATGAATGACTCCTGTTTGGACAGGAGTTGTAAAGAGAATGGGAGGCGAGATGCCGGATGGTGCAGAGGGTTTGTGTTTGGTGAAGTACAGCTGACACTGCAGCCACTGGAATGTGCTGGCACGGCCTGTGGAGTAATTCAGTGCAGGCAACCCCTTTCAGACCTCAGTGTTGGGATCTCTTCAGTTGTTATAGTTGTCAGTACTAGACAGTGCAGTCAAAACATTAGTTCAGCGCAACAGTCAAGTTTAAATGATTTGGCTTACTCAAATTTGGCATCAGGGATTTGTATTCTTCTATTTTGTAATTTCAGTGTAGTGGCAGCACTTTCCGACAGACAGAAGGCTGCACACAAACACCCGTTTGTGGTCAACAAGCTGAATACGTCAACATACTCTTAGAACAGGCTTTGTAACCCTGTTTTCCACCCTGAGTTGTAAACAGTAGCGTTAGTGGAAATGTGTCTCATTATTGGTAATGAGATTTTAATTTAATATTACCATCTTTTAAAATGACATTTATATAACGGAATATCTGTCTAGTGCTGAAAACAAGTGAAATAGAGGGAGGTAGTTTGGCGAGTAGGTGAGCAAAAGAGGGAGAAACTAAACAAACTTTGTTACAAAAGACAGTGAAAGTCTAATCAAGCCTTCTATACAGGGAAAGCACAAATAAATGATGACACTGAAACATAAGAGGTCACTGAAGTGTTTTTATAAGCTTCTCACCCTCCCTGAGGACTGATCCTGCTTACGAGCCTTAGCCTGGCTCAGTGCGTCCTGGTAGTCTTGGGCCAGAGCTTCCTGGGTATTCTTCAGCATTGCGTTGGGATTATTCAGGGCTCCCATAGTCTCAGACGTCTGACCTCTGTCAACCGCCTCATTGATTGCAATCACAGCAGCATGCACTAAGGTCAACAGAGTGTGTGCGAACAGGTTAGTGTTGGCCAAAAAGACATTAGGAAACTACACAAAATGAGTCAGAGGTTTAGTGAGAGCGTCAGAGGACTTACAGGCAGCTTCATCCACTGAGAGCTCATTGGCCAGGATTCCGCCAATCTTACTAAAAGCTGGCATTTGAATGCCATACTTCTCCAGCTCACTCCTCATGTTACTAATCTCTTCCTCTAGAAGAGAAATGTATATTGATTGCAGGAGAAATTGTGGCATTGTAAAGCACAACATGGTAAAGTATAAAATATACGGCATGATATACAATTAAAAGATGTTTAAACAAGATTCTTACACAATTCCTCATAAAACATTACATGCTTGAGAGCATATGATAATGTCTTTCGTGTTTCAATTCAATCCCAACAAAACCAGAATAAAAATACCTTCAATACAAAGACGTGCATTTACACACATTTTATATAACTTTTTAACTTTTGTGCTAGACTTCGGACAAATTACCTGTGAAGGCCACTTTCCCCAGCAGGTCCTGGATCTGTGGTGCGATGCCCAGTTTGTACAGGTACAAGCTGAAATAAACCGAAAGATTTAGTCTGTAAAACGTACCCATACTAAAAGTAGAACATTCTGATATTCTACAGTCTGATATCATGAAACTGAAACTCTAGTTTTGGACACTTTGCCTTCATGACCGTTGCTCCTGATGGCCTTTAATTCCCACCTATGCCCCTCTTACACCACAGGGGGGTAGTGTTGCTCTGACAGCAGACAGCCTGCTCAGCCCACCACTGAACACTGCTATCAACAAGCAGGTGGCTGGAAACGTCATAAAACTTTCATCTTCCCGCGGTTACCTGATAAGCGGTAATGAATTATAGATATTTAAGGCAGGTCTAGCATTAGCACAGATCTGAACGCAGCCAATGCAGTAGCTGGCTATTCTGCCCTTTAGTCACAGTGTGTGTGTAAACATGAAATGAACTCTGTCCTTGGGACACAGGAGGCTTGAGACAACTATCCTAACTCTGTTTATACAAAAGGGTAATGTTTTAAAATGCAGGCAGCTGATTCAGTGTGAGATACAAACACAGTAACAGCTGACTGGGATTAATCAAGGTGGCCGATTACAAACCACAGGGGTTACGAACAATCAGCTGACTAGCTTGAAGCTACTGTCTCTCTCCAGACTGTGGATACCCTTTGTTTACTTCCATGGTTTCCTCTTAGAAAAAAAAAAAAAAGAA
>CALSBV010010907.1:2209814-2230956 GCA_943590825.1 Bovichtus diacanthus | reverse complement strand
ATATATATATATATATATATATATATATATATATATATATATATATCAGCCCTACATCTCTACAAATGTACTTGTAAGCCATGTTCTTTGCCCATTACATTGAGTTTCCTTTCAATTTTCCACCACACTGAACGTGCAGGAGCATCCGCTGCTTTGCCTCCATGTCTGCATGTGTTTGTACCCAGGGAAGCAGAGTATTCACTGGGTCCTTGTGGGACGTAAGCTGGAATCACAGGAAGGAAGAGCACGTGTGTGCATAGGGAGGGAAGGAAACCAATTCTCTCAGGACCTGACTGAAACACTACAACAGAGAAAACAACTCAAGCAGCTCACATAACCACTCCCTAAATCTGTGTTTAGCTGACTGGGTCAGATAGATAACATTGACCCTTCGGTTCATTCAAAGTCATCTCAACTGAAAAAAGTGACGTTACCGTCACACCACAAACTTTTACAGTAATACAACTTTTTTCAAGAACCTGAAACTATGACAAAGTATTTATCATTTGTGGTGAGCCAACAAGTAAAGATTTCAGAAGTGAAACACCACATTTAGTTTAACAAAAATACCCTGATATCATGCTGTATATATGTTTATAGAAGCAGTGTGCAGAGAGGGGTTATGCTCGTCCAAATAACGGAGTCTAACATTGTTCAAAAGGTAATTAACTGCCAATTGGCCCATGGTTTAAGGATATTGAGCAAACGGGCAATTCAGGGAATGAAAGCATGTGAAATCGCCACATTACAGCTGAATGCATGGTGCTGTATAATATAGTCGAGACAAATCATAAAAAGTCTGTTTGAGAAGAACCATTCTCTCTGCCTTACCTAAGAAGAAATGACATTTTACAGTTCCTGTTTCATATCACTTACTAGTACTATTTCTGTTCTTGACTTATAAATTAGAGGTTGAACTTAATAGGAACAAGAAGAGGCCATGCTTGAACCCTCACAGAGTAACAATAAAAATGTTACATACAAGCTATCCTGAATTTCTGTACCGTGAATACACTGCCGCGTGGAAAGAAAAATAAAAATCACTAAAATCTTAAAACCGTTTGACATGTTCGGCAATAACCATCAAGTGAAAGTAAATGAATCCGAATACACAGACTGTAAGTAACCTGTCAGTGACAAAGAAGACTAAAGTCATCATTTACAGACAAATGCAACACTTGCTAAATATAATTTGCCCATTCATTTATAGTTAATGGGCAAATACCAGCACTAGGCTTTTAACTCCTCTATAAAAATGTTTTCTCCACCGGGTTTTCATTTCTTTCTTGAAAGTGAAATCATACGCGACATTCAGGTGTGGCACCCTCAGGAAAACAAGCAACTACCCTGCCATTGCACAAACAAAAGGCTTAAGAGATGAGTGAGCAATTTCGCTGTCAGAAGTGGAAAATGGATGAAGACCGTAAAGTGAAGAATCGCTATGTTTTTGGGATCCTTTCACTCTTACCTCAGTGCGTGTATGCAGTATACCACCTTGGGCATGTTTTTGCGATCGTACACATCTGTCGTTTCAGGATAGAATATCTGAAAGCAGAAACCACAAAATGTATTAGTCACTCATCTTTTGTCATTGCCTAGAGACTCTTTATTCTGCTGTGGCACAATATCCTGTAAAGCATGAGAAGTCGCAAGGGGTGGAGACAATAATAAGAATATCTGTAAAATATAATGCTATCCCAGGCAACTTTAACTGCATTAAATGTCACATTTGTGAAGCACATCATTTCAAATAGCCCAGTCAACTAGTTATTTTGTGTCATCTCATAAAAGATGTCATGAGGCTACTGTTCTGTGAGAGTGGCCACACCCTCATTACCATTTCGTCTGTCAGTGTTCACATTCTGACAGATTCATGAAATGTGTGCGTGCAGTATGTGAACCATGTCACAGAGATGACACTATAGACAAATTCCAGTCCAATTTGAGTGTACCATACCTTTTGTAATAAAGTGTTTAATTATGCAACATATATGGTTGTCACAGGTGCTGTTGTATACTCACACTGTGAAGAAAAGAAAAGTAAAAATATTTGTTTACCCTCTGCTCTCTACAGCTTACTGAAGTCGTAGGATGGATTCTACAGGTTGAAATTCCTTCTGCAACTTTTATAGGACGGATTATACCCTCTACTAATTTTGGATTCTACTGGATGGATGGATTCTACTCTTATATGTAGCTACACATTTTTAGTTGTAAGACGGTTTCTGACCTCTAACATGAAAGATTATGTTCCAACCCTGAGCCACTTAACGCATGACAAAGTCAAGGCATCCCGATTCTACTTTGTGTTGCAAAGCACCACTTGAACGGGATCTCACTGACAGTTTGTTGATTAGATTGGTTATAAGAAAGCAATATACCGTTACCGTGGACAAATGAAACTATCTTGTCAGATAAAAAAAAAAAACACTTTCTCCTCTGGTTGAAAAATGGAAACTAAATTATTTAAAACGACTCAAAACAAGGAACTCAAATCTTGTCGAGTCTCCCGTCCTACAACACAACTCGTGTCTTTCGTGATCACATGTTGGATCAGTCCGCTGACATCTCATACTGTTGTGTTAATGAGGACTTTAACTTGTTTACCGTATGTGTCGTTCCAACCTAAATGGGATCTCAGAGATGCTCCAGTGATATTTTTGACTTGGCAAAGACTCTTACAGAATATAAATTGGATGAGTTTTATAAAAGCTTTAATTCATCTGCAGATGGGGTACTTAATGTAAAAAGATATTTTCTTAAGGTGCGATTACTGACTGATTCAAATGGGTCTGTAGACTGAACATGTTTGTAAAACAGGGAGCATAGCGTGTGTCTGCATCACTGATGGCTGCGTAAGTCACTCACCTTGGGGAGACCAACTGATTCCATGGCTCTGAGCCACTGCACTGTGTTGTCGGTGTGTCTGAAGTGTAGCCCTTTGCTCTGCAGATGAAAACAGGAGCAAAGACATAAATGTAGCCATATAATTATGCGGAAGTCTAGAGAAATGGTTTGACTTCATCATTGCAACCTGAAACAGTGATAAAAGGGTGCTGGCGTGCAGATGGTGCATTAGTGCATGGAAGAGGGAGCTCATTATCAATGGCCCTTAAAACACGCACACAACAGCTGAGCCCGTCAGATGCCTTAAAAACCTGCGCTGACTCCTAAATGTAGCTTCTAATAGTCTGATAAGGTTTGTTTACAATGTGTCAAAGAGAAATAAAATCAAAGTCAAGCTAAGAATTTCACTCATGCATACATGTTGCAGGCCCCAACACTCGCCTGACACTTTTATCCCTTTCCTTTGTAAAAGAAAAACAGTCCTGTCTGCTAAGATGTAAACTAGTGAAATATACAATATGGAGGTGTACCTTATAGCGGGCCTGATCTCTGTCGTAGATCCTTTTCACAGACACCATTTTGGGGGCGAAAAAGTTGGCAAGTTTGCCAAGGTAGACACCATTCCTCAGTCCCTCCTCGAGTTCTGTGGTAGGGGGCAGGTCCTCCTCCAGGCAGGCCTCCATCCACCTGAGAGTACACACAAATCAACCTCAGAGCAGGCAGAGGATTTTCATAAGTATCTCTCGAGTTCAACTCTTTCAAACAAACTGACCTCAGTGGAGGAAGTTCTTATACATTTATAAATAAATGACTTCCAAGTATGTTACAGGCAGAAAGCTGAGAAGTGGATAACATTATATCAGACTGTTCTGATATAATGTTCTGCTCAACTAGCTGAGGTGAATATAAATAAAGATGAGAAAAAAACTATTGACAATAGTATTAGGAAAGTACAGTAATGGCTCAACTCTAAGTGGCTGGCTACATTTCCAGTTAAATCCCCAGAGCCATGGTTACACATTCAGAGTAGAAACAAACATCAGTCCACTCCGTTTACCCTGCCACCTCACTTCTACTACAGGGTGCAGTGAAATTTATGAGGTGGCTGAATGCCTGCATGTAGTCAGCAAGTCAATATTGGCTTTTCCTACACCTGCTGACCTTCAGATACAAGCACAAACTAAAGACAGTGGTCCAAGAACACACAAATAGAAAATCAGAATTAGAATAATGTCTTGTTGCCAGATGTACAATATTTATTAATTGTGCTAGTGCTAATATAAATTAACTAAATGCGTTTGGTCAAAAGAGAGAAACAAAGTAGTCTGTAGGCCAGTGAGAACTGGGCATTGTTACAGGCAGCACCCACACTGAAGCAGCATGCTTTAGGGAGGGGGCTGTGGACAGACACAGTTTGAGCTTTTGGAACATGTGAAAGGTTAAAAAGGTTGGTTTACTTGTTGTTAAAGAGGTAAACAGAAGCAAGATGTCCAACACTGTTTCAATTGGTCTAAAGCCTAAATTGATCAGTGGTGAAGGTTCACGAGTTTCACTTCTGCAAGACAATGTGAGAAAAAGGTTATTTTGATCTCTACACGGGATGATCAGAGACGTTTGAAGAAAACTAAAGAGAGTATACAGTGCATTCAGAAAGTGTTCAGACCCCTTCACTTTTTCAACATTTCTTACGCTACAGCCTTATTATAAAATAGATTTAATTAAAATCAATTTTTTTCTTTTTTTAAAATCTTCATCATCAATCTACACACAATACCCCATAATGACAAAGCGAACACTTTTGGCAAAGTAATAAAAAAAAATAATAATTTTTTAATTAAATATCACATTTACATAAGTATTTAGACCGTTTGCTATGACACTCAAATTTGAGCTCAGGTGCAGGACGGAGGAATTGTCCGTAGACCTCCGAGACAGGATTGTGTCGGGACACAGATTTTGGGAAGGGCATAAAACTATTTCTGCAGCATTGCAGGTCCCGAAGAGCACAGCGGCCTTCGTCAAGACATTTGGAACCACCAGGAGTCTTCATAGAGCCGGCCGCCCGGCCAAACTCAGCAATCGGAGGAGAAGGGCCTTGGTTAGGGAGGTGACCAGGAACCTGATAGTCACTCTGACAGAGCTCCAGAGTTCCTCTGTGGAGATGGGAGAACCTTCCAGAAGGACAACTATTTCTGCAGCACTCCACCAATCAGGCCTTCATGGTAGAGTGGCCAGACAGAAGCCTCTCCTCAGTAAAAAGACACATGACAGCACGCTTGGAGTTTGCCAAAAGGCACCTGAAGGACTCTCAGACCATGAGAAACAAGATTCTCTGGTCTGATGAAACCAAGATTGAACTCTTTGGCCTGAATGCCAAGCATCACGTCTGGAGGAAACCAGCGAAACCTACGGCGAAGCATGGTGGTGGTAGCATCATGCGGTTTCAGCGGCAGGAACTGGGAGACTAGTCAGGATCGAGGGAAAGATGAACGAAGCAAAGTACAGAGAGATCCTTGATGAAAACCTGCTCCAGAGTGTTCAAGACCTCAGACTGGAGCGAGGTTCACCTTCCAACAAGACAACAACCCTAAGCACACCAGGATAACACAGGAGTGGCTTCGTGACAAGTCTGTGAATGTCCAGAGTCTGGACTTGAACCCAATCGAACATCTCTAGAGGGACCTGAAAATATCTGTGCATCGACGCTCCCATCCAACATGACAGAGTTTGAGAGGATCTGCAGAGAAGAATGGGAGAAATTACCCAAATACAGGTGTGCCGAGCTTGTAGCGTCCTACCCAAGAAGACTTGAGGCTGTAGTCGCTGCCAGTAGTAAAGGATCTGAATGCTTAAGTGTGATAATTCAGTTTTAGTTTTTTTTGTTACTTTGCCAAAAATTCTAAACACCCGTTTTCGCTTTGTCATTATTGGGTATTGTGTGTAGATTGATTAAAAACAATTAATTTGATCCATTTTATAAGGCTGTAACGTAACAAAATGTTGAAAAAGTGAAGGAGTCTGAATACTTTCTGAATGCACTGTATTCAGCGAATGTTAAAATAATGTTGACCTTCTTTCAAACTGATGTAATTTCCCTTTGAAAGGTTCACAAGCTTCAGAGCAGCAGTCTCGACCAGACTATTCCCAGGTATGTTAAGAAAAATCCATTCCAAAAAAGCAGGTAAATGATTTGTGAGCAAGATGAATATCTGTTACACATTATCTTACTGCCTGGAAGTAACACCACATTTACTGTTGAGTCAACACCTCTGTCCTAATGGCTCGACCAAAACAAAATTGTTTGCGTTTTTACCTTTTTGTTCATCATCCTACAACCGAACATTTGCCAAAGGCAGTATACAATTCTCAGGGATTTAGCTTCCTAATGGGTTTTATTCATAACAGCAGCTCCTACCTTTCCGTGTGCAAGCAATAAAGCCTTCCCTCCCACATGCATGCGCACAGAGGCCTTGTTTAGGTTAATTAAGGCCGTGTGAGTGCTCGAAGGACTGCCAAAATATGTGTCAGCACATTAAAATGACAACCACAACACATCACGCACCGTCAACGCTAACCCAGTGGAGAGTGCGAGTTAGGCACCTTGAGGAACAAAGCCTCTTCGTAACCAATTATGTCAGCTGATGCTGTAGATTATGCAAGAAGAAGACCTGCCTTACTTCAGTGTTTTTATAGAATGGCACTATTACTTCAATCATAAACCATAAAGCTGTTAATATTACAAATAGTAGAATAAGCTACTTCTTTCTGTGGGATATTTTTTTTTAAATATCATTTTTACAGGCTCTGATCAAAGCTCAGGTTTAGGGATCAAGAAATTATTATCTTGCACTCCTGCATTTTATCAAAGATTTCGATGTCTGGCGTTTGGTTGAACTTAATTAGAGCTGCATCGATTAGTCGATTCATTTGATTGGTTGATTGACAAAAAATTACAACTATTGTGTTAATCGATTAATCGTTTAAGCAAAAATGGCAAGCATTTTATGGTTCTTTAAAATGTGAAAATATTCCGACTTTCCTTGTCTTACATTAAGAGTACATCCACCAGTTTTAGGTTTTAATGACATCACACTGGCCTCTTGGAAACTGAGATGGATTTTTGTTTTCACTTTTTTCTGATGTTTTAGAGACAAAACGATTGATCAATGGATGGATGAAGCGGGAAAATACTCTGCAAATTAATTTATCATGAAAATAATAGTCTGAATTTAAAGATTAAAGCGGTTATCAATCCAACTCTATTGTTATACAAATATCATTTAACCCTCAACCTGCACACATGCCTCGATAGAAGTGACTTAAATGTAGAGGAGCAAATGCAGATAATAGTCAACATAACTGAGGGATTAAAAAAAAGGACCTGTTTGGCAGGAACATAGTCAAAGGAACATCCTGCATGGGTTAACAGAGCTCTCCTGTGAACTTCACTTCCTGTACTTAAAACAATGTTGGGAGAACTTGTCTCCTGAAGCAGGACAGGCTAGCACTCCTGTTTACAACCCTTTAAAGGAGGCCTTCCTGTCATTGTCCAATCTGCGACTCACCGGGCTAAACAAAACACAGCTTTCTGGACTCTGGGACTCACGTCTGTCCCACACCAACACATTATTACTGATCCAACACTCCTTGCTTTCGGCTACAGTATTTTAGTGTCTTCTGAAAGCTTGAGTCATGTAGCTTAGTCATGCTGGTCATGAGTCGGTGTTTGTGAGGGTGCCTGTGTGCAAAGAGAGAAATTTAGCATATGTGGTGGGGTAGGGTGTGTCGGAAAATAAGGATAATATCCTTGACTGAAAAACACATGCTCTAGATATCCTGGGGTGGACCTTTATCAAAGCAAAGCAAAAGGGTTCTCATCCGAAAAAGCTACAAATTAAACCACCAAATATTTACTGTCCAGTGAGGGTACAAAGTCTCTTCCCAGAAACTACTAACAACTCTCTGTGTGTGTGTGTGTGCATGTGTGTGTGCGTGTGTGTGCACCAACAACAACAGTAAGACCAATTTAGCACTCTACCATATGCACTTAAGGATACTTTGAAAAACAAAGCATGCGACTATGGAAAGAACTCTGGTCTGGGCAATTGTGACAATTTTGCCACAGTTGGAAAAAGCACAGGTGTAGATCATAAAATTAATATTAGCTGAATTTCATGTCACTGCTCGAGTTTCAGGGTCCTGGTAATGTGCATGCTGGCTCACTGTCACGTCTCACTGGGACGCCATCGGTAACGTTATTAGTAACACATGTGCTTTTCCTGCAATGAGAAGTCAAAGCTCTAATGTGAAAAAGGCCTTAACCGATTTTGCAGATGAAATTCGAATGTCCTTAATTATGTTGTTGATATTTTAATGAGATCAATATCGAAAACTGTGTAAGTGAGATCTACGAGTTTAGAAAAGGATGACAATCATCTTGCAATCTAGAATGCCATAAAATCAGACTTATTAGTTAATTTAATCTTGCTTTACCAATAATTATTACACAGTTCAGATTCAACATTTCCCTGCAAGTGCACTTTCAAAAAATTTAAATTCACAGGTACATGTTGTCCCTTTTGTACTTTTAGTGCAGTCATTTGGGCTGCGTGGGTTAATTAATGTTTTTCCCCAATTATTGAAACACCAAAGAGAATTTCTTGTTCAAAAACATAGTTGGATAATGAAACCATGTCTCTTGTAGGATCATATCCCAGATGTACTTCTTGATTGAGAGAGCAGAACATAATCCCATGCTCTCTGTTGACACCTCCATTAGCAGCGGTCTTAATCCTACTCTAAAGTTGACAATTTTCCCAAAATAGAGGTTCCATTCCACAATTGACAGGAGTGTAGAAAAGTCAGTACCACTGGGGTGGAATAACAGGAAGCTTGAAAGTGAAAGTGTGAGAATGTGTGTATGCGAGTTAAATAGTGGTCATTTTGAGGTTGTCTACGCAGCGATACTAAAGCACCTGTTCCTTAAACCGTCTCAGTGCAGCTGAGCGGGCCTTCCACTAAAGTTTTTTTTTTTTTTTTAGCACATTTAAAGAAAAAAATGCATGATAATCTAGGCCGATTATGATTGACGACTGAATCTGTGTTTGCTTAGTCTAGCCTGCCTGCCCTTGTAGTCCCTTATTATCCTGTGACATAAGCAGATAATGTAGACTATTCAAATAGTCTTTACTGAGTCAAAGTGCAAGTTCAGTTGTCAAACAGTAATCTCTCAGGAAATGTTGGTGTAAATGAGGCTGCACACACACAGACGCACATATAAAGAGTGTCCCGAGAAGAAGCATAACTGCTGAATCACCACAGAGGGTAAACAATGCTACAGTATGTTCAAAGATCAAACCTGGAAATCAATCTTTCTGTGACTGGGTGGGGTCGTTTCAAAATCAGTGTGTTAAAAAAGAGGCATGATTACACTTCCTGCTCAAATAAGATGCCTTTTTGAAGAAGACAGGAAGTGGTTTAGTTTTAGCTTTGCTCTGGCTCCTCACAAGAAAGTATTTTTCTCTAGAATAAGTTTCTCTTTAGAATAACTTAGTTCAGAAATCTTTAGAAACAAAAAGTATTTACTAAACCTACTGAGGAAAAACAGAAATAAACCTTCTATGTTAGCTTGGTTATTACAGTGGAAAGAGAGACACTTATTCCACTAAGTCAGCACCTCCCATGTCCTAATCACACACGGCCTCATGAATGCTTACAGCTCCGTGTCATCACCTCGTGTGCACACTGATTCTGCCTTTATCTGTCAACACAGCTCCTTCAATGCTACTACAAAAATTATTTAATTACACACTGCTTTGTTCCCTTATCCATCATATTTCCCTCACATTCTCTCCACCACTTTATTTCTCAACCAGTCCCTGCTGTTAGAACTGCATAACGATGTTCATTAAACACAAACTTATAATACAAAACTGTTGAACGCAATCAAACATTAAACAAACCTAATGCTTGACCCAACACCACGCCCAATGTCATTCCTCCGAGCTCTTAAGAGTTATGACAAAGTAAACACTATAAAAAGGAAAGTGGTTGCCTTTAGTCATCATGTGCCATTAAGCTCCTCTTATCTTCAAGGTTTTTTCCCCCTTCATCCCTTCCCGCCTCCTGTTTTACCGTTTGGCCTCCTCCAGGTGACACAGGTACTCGTAGGCGATGTTCTGTCGTCTCCTCTCATCCATTTCCTCCGCTGACAGCCTCTCATCATCCTGAATGGCTGGAAAAGGCATGCAAATTCAAAACGGTGTCATTGGCATTTAATTATTCAACATACTAGTGGTCTTCATTACAAATGAATATGGGTAAAGTAGGGCTGGGCAAAATTACTATCATGATATTAATAAGTATGTTGTTTGATATTGATGCATTAGTCATTCAAAATGACTTGGGCTCGTTTCATGTTGTAAGTTATCTTGACACAGCTTATTCAAACAATACGCTATTTCAAACATTAAACCGCAAGATTTACACACGATGCAGAACAGGTTATACTTCAACAAATTTCACTCAATATTTTATCAAAATTGTCTGTAAAGAATCTCCTCACCACAAATGTGTTAAATGTGTTCAGCTCAAAGGAAGTTGTTGATTAGACGGACATTACGAGGTACATGAAATAAAAACGTTATTTTACTGACGCTTTAAGTGCGAGTTTAAGGGAACTCTACTGACATGGTACAGGTATTGTACAGCAGCTGCATTTCAAACTTTAGTGCGAAAGCTTCACAAAGACTACGAGGATAATTCTTGTTAAAGGCTGTTTATTTTGACTGCTGGGATCTTGAGTGCCTGTACTAAATCCCAAGCCCAATGAACCCTTGTTTGAGAGAGATGAAATGGCCAAAGTGGCCTTAGTGGGGTGCCCCGACAGACAAGTGACTTCTGCTGAGAGTTGACCTTTACCTGCAGCTTAAAGAGATCTCCCACCCCCCCCACCAACGCTTCTTACCCCGCTCTAATCCTATCAAATCTCTTTATTTCTGGCTGAGTGAAGGGACAATCTCAGACCCAGCAGCTCAGTTTAAGAACAGAGCTTTCTCCCACTGACAGCAGCGCTAGCAGCTGAGGTACACACACCGTAGACACATAAATCAGACTTGAAATCTAAATCAGTCTGTCTTCTGTTTATCTACATGGGTTATATGAATATTAGCCTACTGCCTCTTGTGATGCCAACTTAAAATGGTTAAACCGGTTTAATAATTAGCCTAAACAATCTACTACCAATGCCCAGTAGGAGGGGAAAAAAATGAGTCAATAGTCTTTGACAACACAGTCTACCGTGGCCCGAGGGCTGCACAAATAATCGAATATTAATCACCAACAGAATTTTGGCTTCCCACAATTAAATGAACATGACTGATTGGCATATTGGCCATAATACGTGGTTCAATCATTGGAAACCATCCTGAATGTTGTGGCTGCAGTCCAGATTAGAAGAGTAATATACAGAGAGAAGAGAGCCAAAATGAAAATGCACTGAATTCAGGTGAAGACGAACCTTATTAAGTCTTATTTTGATGCAAAGACTGGTACATTAGCAGGAATGTAGCACAGCATGGAAGTCAAAGCAGTGCAGTTTATTTAAATGTAAAAGTGCAATAAAAATATTTTGTCCCTTAAATCACTGAATAAATAATAAATAATCGTGATCTTAAAAAATTATGAATATCATTTTGGCCTTAATTGTGCAGTCCTAATGGCCAGTTTAAAAATAACCTCCATAAATGAAGCCAATTCAGCCGTTTACGATACTCCAATTCATTAAAGTCGTAGATCTGTAATTCTTATTTATTGCTTTGCTTCAATTCCTTAGTGCTTTAAATACATTTTGTAGCATTTTATGCCTGTAAATTGTGAATTTATTGAGTTTGGAACTGCAATGAATGTGAAGTCCAAGACAAATTCCCCCACGGGCACATTCAAGTCCAACCTCTCAGCACTCGCTGTTAAAATTCAGCCTATTCACCAGCCACCTGCATAGACATCCGTTCACTAGATCTCAATAGAGGATCGACATATTAAACTTGCATGTGAGGAGAGAAACAAGCCAAACACTTGCACGTGCGCACACACACACACACACAAACACAAAATGGGCTGTCCAGCCTCTTTGGTGAAGTGAGCACAGTATCTGGCCATCCAGCCATGGATCAGTGGGCCAGCTGTGCAGCTGTGCCATGGATGCAAATGTGTATGAACACTCGTATATCTCGGAGGTAGAACAGCCCCAGTGCAGCCATTACAAAAACCTATACTGACTCACTTACACACTTCCTGGAAGAGACTGTCTGCACTCTGGCACCGAGCGTTATATTTAACCCTCAGGATGAGTTTGTTGCCTTTGTGTGTCACAGAATCACCCGACCTAAGTTATTGCCTCCATGATTATGTCTCATGATTTTTTTTGTGGGGGGGGGATCTGGACTGACTTTGCCTTTGGGTTGGTCCATTTTATAGGCAAATCCATAAACTAAGGTTAGTCTGAAAAGTGTTGAAATCAATTCAAGGGAATGACTTGGCTGTAGTCCCAGAACAGCACTTGCAAGTTAAAACGCTTAGGACACAAATTTGGGTTGCTTCACACAATGACAACAAATTAAAAGACAGCTTGCTGGTTCCCCATCTCACAGTCTTTGCAACAAATTACTCATTATGCATGTTCCTTATTTTCTTAGGTACACACCCCTCGTTTGGATGCACAGTGCAAACAAAACATCCATCTATAAACACATCTTAAAAAAAAAGAAGAGTGGCCTGTATGCAGAATAAGACAAGAGTTGGTCAATAAAATTCAGAGGCAAAAAGATTGCACTGATGACATAATTGATTGGCGTTATCTCTCGAAGTTGCACTTTGCTCACAGATGTTGGCCAATGACAAGATACCCGATAACTCTGACTTTGTGCAAGTATTTTTTAACAAACTTTAGATGCGTTTTATATATCAGTTACATTCTTAGCATACTCGTTGAGTCAGTTATAGATTTCTCAACAGCAGAACAAAATCCCCAGGTTAATGGATAACCTATGAGAAAATGCCTTATGTGTAGACAGGCTGATATGCCTGCTACCGCCATGAAAACACATCGATACAATTCGCTGTTGTGCAGCTGGGGGAACTTTGAAAAAGGAAATATACAATTCAAAACGTTCCTGGGGTGAAATGTTTAGGAGAGTTTGCAGCCGAGCCTCAACACACCAACGTTACAGCTTCAATTTAACACCTCAAAAACACCATTTATTGACAGTTTGTGCACGTTTCATTTCCATTTTTTTTTGTGCCATAGTGACACACCTACTACAGGTGTCCTGCTGTTCACACCTGTTGCTCATCAAACCTCCCTGTGATGGCACCTCGGGTTAGCTCGTCACCCCCCCTGCCCTTCATAACCAGGCAAACACAGGAGTTCAGGAGAGAAAACCCGTTAGAAAAAGTGCAACTTACTTCCATAGCGTGGCTTTTGTAGAGTTGCGGTTTCCTCATGGTGCATCTTGCGTCGTTTCCTCCACTTGTGAACTCGTCTGAACTGGAAATAACTTCAACCCCAACAAGCTAACGTTACAGCGAAAGCAGCCAGCAATATGCCGCGCCTCTCGGGATATAGTGGTATGAATAAAATAACCGCTGTAACGTCAGCTACCTGGAAGAGGGGGGGGGGAGAAGCCGAAAATGGGGCACAACAGTCTTCAAAAGTTTCATGTAAGCGCCGACTGTCACTTGCGGAAGACAGTCCACATGGTGTGCACTTCTGCGGCTTGACTCCTGAACAAAGTGTTGGCGTTATCTTGCCCTCTCTGCGCTCTGAAGTGAAATGATTGACGGGGCAGGAGATGGAGATTTAGCACCTTGCACCACCTGCTGGTCAAAAAGGTGGCTCATGCTGCATTCACGGCCACTGGGGAAGATGGTAAATACCGTCACACGTGTACAGTACTGCACTAATACAGTAGCTCGCACTGTAGACTTTTTTTTTTTTTTTTTCAATGTAAGATTATTTCTATCCTCTATTTTACTTTTACTCTGTATACATCCTATTTACATGCGCCTTGCCTACTAGACATTAATGTGTCTTTATGTGTCAGTGCTGACCCCTGTAGTAAGATACTGTCTGTCACATAAAGGGCAGGTATGGCCACAATCATAGAATATCATAGAATATAGATCGGCCTACCTGTATGAATCATGAACTGAGAATAGCCCCACACTTATGATAAATGGCCATTGAAGATAGATTTTCAAATTCATGGCATCTACATTTATCTCTTCTACAAATACTGGTATCCAAGAGGGTCAAATCAAGCAAGTTTAAAAATATAAATTCAAGTTACTATTGTATAATTTTTATATTAAAAATCGTCTTGAAAAGTTAAAGTGAGGGGTCTTTTTTTACTGTAACACCCACTTGCATGAACCCACAGAGTCACAGTCATTTTCGTTGTCAGTTAATCCTTTCAATACCTACATTCATCCACTAGATAGCAGCATTAGTTTGATATTATGAACCACAGGGAACACATCCGCATACAGTGTGTGCTTCTGCGCATGTACTTGCACTCAACAACCTACTAGACTGAGAACACAAATGAGGTTGTCTGCCTCATTTATTTGTATTTGCATAATTTTAGATTTAGATTGTGTTTTTGTCAGAAAGAAATGCAAACTTAGGACTCAGTTTTGGAGCAAATGTCTCAGCAGGTAAGTGCAGTCATGTAATATACAAAGAGGATGGAGATTCATTATATTTAGGTTTGAGATAAGAGTTGTGAAATAAAAGCAAAGCATAATTTGCTAGAGAACATAGCTTTTATTGTATATATGTTCAAAAGCAGCACAGTCTGCAATCCCTGCCCTTCCAGTTTCTAACATTATTCTCAGGGCATCATTTGGCAAATATTTCTTCACATATTTTCACACTTATGGACCTCTGAACATACAGCTCAGTCATCCTATGACTGGCAGGCCCTTCACAATAATATGCACAACTTTATTCTCCACATACGTTTGATTACCTCCATAAAATTGATGAACAGAACTTACAAGAGTGATACATTCACATTTTTCCTCAACAAAAATCTGAATATTGCCATCATTTTCTGCCAGAAGAATTTACAGTAAGAACACAAAGTTGAGCACAAAAGAACAGAAGTTGTCTTACATACATGCAAGTTTGTGCACACACACACACACACGCGCACACACAGAGTAGCAGGTGAATAGGGGCTTAAAGCCAAGGACACACTGAGATGTACAACAGAGATACGGTAGATGGACTTATCGCTTGGACAAAGCAGGAGACACATGAGTCGACCAAGGAGCTTATACACATATAACCCAGAAGTCCACCAATATCAGCTGTGATATGTACACTATTTACAGCATCCATACGCTGGCACGCACACACACACACACACACACACACACGCACACACGCACACACGCACACACACATAAATGCAGTACATTTAAGCAATACCCCAAATACCTCAAACATAACGGGTAATATAATTTCTCCCCAATATAACACAACAGGTAGATCTGCCACTAATTAAGGTTTTAACTCGTTCAGAAACATACGGATCAATCCTTCTGGTATTCTTACTACAGGCGTAGCGTTGGATTTACACTGGGCAAAAGTCATTACTTTTAATATCAGTGCATTTATTTAGATCTGTATGCTATGTCTTTGTTCCAAAAAATACAGAAATCATTTGGACAAAAAAATATCTGTTGCGCAATGGCAGCAGACTTGATAATGTATATCCAACTGATTTTACAAAATCTGAGAAAAAGTTTGGACCGTGGAAATGGATGCACATGTACAGCACCATTTTGGAAGCCTTATTTTTTGTTGTTGTTGAGTAACCTTGACAGACCCAACTGCAGTGCAAGGGCAAACTACCTCTACGCTGCAATCACAGATACCACAAACAGAGAGGAAAACAAGAGGACACAGGCTGTTAGCCACAGAAAATACAATCCACACACACAAATTAAACAAGACTGAGAGCAACTGAATTGTTTTATATATATATATATATATATATATATATATATATATATATATATGAATGTCAATATCAATTAAAATTTTTAGAGGTATTTTAACACTTGGAAAGTAGCAATTATCATTATCATTAGCAGTATGATTTGAGGTTCCAATGTTGAAAGTCAAGGTACATAATAACTAGTACAAGGTGGCTCATGTTGTCAAATGTAAGATTATGGCAAAATTTGGTTTTAGACGAATGTGTTGGTGGTTCACAACAAATGACTTTTGTTGTTTCACTTCAAATGTGAGAAATATGCAAACCAGATTACTTAAAATGCAAAGTAAAAGACAAGCCAAAAAGTTTCCTTAGGAGACATTTTCATCATGGGTGGCACCAATTAGCCCTCATAAAGAGGTGCATGTTACTTACATTATTACTTTGTAGTCATGCTCGGTAATTTACACCACTTGATCGTGTTATGATTCATTGTTACCTATAGGAACAATTGGGTTTTTTTCTGGGAGCAGAAGAAGCTTATCTCGCCAAAATAAAAGTTTTATAAAAATAGGGATGTCTAACAAAGGACATGAGGTTTAGACAAAAAAATAATTCACACCCTAATAAAATACTGTATTGGCCTAATATTTCACATATATACACAAAAAACAGCATGATTATTTAATCTGTTTACTTCCTATTCAGTTTCTGTCTGTTCCTTACAACCTTTGAACACCACATGCCTATGGGCAGACTGCTCCAGTTAAGGAGAGGCACATTTTACAAAAAGGCCATTCAGTATTTTTAAAAGGAAGCAGCATGACATGTCATTATCAACGTCACTGCCACAAGCAGGATCCAATAACACAAAGCTAAATCAGAAGGAGAGCTCATCAAAGAGCCTTTGTACAATACTACAACACATGGATGGTACCTAGAGTAACAACATTTTGATAAAATTAATAATTCGTCATTCCAACTTCCAAATAACACAAAGCATAAGCAGGAAATAAAATTAGCAGCCTCAGATTCAACCTACCATACAATTATTGGTACAAGAAAATAAAGATTTTTACAATATGGCCTTTTTGATTTTTGGTTGTGTAGGTGATGCAAAGGGCTTGGTGTCATACGTGAAATGTCTATTTTGAAAAGGTCGCAGATGTCTGAGGAAATGTCATGTCAAGCAAAATACAGTGTAGAAAAATAAGTGTTGTATATGTGGGTATCAGTCTATTTTAAGACATGTGCCGCACGTAAAGTAAAGTACATCTATGTGTGGCTTCTTATATTGACTTCCTGCACACTGTCTACAACATGTCCTGTGTACGTGAGTCTTGTGGGCAAGCCAGCTGTCATACAGCTGTGTCGTGTGTGCGCTCTGTCTGATCATCTATTCCCCACGTTGTCACACAGAAGGTTGGCTGTGCTCATTACAGCTTGTTTTTCACTTTTCTCCCCATCTGGCCTGTCTTAATAAGACTGTATCAATATTAAAAGCCTCAAGCTTTAAACATGCAGTGACTCCACACAAGGTTATGGCTGCAGCTGGAAGGGGCAACCAGTCACTGCAACAAAACTCCACCAAAGTCTCATTACCAAAACATGTGCAAAGTCTCTGCTCTGTCATGTGAAATCTCAACACAATATATTCCCAAAAAGGCTGAGCTTATCATTGAATAAATAGGAATTGAATGATTCTGGTTTATATGATAAAAGTGAACTCACTGAGAAAGGTGGGTTTGCTATTCAGCTTTACCTTAGGTACATTAGCGAAATGTCATTAATAGTGTTAAGATATGTGTGAACCAAGCCATTTGCACTCCTTGCTCAACGCTCCCTGGGCTTCCTCTCGGATTCACCCAGGTTTTATCCAGGTTTTGTCCCAGCTGATGAACGCCAAGCTGGTGTTACATGAGGACATTCGACCTAGTGTCAGGCAACCGGAGTGCAACCAGGCCTCCCCCGACGAGCACAGACGAAGCCATGAGGATGGGGATGGCCTTTGTGATGCCAACAAGAGAACCAAAAATCAGGTTCCCCAAGACTGCAGCCAGCTTACACAGAGCATTGCAGAACCCAAAGCCTGTTCCCCTGAGAAGAGAAGAATTGGGGACAGGAGGAGGTAAAAGGTAGAGAAGAGAGAGGAATGTGTTAAAGTTGACTGAATCACCCCTGTGTTTCATGTGTGGGCCTCTGTCCACTATATGTACATCCATAAATAAGTCCTAACATCTACTGTATGTAAGACATCTATTGTGTGTCTTCTCACCTCCTGACAGTAGGGAAGGACTCAGTCGTGACCACATCCAGGGAGTTCCAGGCAGAGATGCTCAGGCCGTTGTAAAGGCACAACATGAAAATCATCATGGACTCACTGGTGCCGAACCACAAGAAGAAGCAGCTGATGCCCGAAAGGACCATGGAGCCACCTGATGGACACGCAAACACACACAAAGCAAGGGTAAGGGAGCAGGATTTAGTGCAAGTGACATTCATTTGGACAATGTTCAACTGAATTATAGGCCTAATCAAAATTGCCTCTTATACGCAACGATACCATGAATCATTTCAACATACTGCAGTCAATGTGGAAACCAATTACTCAAGTGCACACATGAAACATGAACCTCCCTCCTCTCTCCGCTCTTACCGAGCATGGACAGACGCCCAATTTTGTCCATGAGAAGTGCGGACACAATGTTGCCGGGCAGAACAGCCAGGGTCCCCAGGAAGTTGATGAAGTACACCCAGTAGGCACTGTAGTCATCATCAAACGTCATCTGGCATCCTTTCTTGTTGTAGGTGAATGTGCTGTTGATTACCTCTGTGCCATCTATCAACTTGGATTCATCAATGTCTGGGCAAAGATTACAGAAAAATAAAAAGATTTGGCAACAATAAACCAGAACCAATCACAACGCAGTATATTGCCGTCTCGTCTCAAAGCTGTTTGAAAATGATCTTTTTCACCATGGCACGATTATACCTGATGAATCTGAGAAATTTCGAAGTGACAAAGCATACCACTCTCGCTGTTAATTCCTGTTTAAGAATATTAATCCTTAAATATCTCACCTGTGTTGAAGAAGAAAGCATCAATGAAAGTGCAGTTACGGAAGAGGGAGCCCACCGATGTCACGTCATCAAAGTGGCAGTTACGGAAGGTAGAGTCAATGAAGGTGACGGACTTCAGCTTCATACTGATGAATCTGAAAAAGCACAGTTACATCCTGTTTGAATATTCTATCACGGTATAATAGTCCATCCACTCAGCCTGCTGGTAAGTTGACTTGTCCTACCGGTCGTTGATGAAGAGGCCATTTCTGTGTATCTGGTTCTCCAGAGTGAAGTTGAAGGTGAAGTCTTCAATGCGTTCATTGTTGTGTAGCTTCACTTTGGAGGCATAATCATCTGCCTGAAGGTGTTTGATGACATCAGGGAACCAGACAGACAGACCATAATACCTGCAACCAGAAGATTTACATGATATAAAGGATATCACAAATCCGTTGATAATTTGATCAGCCGAAGAATATTGATTTTAGACTGGGATCTGACAAAAACGTGGACAGATGCACACTTTCATGTGCAGTCAGAAACAGTGGAAAAACCAGGAGACACAGTGTTTTTAGGCTGTTTTTAAATCTCTGGCTGCTTTCACTCCTTTCGCTGCTCCCTCTGAGACACCACTGGACCAGTATCGATTCACAGACCGTGATTGATTTCGAGACCATGCAACTTCTGCACAGCAGAGGGATCAAGATGACAGAAATGCAATGTGGCCACAAGCGTGACTGCAGAGTCTTATTATCTGACCGGAGAAATTAGACTTGTCTGATTTTTCTATGACACAAATGACTTCAGGAGAAAGCTTACCCGAATGACAGCGTGAACCACACTATGGCAAGTCGCATCATGTTTTCTCGCATAGGGTAGTTGAAGCACTTCATGAGATTCAGATAAATCTAAAGAGAGATAAGAGACGTTCATGTGGGTTTGGGTTTGAGGCAGTGGAGAGAAATGAGCTTCATAATGAGAAAGAAAAATGAACAGCTAGAAAATAAATAGCTTTCTGCTACAATTGAATAAAAAGACAAATATATATACCCCGTGTATTTCAGCCTTTATCCTAAAGAAAAACTTGGAAACTGGATTGCCAGACTCGGACTCCATTTCCACCAGTTCATCCAGCTGTTTGGGGATCTTAATCCTGTTTACCTGAGAAAGTAATCAAGAAAGAAATAGATGAACACAGCATTCAACATGTGATTATTACGTAAGCAATGTCACGGCCGTTACTTTAATATGTTTTTGACATATTTCTATTGAATTAGCTTCAGTGTCACACGAGATTGAATGCATATGATAACTGTAATAAAAATCAATGTAAACAGTGTGTACTACAGTACATAATCAATTCAAGAAACACGTGTTGACTAAGAGGCTTTCCCAAAGTGCAGCTCACGAAGCAAATAAGCCTGAACGACACAAAACAGCTTTCAGAACCTTCATAATTCAGATATGATCCTGCACAGTGAAAGCGTTAAAACCTGTCCCAGCGGTGGCAGAATATAAGCCTCTTTGCTTCCTTAAGCATCAGGAAACCCAGCCAAGATAGTGCACAGCAGAAACAAACACTGACGGTGAAGACTTTCTCCGGTTGCCCACGCGCTCTCATGTTGGTGTCGTGGATCTGTTTGAGGATCATCCAGGCTTCATCATGCTTCCCCACCTGACAGGAGGGATAGGGAGAGAAAGGAAGAAGATAAATTCTTGGGATCAGCACCGGCCTCGCTTACGCAGGGACAGTGACACATCCACATTCATATATACTGTATATAAATATATTCCTTTGATTTTTCCAAGATGGGCCAAAATGATGAAAGTCACGACAACGGTGACTCATTTTACTTCAAAGGGTAATTATCATTCAGCGGCAATACTGCCACGGGTCTCCGGGCTTGTATTTTGCAGACACATATAAGGCCTCTTCCCGAGAGTTTTAGAGGACTCGCACTCTTTAAACATCTGTTGGGAAAAGTCCACGTACACTTAATTTGCCGGCCGTATTATCCTCGAGATGTTGAATGTAAAAACTGATGAGCACGGACGGCAGGTGACAATGACACAGCACCATGAGGCAGCATTAGTGAAGCTACAACTGTTGCAGCAGACTCATGCGGGAGGAATCAGAACTGTTTCAGTGGGAATATTTCTTAAGCTGTGATAATTAGGGAAAATAACATTACCTCAAGGTAGAACCTGGGACTTTCGGGCATGAAGGT
>CALSBV010010907.1:2167749-2199707 GCA_943590825.1 Bovichtus diacanthus | reverse complement strand
ACACACACACACACACACACACACACACACACACACACACACACACAGGGGCCCATTGAGTAAATCTAATTCACAGATTAAAATATTACAAATACGTTTAATCTCTTTTGGTGTAGCTCAAGCAGCAACTGGGGAACTAGATGAAGTAGGGAAGATAAAATATATTTTTTGTAAATGTATACGGCACAAATGCAAGAAGATGACATATGTGAGCAGCAGAAGAGAGATCAAAAGCAATGAACGGTGGAGCGGGAGGGGGGGGGGGTGCAAAAGAGAGAAAAAGGTAATGAGGAAGGAGAGTAATTGCAAGATAGAGTGAGAGAATGAGAGAGAAGAGGGGAGGAAGGGGAAGGCCCTGGTGCAGTGTTTTCTGTCCTGTCACATCCAGAGGAGCCCCCTGAGAGCCGTGGGAGCGCTGAGCTGCATCACGACCTCTTCTCTGATTTCATGCTTTGATGCTCTTCACTCTTAGCGCCGCAAACTGCTTCGGCGTCGCACAAAACACCCGTCCTGTTTTATTCATAATGATGATACTATCGTACAACAGCGTGCGTGGTGCGCGCTAACACGACACTGCCGTACCTCTCCCAGTTAGATATTTTCCTACGCGTTCTCTCTGTTTCACTCAATCGCTTCTTTGCTACTTTGATCTTATTTTATCTCCTCTCCTCGTCCCTCAGCTCTCCTCCTCCTTTTGTGCCCCTCTTCTTAACCTTTCCTCCATTTCTCTGTCTCTCAGCTTGTGTCCTCTCCTATTGCTTTCCAATTTCTTGGCTCACTTCTCATTTCCCTTCCTCATTTCTCCTCCTTTCCTCCCCTCTCCTCTCCCGTTCCTCTCTACTCTTCCCTATCATTTATTTGCCTGGAGTTTCCTCTTTGCCCCACTGTCATCAGCTCCTTTACACTGAGCAGCGTGTAATCACATTTGTACTACATCGTGTCAGTTTGATCGGATTCATGCCTCCGTCTTCTGCCACCTCCGCAGAAAAAGAGATTGAAGCTTTTTGTCATATTTAAGTCATATCAGTGGGGGCAGGATTTCAATGAAATCTATATGAAAGTAACCTATTGTGGGGCTTAGAGAATGTGGTTTAAAATGACTCACTCAGCATCAGTAATGATACAACCTTCATTACAGTAAAGACTGTGGATAATTCGCATGAAATATAGTGGGGCTATGAACCCCTGATAAGAGCAAGCAGTTAGACATGGTTTACTACTGGCTGTTATTGCTGGTGGCAGCAGGTTTGGTCCATATGTGCGCACAAACACACACAGACACTCACGCACACGCACACACATACACACATTCTCCCACACAATGTGGAGCTGCACTAGTAGCAAGTAGCGTAATCTCCGCAGTGACGCTGTGATCTTACTGCAGTTTAGCCATGCTCAGCTGCCCCTGGTCCACGCAGCCCCACACAGCCTGTCAGCTGGTTCATACAGACAGGGCGAAAGAGGGGGAACGACAGGAAAAGAAAAGAGACAAAGAGGGAGTAGTGCTGCGGAGATGGACCTTGGGAGGAGCTGGGACACAAAGAAGGCCAAGAAAGGAAAAGGTACAAGAGATAAGAAGACCAAAGATCAAGTAGAGCGGAAACAAGAAAGGAGGGGGAAAGTATCGATGGCAGATAGGGAGAGGTGGATGTTAAATGAAAACGAGGAGAGCCAAGCTGAGTCAGAGAGAGAAATGAGGGGAGTTTCAGCGGGGAAGAGACAGCCAAGGAGAACAAATAAGTAATGATAGGGTGATGTGTTCCCATTGTCTGTTGTGTCTGAGATGATAGCTGAGCCTATCCCTCACATTGTTGGTGTAGTTTACGGAATACCACCAATCTCCCACCCCTCTGCTCCCGTCCACCCACACCACTCTCCCCATTACTCCTCTCTAACTTGGCAATCTCTCTGCTTCGAAGCTGTCCCTCCTCCTCTCCCCTGTTCATCACACATATTGCATCTCACAGCTCTTGTTTTCCCTTCCTGATTCCTTCCCACATCGTCCACTCTTATTTACTGTATTTTTCAACCCCTCTTACCCCAACTCTCCATCGTTCATTCCCATGTAGTATTAAAGGTTCCTGCGGGTTTGGGATACTGGTATGACCAAATTTATTTTGTAATCTAATCAGCATTTTAGTCACCCATCCAATTCCTGCCTTTGAGTTTCTCATATTGCATTATCCCATGACGCTCAGCTCAGTCCGTGCAGCTTGCCTCTGTCGCTCCCTGTTATGTGGTTAATGGAGCTGCATAATTCTAACTATGATGGGAGTTCAGCTCAGGTGGAACCAACCAAACACCAAATGACTACTTGCGAAACAATGGCATTCAAATGTTTTTAGAGTGGGAATTAAAATTCCAATGAGATAAATGATTTCTTCTGTGCTCTGTGGTCAAGTACGTTTTGAAACTAGATGGAAAGCTATTTGCTTTTTTGGGGTGTTGGGGTAATTATTTTATTCCTATGAAACGGCCATTTACAGCTAACTGCCTTACAGACAGCCATGTACCATCCGCTGTGTTCCACCTGCCAGTCAGTACATTTACATGAACACACAAAACCAGGTTACTCGTGTTCCCATGTGTTAACCTGGTTACTGTAAATCTAAACATGGCAAGTCAGTAATCAGACTTCTCCTCTACCCTTTACCCTGTTTTGGAAGCAGTACTTACTTTAACTGTGACACAATTAAAGTGCACAGCTTTTCCTATAACACAAATATATACAAATGTTCTATTTCTATTTATTTTGAAGACGACACCTGTGTTGATCTCTCCTTTATTCCCATTGGTCCACAGTACTTGCACTTGCTCACACATAAAAAGCAATGTAGCAAAGTGGTTACCATATGCATGGGCAAGAAATCTGCTTTTTCCTCGACAATCTATTTTGCGAAATGAGGTTTCTCTAAATCCCAAAACCGTTAGTTACCGTAATTAAGTGTAATTACTCTGGATAACAAATGGATAACAACAAGGTCATAGTAATCATGTAAGCTATGCTCATACACAGACACCCACACAGACACACACACACACACACACACACACCAATCATGTTCACCTCAACGGGGAGGAGCCTCAGGGCAATCAGTATGAGAAAGGAGAGGAGAATGGGCGGAGGATGTGAGAAGAAAAGAGAGGCACATAGAGAATGGAGGGTGAGAAGGAGGGACAGGGGGTGAGGGTTAGAGTCCCGCACAAGGAGAAGCAGAGCGTAGAGCGTAAATGCCTGCAGGATTTTTCTTTTGAGAAGAAGAAAAGAGTTTTCATGGATACTTCGTACGCAACATCTTGTGAGAAGTATACAGTGACAACTCCACACAGACATTAACTACAACTTTATAATCATCATATCATGTAAAAATGTATGAAAATGAACGTTCACCAACTGTAATCTAAATTTCTCAAACTTTCAGCCACAACCTCCATTCTGGAAAAGGCCCTGCCGTATCAATTTTGCATCAGATGTTGCGGTGCAGTTGATGTATTGTCATGTCTCACTGTGGCAGTTAGTATCTAAGGGCTGTGTGCCTGAATTAATGTCCTCGCCACTCTGGTACTGACACAGTGAGTCAGCCCCTGTACACAGCTCTGTGGTGATGGATTATGCACCTGCAGCCATAGGGACTGCTGGGACTCCTGCTCAACACACAGGGCACACAGGAAATACTAGCTACCCTCTTAATCCTGACATGGAGACCAGTGGACCGAAACACCTCATCCATGTGAAACACAATTAGGATAAAGTGTGACACGTATAGTACGAACACTTTAGTCCAAGTTGCATATACTAATGCAAACCATGGTTTTAATGTGTAACATGTTTGCCAATCAGTAAACAAATTCCTGAAACACATAAACGTGCTTCCCGGCAACAGAAAGATGCTTTGTCGCTGCCTGCTTTTATTTTCGCCGTAACAGTTAATATTAGTAAGCGACAGATAGCAAGCTGTGCCCAGCATGCTGTTCAGCGGTGTGACAGTTAATACGTCTCCCCACTCAATACACTACAGAGTGTGTACATAACGCACTACTAATAAATATGTCCCATAGATATCAAGAGTTCACACTCAACACTGCACTTCCTCGGGTTCTGCCACCCGTCAAGTGTAAAGTTGTTTGGCTGAACGATTGTCGAGAAAATCAAAGGACATACATACTGTACGTGCAGACTCCTTTTACTTCACTTGGATACTGAAGGAATCGCATCATTTCCTGTTGGCACAAGTAGATGTATGCACACTCACCCACACTCAAACAGACACAAGGTCTCTTACCTAGCCATCCCGAGCTGGAGTTGGGCACACACATGTCTGTCTCTGCGCTGGGCAGCACAAAGCCCACCACGAACACCTCCACCCCATCTGACATGAGTGCCAGCCCGAGCACCAGGAACAGCTGCCATTGGAACCTCCCATGGCCACACTCCTGGATGATCAGCTCGTATTGTTGGGCCAGCTCCTCCTCATCAGCCTCTCTCTCCTGCTCCAGCCCCTTACGGTCCCTTGTGGCATCTGACATCTGTTGCCCCAGTGCCACCTGGCCCTCCTTTTGCTTCCTATCCGAGGGGATCCCCTGGTACTCGCCCTCGTAGATCTCATCCTCATCATCGTGGCCCTCTGTTGCATCGCTGGAGCCCTCCTCGTTGTCATGGTTGCCCTCTCCGCCCTGCCTCGGGGGGTTCCGGTAGAAATCCTCATCCTCGTCTTCGTCATCCTGGAATCGGCTGTAGTTGTGGTGGGATGAGTACTCGTCTGTGGCGCGGTCCACCACCTTATTGACTTTCTTTGTTGCATGCCGCTTGGCCTCCTTGACTATGTCCTTGGCCCCCTTAGCCAGGGAAGTCCTGTTATTGTAAGTGTCCTCCATTCTGGCTCCACCAGCAGGTCTGCACGAGGGTTTAGAGGATACTTAGAAGCAGAAGAAAGAGGGAAGAAGGGCAAGAGGGGTGAGTGTACGCTGGCGGGGAAATTGCAGGATTGGTGAGATCAGTGGTTCTCGAGATGCAGCAGGGAAGAAAACTCTTGAGTCTGCAGTCACCACAGGAGATAACCCACAATGGCTGTGGCAATCATCGGAAAGGCTGAGAGAGATGGGGGAAGGGACAGATAAAAAAAAAAAAAGAGAAAGAACAAGCAGGAGGAAGGACAGGGGAGAGATCCGAGAGAATAGAGGGAGAAAGTAAAAGAGAGGGAGATGTTTATCAGATGGTGTCCGTAACTCATGTCTCATGTCTCATGTCCCCGCTACATTCATAACTATCCCAGACTAACAGGTGACAGCCCACAGACAGTACATACCCTCTTTAATCAGCCACTCACCAATCTCCCAGGCCTTTTAATCATTTGGAGTGATGTGAGGAAAAAAGGCTTCTGCTGTACAGCTCTCTGTTTTTTTTATTCAAAATGAATATTACATTTCCAGGGGCACTCTCCTTCTTCTATATTTCAAAAGTTGGACTTAGTTTGGAAGAGATGAGCAATTTAAACAGAGATGCTGAATCTGCTGACTCATGATCAGCTTTGAGGAACAAAAGCTAATAAACAAGGATCTGCCCGAAATCAATTTGCACCTAATAAAGAGCTGGTCTATTATAATGGGAGTGGCGATCCAACCGGAACGGCACAGTCATATTTAGTCTGTGCAAAGAAAGGAGCAAAGGAGAAATGGTCATGAGTGGATACGTACTGTAGATAAATGCACACTCAGACAAAGGCACATAGTACAAACACACACAATAGCTATTCACTAAGGCCGCTGTTTTTGTGTATTCAGGTGTCTTAAACACATAAAATGGGTCACGCATACTTAAATAAACACATCTAAACATGCCATGCACATATGTGAGTGTGCGCTCACAGCATGGATGGGGAAGCCCTTTCCCATCCTGGCAGTCCAGTGCTGATGGGAGGGAGACCCCGGCATAACAGTGTGAATGATGTAACATGATTTCATGTGAGTGTTCAAACTGTGATCCACAATTCAGCATCACGTTGCCTCCACAGGCTCACTCTGGCTACTTTATTTTATAATTTGTCATAGCACAGAGACACAAACATTGTTAAAAAAAAAAAAAATGTTTAAAAATGATTGTGGGATTTAGTCACTGAAATGACAGAAATCCTTGCTCATGTTTTATTAAACATTTTAAGATAAAATAGAGTGCATACTTAGGAGAAGAGGGGCGATGGTCAGAGCTGGCCAGTGTGTGTGTGTGTGTGTGTGTGTGTGTGGCCAGAGCTGTCCAGCGTGTGCGGTTCCCGTGTGTCTAGGAGCTGCTCACCACAGCCTCTAATGAACACTGAAGCCTTGTCAGGAGGACACAAATCACAGCGCCAGCTCCAGCTCCCATAATGCAATTTTACTGGGTAAAATGACACTGCTGATTCAAGGTGACTCTCCTAATCCCTTTTGGCTCATTGGATGACTTCTGTGCTTATGAGCACACTCCTTTACACATAGACTGATCATTTTTTAATTCTCACCATTGACACCGGTGCTGCCTAAGACATTGTCCTAAAAATGATTCATAAAGAAATCTGTTTCCTTTGTCCAAAAAGCCATCGCTCACTAGATCATTGGTGAGGTGCACATTGCAAGGGATGATTTTATATTTTCTCTCTTTGTCCTGTATATTAATATCCACTGCAGATGATTGCTATCCTATGTATCCTTGCACCCATCCTTGATAAGAATTCATTTTTAAATGCCTACATAGACTCACACCCTGCCAGGAACATGTCAGAGTTCAGTGGTATCACTGAAATGATGCTATTTATCATTTCAGGATCGAGTCATGTTGGCTATCACACATCATTTTTACTTAAAATGAGCACGCACACATACTCACACCGACAAAAAAGGGGATACATCCTGCCTGTCAGAGAATCAATGGAGTGTATAGTGAGGCCCGCTGTCACTTTTGATGAAGCTCAGACGACACTCGAGCACAGAGACGACCAACCTGCACCTGACCGCAGCTGACAAGACCCCGACAGCGTAGACAGCCCGAGCAACGGGAGCAATCACAATCAAACTGGGTAACCACCAACTCTCCCAAACAAACTAATCTATGTGTTGCTGCCTCCAAACCATTCCATTCCTCCTGTATCTTCTTTTTTTAAATTTAAAAAAAATCTTTTTCAGGCTCCCTCTATTGTTTCCACTGTTGCCTGTTTGTAAGAAAATGTTCATTTTTCCATTTAACATTATCTGTACATTTTTCACTCTTGTCCTTTTTTCAACTTATTGTCTTTACCTAAGCCTCAATAGCGGTCAACACATCCTTTTTTGTAAATCCAGCATTCATTTGTACATAAATCATCTTTCTCATTACCTATGTTCAATTCAGGCCATCATTACTTGGTAATGGTAATAGTAAAGCAACTCTCTAAACTTTTTATTATGTATTTCTACTGATAATAAACCAACATTGCGATGACGATATGTATTTGAACAAAAAAGAAGCTGCATCCATACACTGTCTTGCATACATTAGCTGTTCTCTAATTTAATCTAGATTTGATATAGTGTGCTGTTGCTGTGAACCATGTGAGGATGGCTGAAAATAGGCCTTGATCTGGCAACACCCCTGTCTGCATGATGGATAGCGGCCCAGCTTTCCTTCAACCTTTTTAGAATGCTAAAAAAAACACTAGGTCAAGTATCATTTGGCCCCAAATTTCCCCATGCATGAACATAAGGACAAATGAAGAGATTAGAGTTACACAGGAGTGTTTCACCACACGTCCAGCTGAAGGCAAGAAATGTGGGAAAAGTAAAAGTATGTATGTGAATATCCAGAGTTTGGCCAACTCAGTCCATATCAACGCACTCATTTCATTTCTTATCATGAATCATTAGCCAAAAGTGGCACAGTAATGAAGCTGCTAATGAGCATTTTCAAAAAATGTTTTTTTTTTAATAATCACACTACATAACATTGTAACAATGACAGTGTAATGGACACCCTCAGTCAGAAGAACCTAAAACATAATGAAGCAACTATCAGCACAGAAAGGGCTTCTTACAAGCAATACACTTTGTCAAAAGCACGGATGTCATTGACGGTGCCGTTCTACCTCGAGTGCAGCCGTCATCAAACAGATTGGTATGGCAAGCAGGTTGTTAGAATAATAAGTACAAAATCAATGCTTGACCCAAAACAGTTGGAGGAGACAAATACTTATTTTTTTAGGAGATCTTGAAGGAAAATCAATAGTGCCTTTTTTGGCTGAGTGCACTAGACCAGACATTGGCCCTTGTAAAAAAGTAATGATGCAAAACAATGAGGGCAGCTGAGGGCTTCTTTTTTTTTTCTTTTCTTTTTTTTCTTTTTTTTTTTTTTTCTTTTTTTTTTTTACAATTATCGTTAGTGCAATAAAAATGGTAATTTTTTTAGCCATATGCTTATTTTTAAATGCCATGTGCACAATACATTCAACCAGTTTTACAGTTTATGTCCTTTGCCCGATAAGAACTTTCCATCTCAGTCAGGTTTGACTTGTCAGTGTCCTGCCCTTTCAAAGACATGCGCAAGCACAGTGGCTTGACGGCTGGTTTGTTCTATTAGCATCAGAAGGAGCAGGTCCAATCTCTAAGTGGGCAGAGCCGCATGTAATCCCATCAAAACGGAGAGCCCATGACCTCATCTGGAAGGCAGAGGCACAAGCAGCCCGGGATGTCTTCCGCTAAGAGATTTCATCAAGCACTGATGCCATTACTGACTGAATGGTGGGGTAGGGAGAGGACGAGATAGAGGTGGGGGGTATATGAGCAGTATTAATAACAGAATAAATGGAGGCTGGGCAAGAGAACGTCAAAAAATAGGACAAAAATGGTTGTTTCTGCAAATGCAGAATATGATAAAAAACATTTTTTTTTAAAACATCTTTCAAAGCACCTAAACCTTTTAACAGTCCGAGTACTACCACCCATGATAAAACACTTCAAAAGCAGAGCTGATTACATGCAATGCTAATTTTACATCATACAGATTCATAAATCAGCTGCAGCAAGCTGACGCCTGCCTCTCCTACCAAGCTAGCATTGTTAATATCAGTATTGACTTTAATCACTTCAGTGCCCATCCTAGCCAAGGAAAAATGAATTCCACTCTCTTTATATTAATCCAATCTCCATACTTAGATGAAAATAGTAAAGGGCATCGAATCTGAATACTGGATACAGGATACAGTATCTATTTAAAGCATAAAATGTTACATCTGCAGAGGGAGAAAACAAATGTTTGTGTTTATAAAAAATTTAAAAAACACGTCCCATTCCACCCTGAAGATTTACACAGAGTAAAGTGCGCCTTCGCTTTTGCTTTTTTGCTTCTTCTTTTTTTGCATCAGGCTGATGTCTGTTTGATCTTCTTGGTTAGCATATGGTCTCCCTGCCTTGCCAGAACTCACTGCTGACACAATACAGTGCTTACACAGCACATACAAAACATAATGTGCCACCATCACAGTCTGGTGCAGACCTTACGCTTTGTGTTGCAATGACGCAAATACAGCGATAAGGCAAAGCATGCAAGACGCTGCACATTTACTGGTGACTTTTTTTTTTTTTTTACAATTATATCTTGTCAAAATGTGATGCATGGTGGTTGTGTAGGCCTATATGTGTGCCTACACTTCACAAATGTTGGCAGACACGAGGATGGCAAGGGTTCTTGAATGTCATGTAAACTATGCTATTGGGTTTAACTTGCCCCTAAAATAAGGACTGTCTAATCTGTTGATTCTCTATTTGCCTGTGCATGTCAACAAAATGTGCAGGCAGTTTAGTGAAGCTCTCATATCTGCAACATCGTCACTGGCACAGCGTACTTTGTACTTTGAGTTCTTTCTTCCTGCCAACTGGGAAACACTAGCATAGAAAACGTCTTCCTCTTAAAATAGGCTGTGTGCTGCCTAAACTTTAGGAAAACGAACAAACTGACAGGTCAGAAGATGCTTGAGATGGAGATGCTGTTGAATGCAGATAAGGGGCATTCTGAATTACAATGAGATTCTTGTTTATCATGGCAGAAAAAAAAACCTTCAGCAACTAGAAATCAATAAGAAGTGGGCCAAAGGAATTAATTCTGCAACCTGCATCACTTCTAACACTTTTTCATTGACGGACACCTTCAGTTTAACCCAGCAGGACTACTACAGCAACCTTCAGATTGCAAACAAAGCACTTTGCCACAGATTTCCAGTTCACCGGCTGTGTGCCTATCAATCGCTCACTGCCTCTTGAGGTTGCAATTCACGGATGAGTCAGTCGCCTGCTCCCGCATCCTTTCCTCTTTTTGGCGGCAGTGCAGAGTGCTTTAACTGCCCCAGGGCAAGTGGCTGGATTGCACTACCGCATGCACAGTACGCTCATGCCAAGGATTTCACATACAAATGCTGGTTGATAAAAAGATGGGTAAACTATGAGCTCCAGTCAGTGATCACCATAAACCAATCAACCGCTTGAAGGTTGCAAACAACAGTTCAAGTAGCAAATGTATTGACAAACCTTATTTTGTGTAGCTTAAATAAGATAGCTTAAGCCTAGATGCACATAAATAATTTTTCAGAAGCATTTATGTCACCCTTAAATAGTGATTGAAATAAATTCCACAATTAAAAAGGTACAGAAACTGAAACTCCACTACATCCCCATATATAGGGCAATTCTTCTTCTTGCTTGTTGCCTGCTTTCACTTGATGATGCCAATTTCTCTACTTTTGCAGGAGGCATATGGACTCAGTTTAGAGAACCCACAGAAAAGAAGAAAAAAAAAACATGCCTGGAAACCATTCCAACTTTTAAGAAATGATGCACAAACTTAGGAATAAATAAGGAGGTTTTGTCTCAGTTTACATGCTAGTTAGAGATGTCATTGGAAGATGCTAATAAATGAACGACCCGACTTGTAAGTCCTAATACAGCTGATCAGAAAACAGTTTATTGAAAAATATTGGATTTTTCTAACTCGGAAGTGTTACACAGTCAGCATGTTTTCAGGGGAAAAAGTAGTAATTACTTACCGTCATTTATGGCGAGAAGAGTGAACTGGGCTGGTAGTTACCCATTGCATCAGACTCCGTTTTCGTTTTACCGGGGGAGAAAAAATCTTGTGTTTTTTTATATTTTATTTTGTTTTTACTGTAGAATAGGATCAGAGGCAATTGCCAGCGCACGACAGAGAGTTTTTTTTTTTCTTCCGATGCAGTCCTCCCTCGCTGCAGTACTTCAGGAAAAGAGAGAGCGAAAGAGAGAGAGATGGTAGGAGGGAGAGAGGGAGGGATGGGGAGAGGGAGAGGGAGAGGGGGCAGCGTAATCAATGATTGTACTTCATTGAGTGATGCGGGTAATTCCGTCTGATGGAACAATCGAGTTAGGTGACTGAATGACGTGGGACACTGCAACGCATGAATGCTAAAACGGATAAGAAAGGTCTAAATATAAACAGGCTGCAGCCGGTGAGTCGGTGCTTTCGTCCATTCCCCATGAGTGAAACCCCACTGAATGTATGCATGTGAACAATGAGAATCCGTGCAGGATAATGCTAAGTGGGATATATAATAAACAGACCTGGGAGTCTGCCTCAGGGCAAAAGTTGTCCGTTTAGGCAACAGCTGGTGCTTAATCGAAAAGTGTTTCGCAGCTTCTCGTGTGTTGGTCTTGAAACTGAATTATGTGAACGCAGTTGTCATTTTGTAATTCAGTGCGTTCGGATGTCTGTTTATTTTTTTATTTTTTTTATAACTTCAGCCATAACTGTTTTCATAAAAGTCGAGCTGTCTGGGACCTCGCCTTGTTATGCAGAGTCGCCTCTGGAGCCTGCCTCTGTCCGTGGTGCTGACCGACACCTGAACGTCTCAGCGCGCCAGGTTTGGGTCCCTGTGCCATATAGACGATCACACTTGTAGTGCGCATTCGCCAGTTCTGTAAATAACCAGGTGCATATTTAGATCACAGTCATTCAGTTACTAACTGTGCTCCACATGCTGAACCTACAGAAATCAGATCCTGTAAGAACTTGATTGGCCGTTAAATGAGAAAATGACCGACCAAAAAGTGTTTTATGTACTATATACCATATCACCATAAATATACCCATAGCCAACATTCCTGACCCAGTGTTTCATGGTACTACAACACAAACCTTGAGACTGACTTAAGATCCCTCCACCACTACTCTATATTACCTTTAAAAGACCTCATTAAGATAATGGATCATACATTTTAAAAAGCTCACCATAAATGGAAAAAAGTATTAACATGATACCTTAAGCCATGCACTTGAACTCAAACCCATCTTTAGAAAACATATATTAAATAGACATAATCTGTAAACAATCAACAATGTTTACAGATATGGATACCCCATAGCCACACATCATGACTGGCCACAGATAAATGTCTAGGTATAATGACTGTACATGTACAATATTCAGTGCTAGTCCATGACCCTTGGCAATCTTCTGAATTCATATATAGTATTTTGGTTTTCACTCCAGTGGGCTTTATTTGACAACATAAAGTAGCCTCTAAAGTCCCTTGATTTTTAGATGCAATTGTAGCACAAAAAACCCCACAATTTTTTATCCCCAAAAATAATGACCACAGAGGGAGTAATACTATTTAGGAACACCACATAAAGATTATACAATCCTGTTACAATAATTGCATAACACAGGCTCTTAGAGATAAGTAGGCTCTTTAGATGAAGTGTGAGACAGTGACTGCCTGTGTGGCTGCTATGTCAGACCCCAACGCCTCTGAAACCTGCCAGTGGTTCCTGGAGAAAGTGAGGGAGCGAAAAAAAAGGAGATGACGGTCTGATGCAAGCACAGGGACATTCAGTCTTTCAGTATTCACATCATTAAAGCCTGCAAACTGCACCAGCGCTACCAGTGAGACTCGGTCCACTGCAGAAATGACTACCAGCAAGCTCTTTGATGTATTAACTCTGTACATCGGATTCCCTGTTCTCATTTTTAGAGGAAAAAAAAAACTCAATCTCAATAGCTCCATGTTAAAATGCTTAACATGTAGGACATGCAGTAAATAGTGCAGCCCGGTTGTGCATTTGCTTACTGGGTTTAAACACCGAGACATGGCTTCGACACTGGTTGTGCATCATAGTCACAACAAAGGCTACTGAATAGGATTGTAAATGATGCATATAGTGTACACAAAGACACACACAACACAAAAGCGTGCAAGGGCACACACACACAAGCGTAAACAAAAGGAGAGCCATCTATCTTTATCCTCTGAATTTGATGATTCACAGAAGCAGTGACCTAGGGCTTGGGACACTCTTTGCTTTTGATTCAGAGTTGCGAGACAAACCCCCCCTCAAGCCAGAAGACTCCATTTACTACTGCTGGAGAGCTGAGGAGCACTTAGCTTAATGTACGGGACAGTAGAATGACCCTCACACACACACACACACTCAAGCAGTCCACTGCGCATGCCAGCGCTTTCTCTCTCTCTTTTCTTGTAAGACTTATACTCTTCTCTTTGTCACATAAACATGAACACAAGCGAGAAAGATGCTCATGAATTTCAGTGCCTTTTTTATTATCGTACAAAATACAATAAATATGATATTCATATTTACCAGAGCTTGCATGTTGGATACAGACATGTATGAAGAATAGATGTCAAGTTAATGGGTTCCCATGCCACAGTAAATGTAGCCTGATACTGGTGGTAGGTAATAGGAAAATGACCTTGTTGGAATCCAACAAGGTCTGCTGGCCGAGCAGCTCAGACCCTTCTGTGCCCTGCTAGGTCTCAAACGCATCTTCATTGCATATGTACAACATATATACTCTGTATAAGAACAAACGACATTGCATTTTCAAACTAATACATACAATGCAAGTATGTCTCTTACTGCATTTTGTTCTTTCCACATAGATTTTAATCTCCTATTTTAATATGTATCTTACTGCCCAGACATCTAAAATGGAAGTAGTACCTGCAGTGCTCGCTTTCCTTAAGAAATGACTAGAGAGGTGGAGTTAGACTGGAACAACTGCCTGCTGCTTATCGTCATCCAGATTATAAGAAACGGATGTGGACACTGATGGTGATTGTTTTTGCCTTGTGGAGATAGAGGCTCAGGCTAACTGATTTAGTCTCCATCTTTCCTCTCGGCCTCCACTGCTCATCCACACTCATATGGCTGACCACTTTTATGATGGAGTCATCATTTATCATACGACGGAGTAATGACATAAATTATGCAGCCTTGTTGTCTCTTACCTGGTGGTTAATACTATCTTATCTGGGTGTGAACAACGCAGCCGTGATGTATTTACAAGTGCTGGCAAATCCGGTACACAAGCATTGCGAAAGCAAAACAAAAGGACACTGGTGTCACTGATAGAGAGATGTGATGGATTAGAGTGGCTCAAGGGGGAAGTCCTGGTCCATCAACATGTAATGAAAACTAATTTGAAAACAGCAGGCAGCTATGAATAACTCCAAGATGAGTTCTGGCAACATTGTGTTCAGTGAGAGGTCATCATTGTCTCCTATGTGAGAAAAATGGGTTGATAACATTACGATTGATGATAGCACATTAGTTGTTGTCTTCAGGAGTTATGGCTGTCTGTAAATGCGTCTGACTGAAAATCGATCAAGGGCAGAAACAATTTCACACCAAGTTTGTAATCTAGTTTCACAACTGGAATGCAAAAGATGAAATGGCACGTACACAACACAATAAAAATAGGACTTAATGCCATTTTTTTGGGGGGGGGGGGTCTGTTGTCAAAAATGCAGTTTAATTAATGTGAAAGTCCTACGAGAAAAAGTTCCTTAACAAAGTCAACTTGTATAAGCACAGAAGATTATTTCCTAATTTCTGTTCTGTCTACCATTGCAAGGTCCTGAATAGTCTAACGTACCTGGGCTATAATACCAGGGGGAAGAAAGTCAAATGGATTGTGATTATTGTCCTGGAACAGATTGAACAGGCTACGAGAGAAGAATGTGAGCTGAATCCCATTTCAACACACAAGCCCAGGTGCATTTCTTTTGCTGAAAGGGAGGTGAAATTTACAAAAGGGATCTAAAGGAGGGTTTCAGGTTGTAATAGTGGCTTTAATCTAAACACTATCAACAGTAGCTTATTACCTACAGTATGTCTGCAACAAAAGGAAAACATTATAGAGAGTGGGTACAGAATAGAGGTCTGTCTCTATTGTCTGTATCTTAAAATCCGTCTTAAGTTTATTATTGCATCTATGGATGTGTGGAGGTCAAAAGACCTGATAGCTGATGTGTTCCTTTGATCGTAAGTGATTTGTATTAATTTACCGTCTATTGCATTCACTTTTACTTAAACATGAGAAAAATGTTTCAACGGGTTTTTATTACTTAGATTTGCTTAAATAATGTAAACATGTTTTTTTATGGGGGGTAGTTAAATTGTTGCAACAATGTGCAACCATGGAAAGTCCCATAAAATGTAATCGTATTTCATTTCATTTTTATTTAATAATTTTCATTCAATATCATTAATATCATAACACCATGCAATAGAGGGTTAAGAGAATATGGATTCTATATACTTGATGGATAATTCAATTGAATGTAACTTTATTTAATATCACATTGGGCAATTAAAGGGATGCGATTAATAGTACAAACAGTCATTAAGAAACACATAAAAAGGGGTTGGGCAATATACCAGATTAACAGTTGTTTTTTATGTATTGTGCTTTTAAAGTGTTGCCAGTAAGGCAGATACAGTGCCTTCCACAAAGCATGCACACACCAGTTGCCCGTAGCAATGACTTAATAAAAGCAGGCAAGCATAGTAAAATTTGCAGTTTAACATCAATAGCACGATGAAAAAGCAGAGCACCTAACAAGCCCAGTTGGTTGGGATGACATAAAAATCACCCTCAAAGAGAAACTGTGATGAACACATCACCGAAACCTTTCAAAACATGTGAATCATCTGCTCTGAAATGGAAATAAGTAATCTGTGGGAGCTACAGCTTCCTGTCATTCAACAGGAAACTTCCTCTCCCCACAGAGCAGCAAGGATTATCCTCTGTGCCTCACGCTTCTGGTTCAAATTCATAGCCTGCGTCAACTGTCAAGACATGTAATAATAAAATGTGTGTGTGCTGAGGGGTGTCTGGCCTTGCTTGCACTAAATGATCATTCTGTTTATTTATATAATATATATTTGATATGAAATGTATCAGATTGAATCCTTCAGACCTCAAAACTGCTATTTTTGGGGGTATATTACTGCACTGTCAACAGTGTCACAACCATGTATTCCTTCTTTTCAAAGTCAGCCTGCAGGTTTTTATGACAATGCTGACGGGACACCTTCGGACAGTGAACTACTCGCAGCATTTAGCCAGGTGGTGAGGCGGCTCCAGTCCAACAGTACTGCTTGCAGCTCTGGCACGGCTGAGAGGGACCATATGTCTCTTCTCTCTAGAGAGTCTGTCCCAGCCCAGGACTGCCAAGCTGTTAGGCCTTTCCCACATATGTGTCTTAATACTGTTAAGACATTGTAATTCATTTTGTGAACCATTGTCTCCTCTACATTTGCCTAAGTGAACAACAGAGAAATTACCACAGGGAGGTTCACAGGATGGTGGTATTCCCCGAGGACTTACACCTTCTTCAGAGAGGTAATCGTGCTTCCTTGTGACCATTTTAATCGGCTAATCTCCATGCAGCATGCCAACCTACTGTGGTGAAACCCAGTTTGGACACCACGCTTGCTCCCTGAATGGGCACTGGTTTGAAGATTTGCCTGACATGATTTGTTTCAAACGTCCTTTATTGTCATTTTCATGGGATTTTCTCAAACCACAAAGTAACAACATACCCCTTTATACAATGACGTGTACATCTGGGATCTTTCAAGCAATATTTATGAACAAGTAAAGTAATGTGAAGCTGAGAGAATCTATGTGGACTGTAGTTATTGTGTATGTCACTGCCAATAGGCTGGAAATCCTTCTAATATGACTCCTAGAACCTGAAAAGTGCCATGATATTACTTACTATCACTGATATATTGCTGGTGCTGCTTCTGTATGTCACACTAATTACTAATTACAATAAAGGAAATGCTCTATATTGTCAACATCACTCTTCGCTCGTACTGTGCTGGCTACTTCTGGGTGAACTCCGCGTTGTTCCGCTTACCGTTACCACGGAAACATTGGACCCAATCAGAGGCGACTAAGCAGGGTGCTGTGAAAACAGCAGCCAATCAGAGAGTCTGTTGTTTAAGAGTCAGTTGGTTTGAAACGGCAAAGCAAGCATTTTCTAACTGACGGAATAACTTGGGGCACGGAGAAGTCTGGTAGCCTGCATGTAAATATAAAAAAGGTAAGAAAAGATTTTCCCGAAAGCATCGTTAATGTACAGCCATTGTCTTGGTAACGTCGGGTACGTTATCTCATAGTTATAATCGACTCCTAGTGACTGTTAAACAGCAATAACGCTAACCTACGTGCGCCAATGAGTTGTGTACCGTATAGAAAGCGTGTTTTTAATGTAACGTTAGCGTTAAATTCACTTACCCCACTTAGTTAAATGCACTTACCCCACGCAGCTAGATAGTCCTTCAGGCGCCAGTTTGACAGAAACGGTGTAACTTGCAGATACTTTAGAGAGAGTTGCACTAGCACACGTACATCCTGTTTTGTAGGCTGATTTAAGATTGTGTTAAGTGTGTTTAGCTAACAGTACACGTGAACATGTACATTTCTACTACCAAACGACGACTGTCAAATATGTTGTGAAATGTAGTTTGCATTATAGGCCGAGCTTATGTTCTTTAACCAGGCTAATCCTTAATGTGTATACAGAAAACTGCAACAGTTGGTACTAAACTACCATGTGCAACAGTGTAAGTGTGTTGCATGAAACTTTGATGAACATCAACATTTTAAGTTAACATATAATATGTATTTAGTAACAACTATGCATGCGAGTCATGCTTGCATGACATTGCTAGCTGGTGTTGCTGCTGTTGTGTCCTTCAACTAACATCATTCCAACTATTTATATTTTTGTCTAGATGTCCTCAGACGAAGAGGAACCAACCAGTCCTGTTCTGCCCAAAGACTCCGATCCGGGGAGCTCTGTCTCCTCTGAGCTTCAGGTTGTTAAAAGAAAAACACATTCACAATACTATATTGCCTTTATGCACTTGTCACCTCTCTCAGATCTCGGAACACAGCAACATTGTGTAGCACATATTCAGTCAATCAGACAAGGTTTAAATATACACCCATATTCAATCAAAACAAAGGTAAGCACGCCTCAAATGTCTATGTCAAACTAAATGCATGTACAACTATTTTAAGTATGGTAAGTGAAATTAAGTTGAAGCCAGAGATAGCGCTGACAAATACAATGCAGTTGAGAACATTCACCATAGTTTTCAGTGATTTAGATAATATCGTTAAACTGAGAACATGTTAAAATACCTGTTTATGTTGTTTGTGTTGCTTGCCAGCTCTGTAATGCTGCACACAACAAGGTCTTTGTGTCCCTGTATCCCAAAATTGTGGATGATGACTAAAATGTTATCACAACCAAAAGGAACAGTTGCTATGAAAATCAGAAACCATGAAAATAAGATGCAGATTGTTAAAATAAGAAAAAATATAATAGACATTTGGGCTCACTTTTTTTTTTTCCATTGTGTATGGATCAACAGGATGAGTATGAGGAGCTCCTCCGCTATGCTGTGGTCACCCCTAAGCTTGACAGACTCACCAGTGCTCACTTGCAGCGGCTGAGCACCTCACATCTGTCTGCCGAAGGTCGGTGTTCCCAGCGTAAAGATGACAAAAAATCACTGCGCCCAGCAGGTATCTTGGATTCCTCTTGTATGTGAGACACACACACACACACATTTCGCTAAGCCTTTTTGACAGAAACACAACTTGAGCCCCTCCAGACACTACCCCCCATCAAATGATCAGCTGTCAAAAAGGATTTGGCATCGCAACATGTGAAAAATGTAGTGTGTGTTTATCTCAGCCTCATATTTTCAGCTTGTAAACCAGTCTAGTCAAGATTCATATGATATCAGTCTGTCAGATTGTACCCCCTATCTATTTCCCCTACGATACCCACATCTTAAACAGCCCATCACCCTCTCCCCAGCTCCAGCTGCAGCTCTCATTGGAGGTTTAGTGCTTTAACTGTCATGGAGTAGTGCACAGGGATGTAGAAAGCAGACGGCCGGTTGGTAATGATCTCCTGGCTCTCTGCCCGTGCTGCTCTTTAGAGTGCAGGCTTTCTCTTCCCCCTGCAGGATTTAATTAAGATATTGACATAAATGCATTCCTGGACGAGGAGCCACGCTCGTCTTATTCAGCATTCCCCTTCTATCACCTTTTTTGTTCTTGAACCGTCTTTTATTTTGTGACTTTTACATTTGACCTTTTAATTGTACTAACTTATTCCAGGTCAAAATGTATTCAAGCGACATTCTCTTTTTATGAATTTACCGTTGCGCCTCTCTCTCTGACTTCCTTGTCTTCCGTCAGATACCGCCACTGAGGCTAAAGATGGAAGGCATTCGAGCAGGAGCGTGAGGTCAACACAGGTCTCCCACTTAATTGTTGAGCCCTCCACACACTCAAGAGCCTCTCATGGTAAATTGAATAAAATACAAAGAAACAAAATAATTGGATCTGATATCTAATTATATATTAATTTCTCTTGATATCGCATAAGCTTAGAAATACGGAAACCACCCAGTTGCAATGTTGTCTCATTTTGTAGTGATGCCCTGCTCGTCTGTGCTTCTTTTTTCTTCGTCTTCCAGCTGAGGAGACGGCTGGTCGGTCGTCTAGCAGGGTGTCAGTGCTTTCAAACACTCCCTCTGACAGGTTACAGCCGGTTTCTGAGAGGTCTAGGCCAAACAGCCCGTACCGCTTTGAGTCTGCTGTGACAGAGATGTTTATCTCGGAGGAGAACATAAGTAAGATGGAGAACATTCTGGACACGTGGAGCAACAACCTGAAGGTTAGTCTGCTTGCTCCTACTGTAGACTGTCCTTCCACGATCACTCAATGTATGGCTCTTATTGGCTGACTGCTTGACAGCTGATCATGGATTATGTTGCATGGCTATATATAGGGCTCGGACATAACTGAATAATAATAATAGCACCTGTGTGTTTCAGCAGTTTACAGCAAAATAGGCGCAACCTAGCAGGTTTAGTCTTGATGAATTGAAATGAGAATGCAAAACAGTTTTGCATAAGTGGTAAAAGTCTGTGGTACAATTTCAACAGAGCGATCTAGAGCGCAAATGATGCTGTTTCAAACAGAAAGTGTTACCGTGCTTTATTTACAAAACGTGATATTGCATGGTGGAAAAATGCTAGTTTTAGATTATATATACTGAATAATAATGTAATAATAACGCATACTGTACTTGTATGAGCAACTGAAATCTGTATGTAGCAAGCTTATATTGACATTTCCCACACTCATGCAATAAGACAGTTAGACTGAGATGTATTAAATGCAAGAAATACTGTGGGCAATTTACAGACGTGATGGTGAGGAAGTGGTCGGAAATTATAAAGGGAACGTAAAGTCTCGGGAAATCTTATTGAATAGGATGACAGCTCTTATTTTCATGGAACCAGTGACTTTTTTTTTTTATCGTGTCTCCCAGTGTAATGATTTTGGAAGAGGTGAGTGCCTGGACGTGGGTGTCCTTCCTGCCCTTTTCTTCTAATGTTGTATAGCTCATTCGCAGAGGGCAGATGACAACCAACCACCTGCTAAGCACTGCTGATAAAAGAGTTTGACCTTGGAAAAAGCAGAACCCTGGACTATAGAAGAAGAAGTTGAAACTCTTTCAGTTCTCTTGTCTGCTGTTTTACCTTCCATATAAGCTATGTCAAATAACCTTCCAAATAACATGTTCACATTTGTGGATGTTGGTTATGTTTGACCCTGTAGTGGAGCGCCTCGATGGACCAATGGTTATTTAACCGCTAGACCTTTGTTGCATGTCGTATCTCTCTCTCTCTCTCACTCTCTCTCTCTCTCTCTCTCTCTGTCTCTCTCTCTCTCTATCTCTCTCTCTCTGCACGTGGCGCTCAGGCACACCTGTTCATCTCATTTAAAAATGGCCGAAGATATTCGTTCATATGTTTACTAAATCCGTGTAATGAACACATTGTGACTGTCCCACCCTCTATTCCCTAATTAGTCAAATGTGCTGACTGAGCTCAGGAAGTGGAAGCTGGCCTTCATGGAGCAACACAAGCTGGAGATGAGGAAAGAGAGGGAGAGGAGTGCAGCCCAGACATCTGGCCTGAGGTCAGAGCTGGAGAGCTTGAAGGGGCTGCTACACACCTACGAGACTTCCAACCAGAGAAAAGATGAGGTGACTACGTGTGTATTTGTTTGCGTTCTCTTGTACATAATGTGCTGGTTGGTTGGACATGGATTAAGTATCAGGCTGAGATGTAATGTCCAGTTACTTTCATTGTTGGGACATTTTAGTATAGGACTGGGTGTGTAAACTATCACCGCCATATCTCTATCTTTATGCTCGTTTGCACATCCTGCCTCTGCATCTCATGTACATTTAGAACTTGAAAGAGCGATATGAGGAATTATTATTATTATTATTATTGTGTGATGTGTCCTCCATCAGGTGATTGTGAACCTGAACCAGGTGCTGGACAGACAAAAAGTGAAACAGGAAAAAATGAGGGCCTTCACACACTGGAGACTCAAGCTCACTGAGGCCAAAGAGGAGGTACAGTGATGACATTGTGGTGCTTCCCACAGGTGGAAAACTATTTACAGTGGGGGCAGGTGTCTTCACTGGCTTCAGATTCAGCCTTATTGCCAGGCTAAATTTCATCACCCTTTTTAATGCAACCTTTACACAGCCTCATTGTTTGCTTAGTGTTTGTCTTTAATCTCCTTTTTACTATGAGAACATGCAGATGCTCTGCATGAACATAATACAAAAGGTAAAGGCAGGATCAAATGTTTGCTTGGGTGCGGCTAATCTACAGTATTTGGTTGAGCTGCCCAAATACATTTGCTGTATGGGAGACACTTAATGAATATGATAATGGACTTGATGTAAACCCTTTTTTTGTACAGACAATATTAACGTAGTGTGTGTGTATTGTTCAGATCACATGAGCACACACATGTAATATCTCAACATCTTATGATTGTTTTGAATCATCAGTTCACTCTTTACTTCAGGTGTCTGTCGGGTTCAGTCACATGGGATAATTTATGTTTTTTTTTTGTGGGGGGGTTTCATATAAGTGTATTATTTTAAGAAATTGATGTAAAATTACGGGTAGTGAATGTATCATAACATTGCTAGATTACTGTCAGTGCAGTTTAATGGTTTATGTAAATGATAACTCTGCATGAGTTACCGACCCACACATCACTATGTCACTGCACACTGAACATGCATATGCCACATTTTTACACAAATATCTCCTCTTACAAAATTTCCATATGTGGAATTTTGTCAGTGCACTGATGAACAATTTGTTCCCTTTCATACCATACTGCTTATCAAACTAGCAAATGCACACATTTTTTTACATTTACAAAATACCTGTTTATGCCATTTGTTTAAAATGGAAATTATAGTGGATGACTCCAATTTTTTTGTCTAAACCATTGCACGGAAGCAGAAAATGTACTGCACCTGCACAAGTGAATCATGGCTGTAATTATTTCCTTGTGAATATTTTCACGGTCTTGTGCTTCCCTACTAGGCTCATGCTGCTCAGGTAGCGCAGCAGCACTACAATTCGCAGTTGAAGAAGAAGGTGTGGTTGGGCTGGCAGTCTTTGATCCAGAAACACTGGAAGGTCAAGGTGGAGCAGGCTTGCCGCGCAAGGGCTGAAGAGGTCTGCACGCACCTGTCTACAGAGTATGAGGCCAAGCTGGCAGAGGTAAGAAAAAAAAAAAAAAAAGTGAGTGACGGACCTGCATATAAAACCTTGTGTGACTGGTGATGCTGCATTGCTGAATTTATACTGACTTTACTGTAAAAATAACAACTACACTCAACTTGATTAACAGATTTTAAAAAGCAAAGGTTAATTAGGGAAAACGGTATTATTGGTGTTGTTACAGATGGGTGCAAAACAAAGGCATAAGAATGAATGGAAGCAAGAAAATGAACAAAATCAGGTGTTTTAGTCAGTATTTTATCGGTTGATTAATGATCTGATGAACGATTGATTCTTTCCGTCTTCTGCAACCTGTCTCCGCAGCACTGCGAGGCTCTAGCGAAGGCTCAGGCAGAGATTCAGAGACTGCGACTAGAGCGCGAGCGCTATGAAGAATCTATGAAGAAAGCCTTCATGAGGGGCGTGTGTGCTCTGAACATGGAGGCGCTGGGCATGTTCCAAACAACAGAGGGACAGTCGGAGAAACCTCCAGTTCATGATCAGCATGGTCTGTAAAAAAAACATTACCACACAAACCTATTTTTTTTTTTCTTTAAAGAGAATATCCATCTTTTCAAACAACTAGCACATTTATAAAAAAATTTTTTTTAAAAAAAACCTGCACTCATCACAAGCAGCATAACTACATGAATAGACCCCTGCTCTAAACAACAAAGCATAAAGGCATTGATAGCCTTGCCTCGGTGCTGTATTGATTCAACAATCAAGACAGAAACTAAGAGACAGAAAAGAAAGAAACGGCATTTCACCAACAGAGTGCTGCCGCATGCTATTGACAATTGTGTAGATTTATGAACGCGTGGAGTGGAGGGTGGTCTTTGTTCTTTTCTTGAAGTCATTCACTGGCTCATCTAATGGAGTGATGAGTCAGTGGATGTGCTGAGTGCTAACTGAAGGGTACTTTGCACAGGTTATAACCTTGATGCGGCACTGAAAGATTGGCTGGAAAAGTTAAATAGCCCTTTGCAACATTAAATCATGTAATTACTGTTCTTTAGTTGCATGTTAGTGCTGTAAATATTGGGTCAAGGGCTTGGGATAATACACATTTCAATTCAAACTTTATTTCCCACTTACAAGAGGTTCCATACCAATGATTAAAAAAAGTAAATAAGACATGCAATATACAAATTAAAGCCACAGCCATTCATCATTCAATTAAAAAAAAAAAAAAAAAAAAACATTCAAATGAATAAATAAGAACACATACTTAACTTGCAAAGCCACATATTGGCCTAAGTATATAGATTGCAACACCGTTGATAGATATCTCCGTTATCATTCAAATCATCAGTGAGAAAATGTTTTCTTGCATGAGCAGAATATTGCACAAGAGAAACACAGGAAAAACTTCATTTCTTTTTTTATTTTTTTTATTCTCTACTTCTGACTATCATGACATTACTCTTTTTGGCATAATCCATGGACCAGACAATGGCACTTTCTCTGTAGCTTTAGAAGAGATGCAACAGGTCAACAGTGCTAAGGTTCACAAAGCATTTAAATGACAGTACAATAGATGCAAGGATAGATCTATGGTTTCATGCTGTTAGCACTAAATTGATACTCTGCCATCAGCATGTTGCAACAAAAGTCAGGATCAGGCAACAATTCTATTCTGCTGTTTGTGCGATGTTCTGTGAGCAAATGGCTGCTGAAGATGGATCTCACTAGTTTTAGCTTGTGCAAATGATCTCTCGGATGGTTTTCTGTTCATCCATCTGCTTTCAAGTTTAATGAGTCTTGCAATCTGAAATGTATTTCATTATGTGAATGTCAAACTGGGCTGTTAATTGAATACTCTTTTCATACTCTTACTCATCTTTGCCAACCAGACGAACACAAAGTAAATTGATATAAAGTGATATTTAGCCTTTTTGAGTACAAGTATCTGATAGGAGTTGTGCATAATTAATGATCTGCCTCCTTTTTAAATTTGCTCTGGCTTCTCTGTTACATATTTAGTTAAAGACACTACTCTTCAAACTAGAAAGTGAAATTATTCGACTAAAAGAAAATTTAATGGGTAGGCTTTTCATTCACGTGATTTCCAAATCAGTTGATAAGGAAATATTTAGAACATTTGTAAACTCCAGGCCAACATTCAGCAGTAACATTAGTGTTATTTTGTAACTATAACAAACTTGTATCAAGAATATATTGTGCCAGAGTCTGTCTCAATTCATATTTTTTTCTTTCTGTAGATATTCAGCCTCCCCCGGACGCTGCTACATTGGCTCATCTTCAAACATATCCCATCTGTTCCACACGGTTCAGCCCAGTCCACTTTGACCGCCCGGACCCTTCCCACAGCGAAGCAGAGGATATGGTGGGACACTGACAGTTTCTAATCAAAACGTATTTACACACCGTAGGTCCTCTATGCCATCGTTCAAATTCTCCTCAAATCTCATTAGATCAGTCGATCCATAAATTAAAAATGTAAAAAGTCTCTGAATTGGAATTTTGAATATGCTATTGTATTTGCATCAATTTGTTTTTCTATAAGTTATCATTTTTATTTGTTGTTACCCTATAATTGCTGCAAATTCCGGCTTCAAACTCAACTGTTCTCATGTAGATGCCACTAACACGGAAGTGTTCTTACAGTTGTGTTAAAATTCTGTAAATGTCTGTTTTCATATGATGCACTATGACTCACTTCCTCTAGCTCTCACTGCTGTTCCCGTTTCCCTTTTCCTCAGATGGGCTCTGGTGCCCCCATGTCCAGGGCAGAAGTGATCCCTCCTACTACAGTGGTGCACAGCTCCCTTCCACTAGGGGGCACTGCAACTTCCCACAAACAGGTTAGCATTAGGCATACTGAGCTATTGACTGTAGAAGTATTCACAATGTCCACCTTAATAACGGCTATGACACATCGAATAAATAGTTATCAAATGGTGGAGCAACAACACCGAATGACTTGACGTTTAGTACAAAAGAAGTCTAAACTACAGTAATCACATTTATACATGATGCAATAATATTTGTTGTTTCAGGCGAGCGGTCGTGTCGTCACTGCCAGTCAACAAAAAACGTCAAAGACTGTAACGGCTCGCATCACTGCGCGTACTGACGCCAGTAAGGCCGCACGCAGCAACCTCCAGGTGATGGGTGTGGCTCCGCCCATGAGCTCTGTGATAGTTGAACGCCATCATCCTGTCACACAGGTACGGGACAGTGTGCATCACCACTGTATAACTATGTTATAACGTGCGCTCGTTGAGTCATGTAAAGCTGAAAAAATAGCAATGAACATTTTCTTGCTTTCATTCTTTCAGCTTACCATCGGTCAGGCCACGGCTTCCAAGTTTCCACGGCCCTCCCAACAGGGCCAAAGCTCCACGGCAGGCAGAAGCTCCTCCAGAACAAACGCCAGCACGTGCCATGTACACTCCATCAAAGTAGTTGACTGACCACACACACATCTCACAGAAAGTGTTGCTCACCTAGTCTACATTTAAAATGTAACTCATCCTACGCGACAATCCTAGAAACTGTTGCAGTGCCATTAGTTTGAAGTCCATTTTATTTTGATATCTTAGAGTGAATTTTCTCTTGCTTCCTGCATTTGAAGTCAACATTCACATTTTTCTTTTTTTTTTTTTTTTTTAAGCTTCCTTTCATGAATATTTCTTGAGCAATAGTTTTTTTTTTTCTCAGGAAATTACCACACAGATTCAGGTGTTAAGAAATGCACATGTAAATGTTTTTAATAATACCAGCCGGACAGAGTTTAGAATTGCAAAATGGACATTTATTTCTATGAACATGTTTTGCTTTAAATTATGCACAAGTGAGACTGAACTGTAATGTTTACAAATTCCATATTTTAAGTATTTATTTTATTGGTGTTTTTTTTATTGAGACTGACCGTCCAGCACTACGGGTTGTTGGATTTACTAAACCAAAGCCATATGTTAATGATCTAAATAAATTATTTTACTGCTAACTTCCTGTACAGATCAGTAGTTGAAAATGATGTAAACATGGAGTTTATATCAGTCCATATGTCTCAGTGTTCATCCTCATGAAATGCTGCAGCTCTTACTGCTGGGAGTCTCTGCCTCCATCCGAATCTTATCTGTAAGACAAATTAACATTTCCTGCAATAAAATGTTGGCAAATATCCCCAGGCTTAATAAAAAACAGTTAACTGAAAGTACCTGCAGCTTTCTTGTTCCCTGTGAGGATGAGGCCCTGGTAGAGTTCTTTAGCAGGAATCCTCTGAGCCAACTCCTCCCCGTGAAGCCAGATCAGCAGCATCCTGTTCCCGTGCTCGTGATAGCTGTGCTGACCTGTGGACAAACGCACAGCACTGTTCAGCCAGGAAAACACTTCAACTAGTACAAATAACAAAGATTGCCTCTGTGCATGGGAACAGAAAAAAGGAAAAAATAAATTAGCTAGTCTGATAAATAATGAACAAAAATAATGCTATCCAAGGATATTCTTTTCATTGGCACATTTTGCTCATACGTTCAGGGATTTTAATCCATAACATGTGGCAACTATAAGCTTATGTTATACTATTTCAGAGAGTTGCCAAATGCACAATCAAAAGCCTGTCCAGTCAGTGTGAGTTATGGCACCTGTCCACTGTTCCTCGATGGCCGACACTTGCTCCTTAGTGAAGCCCCAGAGTTCCGCAAGTTTTTTCCAGTCTCCTGATTTCAGGAGCTCGTACGCCAGACGCCAGGCCATCGAGCGAAACTGCTTGGTCTCATAGCGATGGTCGAGTTTAAACTGCAGCGGATTCTCACTGTGAATGTTCTCATTAAGTTCTGGGTTGGCCTGAAAGGGCAATTAAATTATGACAGCAGATTGATAAAGGCCACAAGCCTCCGAGAGCACAGGGGCATGGGAAGAGATTATTGGAAAGCGACTCACACACATGATTAGCAATATGAATGTCAGAGTTAAAAAAAAAAATTTAAATCAACAAGGGAAAGGAATCATGCATACGCTTAATTAAATTGATGGTAAATTGGCTGTCAAATGCTTTCAGGGTTGTGAGTCATTTTTTACCGTGGATGCTTTAATAGTATTAGAGGAGATTCAACTAATCTGGAATTTGACGTGAGGAAATGTATCATTTGTGATGAATGTAATTATTGATTTCAAGGCCTCAAGAATGGATTATGACACGCATGAAAACTGTAAAAGTTACAAGTATCATTTCACCATCTCCCACCTTCCTCCAAGTGTAGTATCTTTCTGCTTTGATGATCATGTCCACAATAATCACCTCGTCTGCTCTGGCTGCCACACCCAGAGCCGTCTTACCCTGCTACTCCAGTCCAACATGTACAACAAAATGAATACACAAACTTTAATAACCACTGTCAGGTATCACATTTAGAATGTGATCTTCCTTAGTTTCAATGAGGCATGCTGCTCACATACAGTATAAACTAAACTATGTTCGCTTTAGTAATTGCATTTGTGAGAATTCTTACCCTATCGTGGAGAGTGGGATCCAGCCCAGCTTTGAGAAGCATTTCCATGATTTCTATTCTGGCCAGCTCAGCAGCAAGATGCATAGCAGTCTGGGAGCGCTGACAGTTCATAGGACAGGACAGGACAAAGCAGCAAATATTTTCTCGATTTCTTTATTTTCTTATTTTGCTGTGTTACTAGGGAGATCATACCTTATCAGTGACATTAATGTTGCAGCCAGCCTTCAGCAGAGAATGGATGACAGGGATGTGATTGTTCTTCACTGCCAGGTGGATAGGAGCCTCTAGGTGCTGAGAGCAAACATATCCTATTACACAACATGAGCCCAAGAAATGAACTGTTAGCGTAGGAGAAAATGTGTAAAATGACAACGATGTGCACCCAGGCCGAGTGTCAGCAGCACAGCTGATGTGTGTGATCTATGTTACCAAAGAAACTTTACTGAGAGAGTGTACTACTACTGCCACCTAGCTTGTGTTTGCTTACCTGATTCTGTAAGTCCGTATGGGCTTTGTATTCTAAGAGGAGTTGGACGAGAGACGTGTCACCTCTTTCGGAAACTGGATGGAGAGCACTGCATTTCGCCTGCAAGAGATGGACGTTTAGCTGTAGGCCGACTGCAAGTACTAACAACATCATTTACAACATAAACTAAACCATAATCATATTCAAATATGTTTTACAGTAATGCATTATTAACAGCAGGGCACCAGGTCAGTGATTTTAATGTAATGATTTTTAAAAAAAAATTATTAAATACTATTTATCCCATTGGAAATTGCTATGGAGCAGTTGCAATACAAAGTGGGAAAAGTGCAAATATAAAAAGTCTAAATAAACAGTAAGGTGCCAATCCTAAATATATACAATGCCAAAAAAAATCCGGTTTACAATATGGATCATAAAAATAGGATACACACAAGTTGGGTTGCATATAGACATGTATGTACAGTATCAAATCTAATATAAGTAGTGTAAATGTTAAAGTCAGTATAGTGGCCTATTGCACCGTTGTAAGGATGTTGGGGTCACAGCCAGCCTCCAGCAGGACCAGGACACATTCTTCCTCGCCGTTGTCTGCAGCCTGGTACAGAGCCGTCTCACCATCCTGCAATATTGAAACCCTCAAAACATATATAGTAGCGGTGCTAGATAACCATAACAGAAGCAGAACATTTTTCTCAGGTGGACCACAATTTAAAATGACTTGCTATGCTCACAAAATGGAAACAATGTTGGCAGGCCTAGAAGCAACTAGAAATAAAGAACCAACCTCCCTCCTTACACTGAAGGAACTTGGACAGGCATCAGTAATTCAATAGCCCAAAAGAATATGTGATACTTGTTTATTCTGAAGTATTTCTACCATTTTAAATTATTTAATAACAGGTAATGACTGTCCTCGTAATTCAGACGATATCCATCATTAAACCCAAATCCAGTTAGAAGAATCTTTGACCAGAAGCACCAAGTAAATATTATCAAGTATAATTTACCTATCAGAGCTGAAGTTAAAGCCAAAACACAGTTTGCTTTGTTATATAATAGTAAGCTGTACATGTTGGATACACCCTAATTAATCCAAAGTGGAGCCACTGTCCAGCAGCGGATTAGCCACTGAGCACACACTGTCACAGACCAAACGGTGATAGAGAGGATGTTTACACTGATTGTCTACCATATTGACTTCATCCCGAGTATCAAAGCTCTGCAGCAGCAATTGGACGACATCCAAGTGACCGTTCCTGGCAGCTAAGTGCAGGGGCGTGTCCCCGCTCTGGCAGAAGGGAGGGAGGGAAACAACTGGCATCAAAGAGGGGTTGAGCCTCGTTGAAGGTGTGACACAAACATGCACCCGCATGACACGTGCAAGCATAAATAACCAAAAACAGATAAACAAGTCAGTACACACCTTGTTGGGCTTCATGGTGGCCAAGTCGTATGGCACAGTCAGCATGTCTAACATTTCAATACACCCATGCTCTGCCGCCAATGCAAATGGCCGGTGTCCCGACTGAAATACAAGAATTGAGGTACAAACAACCACATTTACAATAACTTGCCCAGACAGTGACGTTTACGGTTGATTTATGATTTATTTACCTGGTCGTCTTTGTCTAGCTCTTTCATCTGCAGGTCATCAATGATATACTCTACAATGTCAGTGTGGTTGTTGATAGCAGCACAGTGCATGATGTTCAGTCCTTCCTGAGGTGAAACATTAGGAAACAAAATGATGGTATGCAAATGTTAGGTTCAAAATCTGGGACAATGGAAGCAAATTAACATGCTATAAAAAGGGAGCATATTTTTCAGTTTAGTTTTTTTAAATGTTGCACAAAATAAAGAAACAAATGGCCCCAATTTCTGAATATCTTTTCTCTGTCTTTTACTGAGAAACAGTAGCACTAAAGTCTTCCTGTTTCTTTTACCTCATTCTCAATCTTCTGCTCAGCCCCAGCCTGCACTAATAATTTCAGGATCTCCAAACTGCCAAACCAGGCAGCCAAATGAATGGGTGTCACACCGTACTGTAAGATGTGGAACACACAATGGTAAATTGTAATCACTTCAGAATATTACATGAGCTATTGTCAGTGGGCCAAGTTGTACAGATGCAGGTATTTCAAACCCTCCCACCTTGTCCTTTTGGTCCACCTTGACCCTCCGCTGCAGAAGAAGCTGCACAGCTTCCTTGTTTTTGCCAGCTACTGCATAGTGAAGTGCAGTCCTGTGATCCTGAGGCAAACAACATCATCAGTGTATAATCCATGTTGTGTTGGTGTTTAACAGAATCCCAGAAAGTACCAGCTCTTTAGTCAGTGTGTGTGATATTATACGGCGCAGTGTACTGAGATGCAGATAGATGGTTTGTCTATTTAGACCAGAGGTTCTCAAACTTTTTCAGACCATGGACCACTTAACCAATAAAAAAACAGTGACGGACCACCTAACTCCCCAAATATCCAAAAACAATAGGCCTTCTTACCACTCCAACAGTATATTACAAATTATAGGCTAATATTGAGCTTTATGTGACCTTCTCTACATCGCTCGTTCACACATTAAATCAATGATACAAATACAACAAGGATTCTACAAGCATTTCATTCATATGCCATCTAAACGGTAAATGCTGATAGATTTTACACATCATATGAAACGTAGACTACATTTATTACTGAGTTTATGTCTGAGCGAACAGAGCCACAACTTACCTATGAAAATTAAGTTTTTTTTCATATCCAAGCTTTTTCATGAAAAAATTTAGTATTTTTTCACATTCAAACTTTTTTCAAGAAAATTAAGATTTGTTTAAATACATTTGTTTTCCATGAAAATTAAGTTCTTTCACATCCAAGCTTTTTTCATGAAAATTAAGTTGTTTTTTTTTTTACATCTAAGCTTTTTTCAAGAATTTTTTTTTTTGTATTATTTCACATGCAAGCTTTTTTCAAGAAAATTAACTTTTTTTTGAGATTCACGCTTTTTTCAAGAAAAT
>CALSBV010010907.1:2153863-2164332 GCA_943590825.1 Bovichtus diacanthus | reverse complement strand
CACACACACACACACACACACACACACACACACACACACTCTGGCCTTACCATTTATAACCGAGGGCAGATGTATGAGAGACGATGTCTGCCCCCCCAGCTCGTGCAGGACCTCCTGGTTCAGGCAGAGGTCAACATGGCGGTTGAAGATCGTGAGGTCGTCACTATCCTGGGTCAGCTGACACACTGGGCAGATGAGAACGGGCCCTTTATCATCACGTGACTGAGGCTGTCGCGAGGTCACCGTTTCGTTGTCACCATTGATCAACAAATCCGTTTGAAGAGAAGCGTTTTCCAGGCCGTGTTGGTCTTCCTGAGGAACGACCCTGTTCGACTCCGCCACTTCAAATTCATTCTGGTCGTTCTCTAGATCCAGATCCGACTCGGCGTCAGAAATTGCCCATTGGTTTGGCTTTCCAGGCGCATCACTGAGACACTGGTCTATATGTCTGTTGAAGACGTTCAAATCCGTCGTCTCCACCCGCCCGAAACACACAGGACAGGTGAGGCTCTCCGACACTGTGCCGCCACAGCCTGATGTCGACGCACGGGCCTCCACGGGGCTGACAAAGTCATTTTCTGAGAGATCTGAGGCTGTACAGTTACTCTCATGCGCTTTTGTTGATGACTCTACACCCTTTTCAGCATAAGGGCCTGTCGCAGAAGCATTCTCCCCGTGTCCTTCCTCTTGTGCACTTGCATTCGCTGCCTGGAGTTGCAGTCTTTTGGCATGAGCCCTTTGGAAGAAAGACTGTTTGGGTTCCTCACCAGTCCGGCCCCCCTCTAACCCCCTCCCCCAGGGAACTTCCTCTCGTCTCTGGGGAGGACAAGCAGACGGCCCGGTTTGGAAGGAGTGGTTGGGGAGGTGCTCGTTCTCACGCTTCTGATGCGTTCCTAGGGAAGAGTCACTAGAGTCCGTCTTGCCTGACTGAAGAAAGCCAACGATGCTCCTCTGCAGGGGCTTTTTATCATCCGCACTGACAAAGGCGGAGATTCTAACACCTACGAGCACAAAAAAATTTATTATCTGGAGAAAACTTCAAAAGAGAATGCCAACCGTGTTGGTATTTCCACATGCAGTGTGTCACGGATCATTTAGATTTATTACAAGATAGTTATATTAATTGATATGCAAGTTATATTGCTATATCTAATTACCCATGAGCCTCAATCGGAGTGGCTGGGGGTTCTCATTGTCAATTTCCGTTTTCAGTAGGTCCTTAGCAGCAGCAAAGATCTCATCCACTGTAGCAACACCACACGACAGCGTCAGCGCCCTGGTTTTCACCTCAAAGTTCACATTCTTAAGCTTCAGTGTTACCGTTTTACCCTTCAGGAAAATGGAGAAAATACGAAGTTGAATTCACATCAGGGAACAGTTAAGGTCTTTTCTGTCTGCCGTCTCACAACCTCTTAATTATAGGCATAATCAATGACACTGTGTGTGTGTGAAAGGGCAAATCTGTATAATCTGTCATATCACAGATTGATTTGTCAGAATGCACTTTGTGAGTAATGTGGCAAAAAGTGCTTTCATAGTAATGTGATCATATCCCAGGGAGACATTTCCAAGGCTGATAGTAGCCCCTGCTGTCTCCTTAATGGCCCTCCATTTCCTCCAGCTATCAAGGCCACATCAGGACCCAGGCAGGGGGGTGATGGCCGTGCCAAGCCATCAAGTCCTTTCTCTATCGATTTGAAAGCGAATGAACAGGTTGAGGTAATTGTATGAGATTCTGTGATGATTCTAGGGAGGCCAAGACTAAAACAGTATTTCTTTGAGTTTTTGCCAAAATAACCGCTTTTCTCTCAATCCGATTTTTTTGTGCTGTGCATTTCTGTTCAAATATCCCCAGTGCTCGCTTTATTCCGCTTCTCTTCGCTCAGTCTGAGACAATCACAAAGAGTGTTCAGGCAACTTCATCCAAGCAACGTCTCAGCAGTTATAAAATTAAAAAAACTAGGGTCATGCCGTATAACCTCGCGTATGATCGATGTAACCTAAGACAGGCAGACAGCCTACTTGTTCATAAGATATGCTAAATAAAATCAAGCAACCCTCATCACTACCTTCAGCCCTTCTTTCTTCATGTCTTCTGCTAAGTCTTCACACAGCTTCCTGCATAAAGACAACTGCTCCTCCACTTTACACAGTTCTTTAAATGTCCTGTAAAGACGAAGTGTCAGGAAAGAGTGGGACGGAGAGGAAATGAGGGAGAGTTAAGGGAATGGACAAAAAAATGTATTAAAAATCTGAGTCTATTTATGCTTCATTAAAAACATACCTTTCTGTGCTCATGCTTTTTCTTTCTTCGTGCCTGAATAAAAATCAAAGACAGTTATACTGACTGTTATATCCTCTCCCCGGACTGTTTTCTTCTTTCAGTTGTTCTGAGTGTTATCCAAAAGACAGTAAAGTACCTCTGTATATGTGTAGAGCCCAGACCCAGGGAAACCTGCATGAGATGATGCCAGGCTGTCTCCGAGAACAACAAGGACAGCAACTCCATCTGCTGGCCAAGATGCAAACAGCTACTGATGCCCAGAGCGTTCAGCATCTTCTCACTCACCTTTCCTATGCCAGAAACCTGGAAAGGATACACAAAACACATTTTTTTTTTAACCGTCTTTAAATATTGATATAGATTTCTTTTTCCTCCAGCCACCTTTCCCCCGTCTGCAGCACATCATTAGTCACTTTACACCCCATCTGTCTGCCTTTATTGAAACAATAACACATTACATTCAGACATCTTTCCTTGATTGTTCACAAACTACACCACAAGGCTCCGTGTTTATGTTTTAGGTCGAGCAATGTGTGCCGTACTTTGCGAACTGGGAGATTCTGGACGAAGTCCATGACTGCCTCTCGAGTGGGGGGGAGTCTGTACTGGCCGTTGGGCTTGTTCTTGTCACTGCACACCTTGGCAAGCATCGTGTTTGGAGCAATTCCTAGAAGAGTGAATAGCGTAATTGAATATTGTGTTTGTAAATGAACAGCTGGTAAAACATACACAATAAACACACAATCTTGATCATAATTCTAAACAAAATGTGAAGGAAAGACTTTTATTATTGTTGTTGAGCAGTTGGTTATTGCAAAGAATTAAATCATGGAATTAATTAAGTGGAGTTGACTGTCGGCTTATTTAAAAAATAAAATTAAAAAATACATTTATTCAGAAATTAGGGAGGAGGGAAGGGGAGGAAGACAAAGTTGCCAAAAAAGGGAAACACCTTCATTGACTTTGTGCAATAATCCTCCTGTGAAACTCAAGTTAAAAGTCTAAATGTTTAACAATAGCAGGACACTTTTTATTAATCATGCAGAATGGTTTTCCCCTCACCTGCACTGGCAGTCAGCGTCGTCTTCTGCTCAATGCGGAAGCGCATCTCTCTCACAGCCTCCTCAACAGACGTCCCAAACACCTCGAACGCACCACCAGCAGCAGCAGCAGCAGCAGCAGCAGCAGCGGCAGCTTCAGCGCCCGACAAGCAGGGAGAGGAGCTCGGGCTGTCGTCAAACAGGACCGGAGAGAGGTCGCTCTCCTCTGACGCCGCCTCCTGGCGAAGCTCAATCTGCTCGTCACCTTTACAGAAAAGAAATGACTTCACACAATAAATCTGATGTATTTCTAGTGAATTAAACTGTCATCATGTAACAGAAATGTTTCCTGTCATATTGTCACGTCTACAGCAAATGTGGCAAAAGCTGCAGTTGCAAAAAACAACACACCACAAAATATAACATTTCTGCATAATTAGGTCCTGCCTGTAGCGGCGCTGCGATGTGTACGTGAGGATTCCGGCCAGGTCTGTCTCTGTCCCAGGTGGTCTGTAAAATCCAGATAGGCTTCATCCAGGCTCATTGGCTGGAACTGAGGGTCATAGTCTGCAAAAATCTCCCGGATCTAACAGGGAGAGACAAATTCATGAGCACCTGTCAGTTTAAGCAAGAAGCCATAAGGCTGCACAGCATTTGTTGTCATGCATTTTTTTCGAGATGTATTTATCTCTTTATGTGTGCGTGTGTGTGATTTGCTATCACTCTTACCTCATCACTCACAGCTCTGTATTTAGCAAAGTCGACTGGAACAATGACTAAGTTGGGGCAGAGTTTCTTTGCAATAAAGCCCGGCATGGCAGCTCGGACCCCGTACTTCCTGGCATGGTAGTTAGATGTTGACTGAAAGAGAAAAAGGGTGAGGTCTAAATGGGACACTTAACATTTGTCTTGAGGCTATTCATATAACATGTGCAATGGTTTAAATAGCCACTATAGACTGTGTGACCAGTAACCTAATGCTCACAGTTTTGTCTATTACTTTCTTCTATTTCTACCCTGTGTTAAAGTGATATGTGGGCATATCCTCCAGTATTTAATTATCTAAAGAAATCTCCTAATTGTGTCCATTTCCCAGAACATATTCTAACCCACCAGCATGCTCATGGATCCTACAGCCATGGGCTTGTCCTTCAGCTCAGGACAGTCTCTCATCTCCACAGCAGCGTAGAAAGCATCCATGTCCACATGTACAATCACACGGCTAAGATCACGACTTCTCTCCAGCTCGGCCATCATCCTCTCCACCTATAAAGACAGCTATGATGAAAAACACCTAAGTGGCGTGATATTTTTATGAAGCACATCAAATATGTCTGCATGTGTTGTTTGAGTGAGCTTTAAAAAAAAAACCCACCTGGTGTCAACCGTACCCAGTTAAACCCCTGACACATCTTACCTGAGCCCGAGCTTTCTTTAACTGTTGTTCTGTGATCTGGGCTTTTTGTAGCATCATTTTCACAATGCGCTGGTTCACCTGCTGCTCTCTCTTCAGCTCGTTCTCATAAAACCTAGATCCCTGCAGGGGAACGACAAGGACAATAAAGAGTTACAGATTCTGTAGCACAGCTATAATGAAAAGCTACAATAGCGTATCTATTTTTAGGACTGCACATCATAAAACTAGAGATATGGGACTTTTACACGAGGCTGGACACCGCCAGTAAAACTGGACCTGTATGTAATATTAGTCCACAGCACACTAAAGAGCCTTATTGGTATGCCATAAAGAACCAACATAACAAGTCGACTTGAGTTGTTAAGTGTTTACCTTGGATGACTCCATGATGATCTTGTTGATCTTGTCCCTGTCAAGACCCTCCATACCAGCCTTGTTGTCATTGAGGGCCATCCTGGAGAGGAAGCCCTCTACTTTGGTGGATACAACCTCCATCCTGAAGAATGGATCCTTGATGAAGAAGCAGTCGTTTGTTTTTAGGCAGTGCGGTCCAATTCTTAACGACTTTAACTCTGTGCTAAAGTTAGTTGATAAACCTGTACCTGTAGCTTTATCTCGTTATGTGTGTGCCTTTTCAAGCTAGATCTTAACCAACAGTCATTCGCAAACTTACCTTTTCACTTTGAACAGGGTCAATCACACTGAACCGAAACCGCTCAGCTGCCTAACGTTCATGTCTGTGTTTTGAAAACAGTGACGATGAAAGTTTTGGCGGCACTTCCGCGTAAATGCGTCATCGCCGGAAAGGGCGGGACTAATGCTGTTGACCTCCTACAAAATAAAAAGAAATTCTGAAGAGATCACAGTGATAACGCTTTACGAGATCACCTCAACATGTGAAAATGTTCAAATATTACGTCTTTGTATAGTCTTCACGGGTCATTTGTGATGCGTAAATTCTCAGAAAGCCTAATCATGAAACGAAAGCTTTAAAAAATACTTTTTGGTTGATATTAAGAAACTGTCCAGCTGTCGTACAGCGGCCCCACGTGGCTACGAAGAGTCACAGCTTGTTATTGTTATTATTAGACAATTACGTGTATTTTAAAGAGGTGATTTATAAGAAATACAGGCACTACCAGGGAATTCTTAAAGCTGCAGATATTGATTATTATTTTTACCTTTATAATTACCTCAGAAAGTTTCCTTTTAGACTTTATGGCTTGACACTTTTTAACCACATGGACCTTAGACTTGGGCGTTTTCACCGTGTCTAAAGTGCACGGGATACTTAGAGAAAGTTGTTTACATACGAGCACAAACAATGAAACTAAATGGCTACAGGCATCCAGTCAGATAATACCACAGAAAACTTGTCCCATTGATAAATTCACACAGAACCATAAAATGACAATTAGAAGTAGTTTATTTGAACTCCAAAACAACCTTTGTTGTATTTAGTCATATTCCCTCCGCTTGACAAAATATACTACTAGCCTATGGAAAATTCCAAGTTAGCCGTTAAAAACTCCACATTTTTTAAAACATTTTAATTTGAAGGGAAATGTGTGTGACTTCCGGTGATTGTGTGTCGCTTGACGCCGCTCTCTTTAAGGTACACAGTAAAGCGTGGCTGCAGCTCCTCCCCCGACCTGAATGAAGACAAGCTAGTCAGTCCCATGGTCAGTCCTCCGCTATTGCTAACTAAACTGCGGAACTACAGCAGCGACACAGACCACTGCTCGTCATTTGTAGCTTGAAGTTGAGGCCTTCCTTATCGATCACTCTTTTGAGTAGCTTATCGACCGCAGCGAAGACCGCCAACGAGCCCAGTCACAAGTGGCTAGTTAAGTTAATGTTAGCTAGTTGCGTCGTTTGACAGCTAACGCTAACTAGCTAAACCCATTGGTATTCGACGTCAGTTTCAAAACAAAGCCCGCAAAACGGAGAAGTTGAGACTCAGCTGTCACCTCCAAAGTAGCTTTGAGACTAAACAAGCTAGCTGGGTTAAAGTCTGTCAACCGGCCGCAGATAAATGACGCTATTCAGATTATGTTTGATACTCGGTTAATGCCTAATTAACGGTGTTTCGCCGACGTCAAGGCTAAGTTAACGAAGCTGTCAGCAGGTTTCAGTTGTGACGAGTTTGAACTTCTAACTAATCCTGCAGCCTGCGTTAAGATACGCAGTTCTGTCGCTCAAATCAGCTTCAAGTTTTTCTTTCAACCTTGGATTTAAATGTCCGAAAAGAGTTCATCGTCCGGTTCGGATGAGGATGTGGACCCGGAATCCGCCCAGCATGTGGATGTCGGAGGCGTTTTGAGCAAGGTGAACCAGATGAAATGTTACAATGTGTTGTGCTGCAGAAATAACTTGTTGTTTAGGTCTGAATCACAAACCGGTGGCTCGCGCAAATGAGCAGCAACAGTTGAATCCCGCACGCGCATCACTCAGGCAGAGGATATGTCCATAACGTCAGTCCAGCTAACTGTTTGTGTTGTACTTCGTGTGTGTTTACAGTGGACGAATTACATACACGGATGGCAGGACCGATGGGTCGTGTTGAAAAACAATACTCTGAGCTACTACAAGTCGGAGGATGAACGGGAATACGGCTGCAGGGGGTCTCTGTGCCTCAGCAAGGCTGTTATCACAGTAAGTATTCACCATGGCACGAGGAAGGCGCACCACTGCTGCTGTCTTGTGCACTAATAGAAAGCAGAACGAGCTCAGCACCTGTCCGACCTTTCAGGGAATAAGGGCTCATAAAATGGGCGACCATGAAAGGCCTCATTTTCTGCATCAGTGCTTTTTTGGAGTTGGGTTACCTCTCCTGCAGGTCTCATTGTTTCGATCCGGCCTTTCCCTGTCATTAAACATGGATGGAGTTGAACTTTAATTCCTTAAATCCACCTCTTCAAAGATAGAAAGGTAAACATTAACTAGCAATGAGGCTGTTTTAAAGATTACACAGATAGGGGATAGACCTGCATTTCTACCAGGCCGAGGCATTACTGCTCCTGCAGTCATTTGAGAGCGCACTCATGCGTCTTCCTCCATGGCGGTTATGGCACCGGTTACTTGAAATTAGTGTTCCCTGCGGGTTAAAAGTTAAGCTTTGACCACATACTGTAGAGATCAGACCTGTATTATCCCGAGGAGGGCCCCATGTAGGTGAGATAAGTTGAAACCCCACACCCTGGTTAAATATTCACCGTTCTCTCTGAGTATACCATCACCATGTACAGAGGCCAAACAAATGGTTTTACTGTGATTTGTGCGCTAGGATTATATGACTCAAACCTAGATTAAAACCACAGCATGAAAGGTTGCAGTGAGTTTCCCCCAGTGAGTGTGGTCATTTGAGTTAACACAATGCCAATTCCTGCGTTTGTGCAGACCTGAATGAAACTTCACAAGACATTTGAATGCTTTTGTAATCGTGTTATAGTAGGCAAACTAAGAGTGTACACAGTTTCATTACACATGCTCACGAATGATGAGTAGTGTGACCCACACAGTAACGTCTTACTGCTCTTCCTTCTTCCTTAATAAAGACAGCGCTGTCTACGGAGACCGTGGTATGAGGACTCAGGAATGCAGAAACAAGCCTCTGCTTCTCTTCTTGCCTAATATCAGTCTGTTGCACACAGACTGTCTTCATAGGGAAGCAAAATGTGCAGGGAATGTTATTCTGAAAATTCATGTCATAGGCCAAGGTCCATCATCAAAAGCTCTTGTCGGTGCATTGCCGTTTTCCTGTCAGTTGTATATTTTTGTACAGAGCAAACAATATAAACAATAGTAAATATGTATATTTAGAGTGTTAAATATTATTCTAATTCAAATACAAACACTAGTTTAAAGGCAGCTCATAGAAGGAAAAAGCTTGAGTCTTGGGTGTCTCTGTTGTGAGAAGGTTGTAAATGTTTGATAACCTCTTTCCTAACACTGAAGATGCCACAGTCCTATACACAGAAAAAAGCCAGTGCAGCAAGGATATTCCATAGTGCTTACGCAGGGGGATGGAGATTGTTCCAGGCGGAATGAAAGGGGTATAAACTGGGTTGTAAAGCAGAGGTTTATGGGCCGTGTCTTGATACAGTACAGTAAGATAAACTGGATTTCTCTAACCAGTAATGGCATCGTGGCTGGATGCACTTGAGCTGACCATTGCACACTCATCCTTACAGTGAAACTTAGAAAAGGGCTCAGCATTTTGGATGTCTCTGAAGGGGAAACTTTTGCTCTGAGGTTGTCTGTGAGTGTATTGGAAAAGCATTCAAGGGTCAGAGAAATCCCCTGATATGCAACTTGTGAACTGTAATATTAGTGTTGCAGTGTAAAGACAATGTTGCATAAAGTTATGCAGGCCCCTTTCAGAGTTGGAGTGTATGTTGCTGTTGTCCGTGGCAGCGAATAAGCACGTGAGCATCATTCGGCAAATCTAATTAAACTTGGGAAACATGAGGTTATGTCAGCTGACGGAGCAGCTGTAGTCGGGGTTCTACGAAGGAGAAACATGGGAGAGAGATTTCAAGTCAACTTTTGTCTAATTTCTTGTTAGGAACCTTTGCAGAACAGATCTCGCCTCAGCTGAGTGCAGTGGTCACATTCCAATCTCAGAGGAAACGGGAATTCTTTGGTGCACGTGTTTGGGAGCCTAAGGCCAGCGGTTTGGAGCTGGGTGGGGTGCATTGTAGAACGGGGGAGTGAAATAGTTGAAAGATTTGGCCTAATAGTAGAAGAAAACGTTATGATGACCCAGGTTCAGGCGAAGACATACTGAAAGAATATCTGTTTTTTTGCACAGCTGCGGTCGTTTAGGGTTGTGCCTGCAGACATAAGACATCAGTTTCTAATCAAAATTCCTGTTTATTGTGTGGCAGAGGGATTTCTGTGACTGATGAAATCCATGTGTCCAAAATGTGTCATCGCTAGTCAGTCAGTGTCATATCAGACTAGAGGCATTATAGTGGGATTTCTGCTCTGATTCCTCTGTGAATTTATTGAGTTTTTGTATTTATTCAAACGCAGATGTTTGGTTTGGTTTTGGCGATTTGTATTTTCTGACATGACTCTGCCTAATAACTATTCATGAGCCCTCTTCTCTCTCTTTGCAGCCTCATGAGTTTGATGAGTGTCGTTTTGACATCAGCGTGAACGACAGTGTCTGGTACCTCCGAGCTGAAGACCCCGAACACAGACTCCAGTGGATTGAGTCGATAGAGCTGCACAAGGTGAGTGGAGCGGGTTTCTCTTTCTTCCTAGATTTTCTGGATCTTTCTCGCTGGCTTATTTTTCATACTTTTGTTTGCTTGTCATCTTGTGATAAAGTTATTTATGGGAATTTTGCTTACCTAAAACAAAAAAAAAACAAGTCCGACGCATTGCCCTGATAAATGAATTAATACTACAGATGCTCAGTGTGGCTGAATCCAGTCCCTGTTGTGCTTCTTTTTTTCTTTTTTGCGTGTTGTTTCAAGAATCAGAACAAATGTGCTTGTGCCGTATTGTTTCAGATCCTTAGGCCATGATATATATTTGATTCTTTTTTGGCTTGTCTAATAATCCACTGGAAACATTGTTTTGCTGCATTATTCAATTTTTTTTATTATAGGTATTTTGGTTCAACTTTGGGTCAGGGTGTTTTTCAGAACCAACAGGGAGTTATCTGTTTTGTTCAGTGAGCTGGGTGTGGCAGGACAGGGATCCAGACAGACAGACA
>CALSBV010010907.1:2115560-2151821 GCA_943590825.1 Bovichtus diacanthus | reverse complement strand
CTCTCTCTCTCTCTCTCTCTCTCTCTCTCTCTCTCTCTCTCTCTCTTATGCATATATGCATGCACCCTTCATTTTTATCCCTCTCACTCTGTCTCTTACATGCAAACACGCACAGTCACGTTTGCTTGCTCAGTGATGGATGCTGGACATAAAGATGGACAAGATGAAAAGGTTTCACATATCTGGGTGTGTGGTCCGTTGATATATGTACGCAGCAAGAGTGGAGTGCATGTACGCGTGTGTCTTTGAGACTATGTGTGTGCCTGCCTGCAGAAAAGCAGACTGAAAGCAGACCTGCTTCGCTCTGCCGGGGAATTTCAAGACTCGCTCTTTTGCCTCGGTCTATCTCTTCTGCTTCCTGGAGCGGCTAGTGTCTGCCACTCTTTTGACTGCTACGGAGAAAATGACTTTTTCCTCTTCCTCCTTTCCCTCTCTTGCTTTCTTCTTTTACTTGACGAGCTATTAGCTGAGCCCGTGTGGCTTCTTTTTTCTACACCTCCTCCTCTTCCCTTTTGTTCCTCCAGTGAGGTGTGTCCAGAGAAACGGGAATACTGGACATAAGCCTCTGAATTATCAGAACAGTGGGAGTGTTGAGGGAGCGTCTGAGCCATGTTGGGGCCAGCAAACCGTCGCGACTGCAGCAGTGTCCTGCTCTGCCTTGGCTGTTGGAATGGCCGAATGGTGGGCTTATAGCATGTTGGCATGCTGCTGTCACTCATCACTGTAGTCTTTAAGTAGTATGCCAGTGTTGTGGCCTACTTTGCCTTCCTCCATACATTGCATAAAGTATTATTTTCTATTTGCATGCCTGCAGTTTTTCACACTAGCTTGACAACTGAACTCAACTGCATGTCAGCCATTGAAAGAAACCAGTTACTATTTTGTGTGGCATTGCCATGTGCTGGACTACCAGCATTTTAGTGACAGGTAATTTCTCAAACAGCAATTTGCTCAAATGTGAAGAAGTACCCGGTGGTTGCTATGGTCACTTACTGTACTCTCCTCACCATCACAAAGTCGTGGGTGCAGGATGCCATTTCATGTGTTGTGTAGAGTGGGTGTTTTAATTTGCATGGCTGTGTCATGCAGCTGAGCAGGTGCTTAGAGATGACAGTCTCTGGAGTTGTCACAGATTTGTCTTCATGTGCAGCCTGGCCTCCTAAAAAAAAAAAAAAATGATGTTCCCGTATAACGAAACTGCAAGTCAACATTCACTTATTTAATTTGAAGTCAGTGACTTAAATAACGTAACTGCCCAACCATGTAAACCTAACCAAGTTGTTGTTGCGTTTTTGTTTTGTTTCAATTTACCATATTTAAAACTGCAACTATAATCTAGGAGAAATTACATTTCCCTCGAAACATAAGTGAGAATGCGGTTTAGTTGTATGGGAATGTGGAAATCAGATCCTTTTTAGTGATTATTTATTTATTTTTTTAGTCTGTAGAACTTTTTGTCAAATGTTAATGTTAATTAGTTTGAATTGACATGTTGAAGCAGGAAACATAGATTATAGTAACACTGAGGATGTTCTAGTTTAAATCAGACCATTGTATAAGTGCCTTACAAAATAAAATCCCTATTGCACTGTAGGTATCAAAACATTTATATTTGTTGAGCCGTCAGGGGGGAAGTTGAGGTACTTTGCAGACAAAAGGATCAACGATCATTTACTTCCATTTGAACTAGAAAAAATAGTTTGCAGCTGGAAAGTGGAAATGTCCTTTTTTTTTTTTTTTTTTTTTGCAGTAATGTGACCAGCCTGTCCCGACTCAAACCAGTATGTTGTTTTTGAAACTGATAGTTAAACACTTTGACTTAAGACTTTTAGTGTGTTGCACATATCTCCATGTATAGTGTATAAGTCTTTACACAATAAAACTTCATCAGGTTGAGCAGCACTTCAGAATTGTTTTCATAATTTAGATATTTAATAATAACAGCCCCGATTCTAACTCTGTGAATGTTGCAAGGCTATAAATGTAATTTCATTGTACATTGTGTATATTTTCCGTTCTCGTTACGTGTGTTTTTTATGAACTAAATGTTTTCATTTGTAATTTGTACATTATCTGATGTTAGTTTAGTTTTCTTAAATGTATTCAAAATGTATATTTTCTGTTGGCCTGATCTTGGACACTCTACATCCGCTCTCTCGCTCTCACCTGTTAAATCCCTTGTTAATTTAAGAATCAAGAGGAAGGTACACACACAGGCCATGGCTAAACTTCAGCAAATTCATTTAAAACATACCACAAGCATGTTAGGATCCTGATTTATAAGTTTTAAAAAAGCCTGTCGCACTAGCTCCTGATCCTTCTGGTTGAGGAAAGGGAAGATCATTTTATTACGGGACTCTAATATTGGATCATGAATTAGTGGATAACCGGTAACAGCTGCATGTGGGACAAACAAGAATTTTTAATATACTTTGGTTGTGTTGGCGGAGTGTGCGTGCACATGTTCTGTGTATAATAGAATTCTGTCACTTTGCTGAGTTGGCAGTCGCAGGCATTGCCTCGTTATAAGCTGGCTGTTTAATGGAACAAATGCAGTCACTGCCACTCCCTCCTTCCCTAAAGCCAGGTCGTACTGTAGATCTGTGTTTATAATGCCATGCGAGACAGTACACTGTGTGTCCTAATAGGTACAGCAATATTTTCCTCCCGAAAATTGCAATCAAGCCTATACGTGTCCACACTGGGATACAGTGTCATTTATTTTCACTCTTCCTCAACCACCAGCTCCAATGGCTGGGTTGATGAATGTGAATGTCAGCCCTAGTCCCTTCAGCAGACTGTATGTCTGTGTAGGTGTAGGCCCTGCTCTGGTCTAGCTCAGCATTACGCAGTGCTGCTGCTGACTGCCAGAATTGACCCCCCCCCCCCTCTCTGTCTCTGTCTTTCCTATCATATTGTTTAATATGTTTTGTGCACAGACTGATCTCCCTGCATTTTCTTATCATCCATATCATATTCTCTTCTTCCCGTTCCTTCAATCCCTCCCTCTGGATTTCAGGCAGAGTCTGGTTATGGTTCAGAAACCAGTCTCCGGCGTCATGGTTCCATGTTGTCTCTCACCTCCGCAGCCAGTGCCTTGTCCGCCACTTCCACATCCTCTTTCAAGGTAAAAAACATGATCACCAGAGGTTTGGCTCGATCAGATCATGTCAGGTTCTCCCTCTGAAGTATTTCCATCAATACACTTTTGAACTTTGGCCAGTATGGCCACATGTACAAAAGCACCTTTTTGGAAATACCAGTTAAAGGCTAGATCTGTAGGCAAAAATGGGCTGTTTTGTACTTATTTTTTTATGATGACCTTGCCTTGCGGTTTAAACAAAAGAATCTTTCCCCTCACAGCTCTCGATTGTTTCTCTTTGCTTCTGTTTCTCTCCGCTCAGAAGGGGCACAGGTTGCGTGAGAAGCTATCAGAAATGGAAACCTTCCGAGACATTCTGTGCAGACAAGTGGACACCCTGCAGAAATACTTTGACTCCTGTGCTGATGTTGTCTCCAAAGATGAATTTCACAGAGATGGAGGTAACCTATATTTAATTATGAGATATTTGTTTTAAATTGGTTTTTAAATTGGTTCAGATTTACAACAAAATCTGACATTTAGAGCAGTGTGGACATGACAAAGAGGGATTAGTCTTGATGTTTTCCCTTCTAAGGAAATACTTTATAGATGGGGCTGTACTTTGTTCATGCAGAGAGTTGGGGGAGAGTGCTTGGTAAGGAAACAAAAATCAATATCCACTTACAGGGCACTTTGTGGGTTGTTTAATCTCTGAGGCAGAGGCTTTCTGTATTCTTCCAAATCACATCCATATTGAACTTGTGTAGGTTGAACGAAAATGTTGTTTAATCGTCTTCAACAATTGTCCAATTAAGAAAAAATAGCAACTTTGGAGGTGTAAATATACCTGTTGGAAAATGTTAGACTATATGAGCTTTATGTCCAGGTAAAGATATTTACTGTATGTCATTTTATAGTTTGCTTAACTAGACATATAGTTAGTAGATGCATCTAAGTTTGCTGTTGCTTTCTTTACAGAAGTAGAGGAGGACGAAGAGGACTTTCCTACCACTACAAGACCCAATGGTGAATGTAATCACAACAACAATGGCAGCAAAGAGAAATGTGAGTTTACCTGCAGATACAGACCATTATTGCTTTATTTGAAAATATCTGTTTAAAAAAAAAAAAAAAAAAAAAAAAAAAAAAAAAAAAACCCACTTTGTTTCTTGGCCTTTTTAAATAACTGATTCACTTTAATGTGAAACTCTAGAAAGTCTGTTTCTTACACGTCACAAGGTAGCTGTCACGCTCAAGTTATTTATTTGTTTCTGTCTGTCAGTGTTTCCACCTGCTAGTCCCAAAGGTATGAATGGAATAGACTTCAAGGGTGAGGCCATCACCTTCAAGGCCACCACGGCCGGCATCCTCTCTACCTTGTCCCACTGCATCGAGCTGATGGTTAAACGAGAGGACAGCTGGCAGAAGAGGCTGGACAGGGTACGCTCCTTCACGCTACACGCAGTGACTAAAATAGATGTCACTCACGGTGTGCTAAATGTCCTGTCATGTTTCTTTATTGGGTGTGTCAGCAGTCACTGCTGTGTGGAAATCTTAAAGACTGAGGAGCTAATTGCTGCCTTCCATCGTCTTTAAGGAGTTGGTTATTATGACCAAGAGTTTGGTGTCGTTGGGCTCTGCCCTTCAGGTGATGAAATTGTGGTTCAACAGTGAGGTTGATAGTGGTAATTGTTAAACTGCTTTAATAGTGGGTGTCTTCAGCGAGCTTTATTGCGAAATATCTGGCTATTCACCTGCCAACTTGGCATTGTAAAGCAATGTGGTGTTAAAAGTCAGTGTCCTCAAATTCCACAGTCCAGATTACTAAAGGCCATCATTTTTGTTCATTAGCTGGTTTTCAGTAACCACCTGCAAATCAAAAGACTTGCTTACCAGAAGCACAAATGCACCTGTTGCCCATAATGAGCTTTTTAACCCTCTTTGTTATTTAATCGTGTTTTTTTTGTTTTCGTTTTTTTTTAAAGAGCGATTGGATTGGAGATGGAGTGCTCTCTTTTTTTTCCCATTGATATTTCTTTATCTAGAGATTAGTCTGTCTGTAAAGGCGCTCCTCATGCTTACATCCTGATTAGCTCAGCCTATGTTGTCGAACCAGTTTTTTTTTCTCTCGGTGTGTAAATTCATGCTGCCCAACCCTAAAATCTACAAAAGCCGGGAAGTGCTTTCAGTTAGTCGGAGTGCTCGAGTGAAACTACCTCAATGTTATCTGTGTTTGGTGATGTGTGTGACGTTTAGCTGCCGATGTGGAGTAGGGAAATAGTACAGGACGCTCTCAAAGGAACAAGACACGCCTGCTCAGACTTGTACAGAGAGTGAACTTGAAAATGACAGCTAAGACTTCATGGGGCAGTTTGTGGAAGCCTTCGCTACAAAGGAGGACAGAGCAGCTCAAATACCAGACGCCGAGATGGATACCTCTACAGACTTGCAGCCTCTTCTTTAAAGTAGGTCTCTGTCGGTCTCTAGTTGCACACAACTGACGACAAGATCACCTCCTGTTCAAGTGTTAGTGTTAAATGTACTTTGTTTGGTTTTATTGTCTCTTTCTGTCTGTTTTCCATCAATTTAATTATATTTGAGAGAACACTGTTGATTTTCAATATGCTTTTAGCCACAATTGCCTGAGTTTGCTCTCTTTCTCTTATAGAAGTGTAGATAAACGGTGTCTGGTTTCTTGGGCACATTAGAGTGGTTTTAGTCTACATGGTAAATTTGATTTTTGTATTTTGAGTAATTTGCACTCAAAGAGAAACTAAATACATATGCTGGTTTGCAATGTTCTTGTGCTTTTCAAGTATTAGCTGGTGACAACAGTAATCCAATCTCTTTTAGTTCTTCATTGTATAGCAGTAGCCTGTTTCAAGTTGAAGTGTGTTTATTAGCCTCTGGCAGGGAATGACACATTATGTAAAACCTGTTTGAAAGCACACACAGCTGAATGATGTGTGGTGGGTTTGCCCGTTTGTTTGTTTGACATGCTCTTTGCTTCTGATTTAAAAAAAAAAAAAAAAAAAAAAAAAAAAAATGTAAGCTCTTTATCAACTGATATCTGATTTTAAAACTTGCATTCATTCACTTGCAGAGATATTATGCTGTTTCTATAATGGATCTCCTTTTTTAAATGCAGCACAGATGTTTTAATGGGCATTTCTGTTCACATGCTGTCACTGTTCTTTATTGTTAAATAAAGTTGCACTAACACCACAACACTAACCTCTCTCTCTGTGTTCAGGAACTGGAGAAGAGGAAGAGGGTAGAAGATGCCTACAAGTCTGCCATGAATGAGCTAAAGAAAAAGTCACATTACGGAGGCCCGGACTACGAGGCAAGAAGAAATTAGATACGATAAATGAATTGGCAACGGCACCTGTTTCAGCTCTGTTGCTGACTCCATTTGCTTTCCACAGGAGGGGCCCAACAGTCTGATCAATGAGGATGAGTTCTTCGACGCGGTGGAAGCTGCACTGGACAGACAGGACAAGATAGAGGAGCAGGTGTGTTGAAGATCTAAACTTGCTCAATCAAAAATGTCCTGTCCCGTTATGATGCATAAAACAATTACACATTTTAGTCTAGAAGGCACATTGAACCCCTGCCTCCCTTCCTCGTCTATTTCTCTTTTTAACACATTTAAACGGAGAAAATTGAAGTAAAGCACAGCTGCGTACATTGCACACAAGGATGTTGCCTTTCTCTGTCGTGTCTTCCTAATCTTCTCTCTCTCACCAAACTCCCACTCTCTGTTCCTCCAGTGCCAGTCGGAGAAGGTCAGGATACCTCGACTAAGTCCCGTTCCTCCAGGAGACGCCTACTCCACCATTGGTACACACCGATATGCCATCAAGGTGCTCAACACTTAGTTTCTCTTCAATATAATTCTTGTTTCTATTTTGCTTTGGTCTACCGGTTCCTACTGAGGGCAATCATCATTCCCGTCTGAAGCTTAGTCGGCTTACAACCCGTGAACTCTAAAGCTCTGCAGCTGCAGTGCGTGTGCTTCTCATAATGTGCGTCACCTTAATCTGTTCACGCAGAGAATCAGTTTGTGCTCATTGCAATCATTTGAGCGCTTGCATAACATCTTCATATGAAATGAGCAGGTTGTGATTGTGCTCTGCACTGCTGTAGGGCGCCTCTTTCTTTCTTGTTTTTTTTTATTCTTTTCTGTTTCAATCTTCCTCTCTGCCGTACAGCCCCATAGCCATTCTTCTTCCCTGTCCTCCGTTGAGCTAGTCAGTGCTTCCGATGACATTCACAGATTCAGCGCCCAGGTACGGTATTTTGTCAACAGCGAGCACCCCTATCTGCAGGGGGATCCAAACACCTGCTGCTTCGCACCGCAGTCTGAGAGAGCATGAGCAGATGGCATGAGAATGTCTACTAACCAGTCTCTCCAGGATATCACGACCATTTCCTGAGCTTTGAGTAGCATGTTATATTAGCTTTTTTTTTTTTGAAGTCTTCAAAATTTGTGTTGCATGTATTATGTAAGAGTACGGACTGGACACAATTCCTGGAGTGACTCACAGGTTGTCTTTTATCACATAACTGTTGTCATCATACCACTGATGAGAATAATGTACGTCTAGCGCTGCATGTGAAAGCTCTTCATTCCCGCCTGCTCTTTTTTCTTCGCATCGCTTCCACAGCATGAGCAGGCATGAATCCTGACTGCAGGATCAAGTGTTGTATGTTTGGTTACAGCTCAAAGGTTAATGTATTTGCTTAGATCATTCCTAAGATTCTGAAAAGGGAATATAGTTTGCCGTCTGTTATTCTCAAAACCTATGAAATAAAATACCAGCACAGGTGCTAACTGTGTTGACTTATCTAGACTATAAATCATTAAACTTGAGCGTCGCCTCCCTATTGCAATATATTCTTTTTCTCCCCCAAGCTGTGTCCCGTTTCAAAGCATGTCCTCAAATAGGCAGGTAAAGAACGGTAACACACTTTCTAACCCAAGAATTTAATCAATACCTGTCTGTCTCTTAGGTGGAGGAGATGGTGCAGAATCATATGACTTACTCTCTTCAGGATATGGGCGGAGATGCCAACTGGCAGCTGGTAATAGAAGAAGGAGAGATGAAGGTGAGTACAGAGGAGAGAAGCTGCTTATGAATCATTTCCCTTGGTTCCTAGCTGTGAATATTTAAGTCTCATTCCCTTTCTAAAGGCACTGTGGTTGCAGTAGAAGCACTGATGATAAATGTATCCGCTAGCGGAGGTAGAAGACCTCCAATATTTAAAGTAAAAGTATTCATTCCACAATGGAAAGAAAATCTTTTAAATCTATAAAACAAGTAATCGGTTCTTTACGAATGGAAAAAATCAGCTTGAGTTACCAGTCAATGGTATAATTAAGAGGATCCTTCAAAATATGTTTTGCATGTTTATAGTGATTATTTCCTTCTGTTTTCTGTCTCACCTCTGCACTCGGTGTAACAGGTGTACAGGAGGGAAGTAGAGGAGAACGGTATTGTGCTGGATCCTCTCAAAGCTACGCATTCTGTGAAGGGGGTGACGGGACACGAGGTCTGCCACTACTTCTGGGACACGGCTGTCCGATTGGACTGGGAGAGTAAGTTTACTATTTCAGAAGTCCCCATCATATCAACACTGTTTGACTTTCTCTGTTTTCATGTCACGACTGAACTCTTGCTCCCTCAGCCACCATTGAAAATTTCAACGTCGTGGAAACGCTCTCTGATAATGCCGTCATTGTTTACCAGACGCACAAGGTAAATTCACTTCTTGGTGTTTTTCTTGTTTCACATTTAATCAGTAATAGTCTGCAGCCCCAACTGAAGGCCTCTGGTTGTGTTTCAGAGGGTGTGGCCTGCCTCTCAGAGAGACGTGCTTTATCTGTCAGCCATCAGGAAGATCTTGGCAACGAACGAAAATGATCCCGACACGTGGCTGGTGTGCAACTTCTCTGTGGACCACGACAATGCCCTTGTAAGATTACTACATTAACAGCTGTTACTATCATGCAACGCAGCGAGTGCGTTGTCAGGCATCCCAGTACTGTGATTAGATTAATAATGGTTCATTTCAGCATATAATTCCAATTATCCCTTAGTCAAACAAGACTTTGTTGAAAGCCCTTTTCCTGTGTAAATGGTAGAAAGATTAGTTTTAGACCCTTAAGCCCAGTCACTCTGTCACATTAGCTACAGTGAGACTTGAGGCAGCTTAGAGATTGTTTACATTTGCATTTTTGTTTTTACTTCCAGCCCACAAACCGGTGCGTTCGTGCCAAAATCAATGTTGCTATGATCTGCCAAACGCTGGTCAGCCCACCTGAGGGTGATAAAGAGATCAGCAGAGACAACATCCTTTGTAAGATCACCTACGTTGCCAATGGTAAGTGCCTCTCCAGCCTAATAAGGTATTGATCTCGGTGTATATTCCCAGCAGCCAACAGGACAAAGCCTCTCTATCATCATCAAGCTAACTACAGTCTACCTACAAGCGCCTCAATATTAACATCCAACCTACTGTAAATGCCAGAAGTTGTTAAGCTGGCCTGACCCGTAATCAATTTTGATCAAAATGTTATTTCTTGTCGACAAACAGTCCATACTAGTAATGTAATTTGAGACATTTAAAGAGACAGGAGTATTTCCGTGTAGAGAAGCTGCAAGGGTCTCAGGACAGAGTGTCGAATGTAGCGTAAATCCCCTGAGGCAAACTTGTCATTTCTGAAATTGGGCTCTATAAATCAAATTTGATTGACTATTATAAGTAAAAACCCACAGAATTGGCTTAACTACAGAGGAGAGATTAAAGAAAGCGGGTGTGTGTGTATTTGGCCTAAGGCCAGCGAAAATGTCCTCTAGAGTTCAAAAGTCACAACGGTTACTTGAGTCGACGCGTGAAGTTAGCGGTGTGGATGGTTATGTTTTCTTACTGAGACGTGAGCGGCTGTTTTAACCATAAAGAAATGGATAACCTAGGGGGTCAAAGAAAACAAGGGGATTGCCTGTCGCTGCCTTCTTATTCTCGTGTTTTGTTTATGTTTATCATCTATTAATAATGATACACTATGATGCTACTGAGTTGTCATTTGTGTGTATTATGCCTTTTTCTCAAATAATTCAGATCAACCTCATATCAGCCAATGTTTCTGCCGATTGGTCTTTGTGCAGCTGGCACAAGAGTTGGACTGTCTGTGTACTTGTCTTTTGAAATGTCAGTCTAGTCTTGTGCTTCCCGTGTGAACCTGTAGACAGGTTTGTTGTGAAATAAAGCAGCCTACAGAAGGAATACTGAGCCAATTTATTGTTCTAGAAGCCAGGCAGATTTGAAAAAAATATAATTGCCACTAGAGGGCGCCCTAGACCTCTGTTTGTGTACGGAATTTGTACACCGTTACACTGTGGGTTTAATTATGACTTATGGTTTTATCGTAAGTTAGCACACCCAGTTTCCTCATCGTTTTCCTCTGTGTGGCCGCAGTAAACCCAGGAGGCTGGGCTCCCGCCTCGGTCCTCAGAGCCGTGGCCAAGAGAGAGTATCCCAAGTTCCTCAAACGCTTCACTTCCTACGTCCAGGAGAAAACTGCTGGGAAGCCCATCCTCTTCTGAACACAACGAGGTAACCAGGAACTCAAACACAACTTCTGTTACAACTGAGGGAGCCACTAAAATGATGGCTAGAACATTCCTGATTACACTGTTCTCTTGACTTTATCCGTTTAAAAAAAAAAAAAAAAAAAAAAAGATTTAAAGAATCTGTTATTTCAGTTTTTTCTGGGTTATTGATTTTTCATTTTGGTTTTGTTTCAGGCTTGCGAAGGGTCACGTTTGCCTACTGGAAAGACTACATTGGTCAGTGTTGAAACCGGCTTTCAAAAACTACATCACCCATCACCTGTCAATTAGAATGTGTCCTCAAACTACCACGTGCAGGAAACATTGTCATCCAGGACGTCCCACAGGACACCTGCTGGTAGAAGAGACTGGTTTTACGGCTTTAATCCATCAGTAGTTGTCATCCCAGCCACATTATCATGGCTTAACACCATCTGTTGGTCATGGGTACATTTGTATGAAAATTCAAGAGTTTCCTAAGTGGTTTTTGAATTGTTGTTTATTAATTATTTGCTTTGTTTTTGTAAATTGTTTTGTACATTTCTTATGATTACATACTTCTTGACGTTTTTTTTTTTTTGGGTTCGCTTTAATCACTAGTATTACGGCTACTTGTTTTGCTGCTGCTAAAGTTACTACCATGCGAGAGGAAAGTAGATATCGACAGGAAAAGCATTGATGAGGTGTGGTACAGTATCTCCTCTTCCTTGCCTTCTCCTGTCCCTCTGGTGATGACTCTCTTTGCAGTTTGATGGGGGGCCAGAGCCTAAAGCTTTGAAATCTTTATATTTCTAGATTGTTATGAAAGAAGCTTTCGGAGAGCACCAGGGACACGATGTATTGTACAGAGAAAACCGAGCATGTTAGTTTACCAATGTGAGAAATGTGAATTGACTGTTAAATGCTTGAATTTGATTACATTAATGGGCCAAGGAAACCTGAAGTGTGAGATAAAGAGCATATAATTAGATACCAATGATGTAGTTGACTGGTCTATAGATGCTTCATTGGGGCCTTTTGTCAGTGTGTATCTGTCTTTAACCCCCACATAACACACAGGTTTTTGACAGATATTTTTCAAAAGGCAAGCCGAAGTGTCTGATGTACAGATTCCTCTCTTTCATTGAGAGACGAGTGGATACATTTTGTACACCGCAGGTGGTTTTTCACAATTTTCAGCCCCTGATGGGGCAGAAGAAATATGTCTGTGCATTCATGAGTGTCAGGTTTGTAAATTAGTCCCGCTGCTATTTTGCAGGATAAAGTTGTAATATGTTGAGTAGTATTTCATCTACACCCCAGACTCTTAGTCAGACTCTAACATTACATTTCACACACCACACTACAGTGCAGTGGTCTCCTGCCCTTTGACTGATAAACTACCCCCAGAATGCCTTAGACACCGGGATGGAATCCTGGTTCTTTACTGTACAGCCACCAGATGTGCATTTATCCACACTGAAATGAAGCGGGGTGGGGGGGGGGGGGAGGGTCAGCATTTCACATCATCTTACCTCAAGATTGAAATTTACTTTAGATTGTGTTTGATATCAAAAGTTGGGAGTTTTGCAATCAGTAGATCCGCATGGTTGAAAATTCACTATCAGATTTTCGGTCTAAGGGGTCAGAGTTTAGAAAGGATCTGGATAATTGTTTCGCTGATGACTACAAGAGCTAGATCTACGAGCAATGTCAGCTGAAGAATGCATTTAGCGTTTTTAATTTTGATATTTTGTCAGTAATCTACACACTTTGTATATTTCTAAGTTGTACATCAGAAGTGTTATTATTTGCACTAAATGTAATGCAATTTGACAATGTTCTGTAAATTAAAATTGTTACACAACAGAAGCAAGTGCAGTGTACGTTTTAGTATGATGCATACATACACACACTGCTTAAAAGTGCAAACGATGAAGCTCTGAAAAGTTGGAATCACAGAAGTACATTTTCATAGTCGAAGTAGCTAAACAGTAGACATTGAGATTTTAGCAGTTTATTTATAGGAGTCTCTAAATATAAATATGCATTGTCTTTACATTCAGCGATTTAAAGTATTTTTTTCAGCAAATGGTAAAATATTGAGATTTACATAATAAATTATGGTCTCAACCGACGCGTGATCATGTAATTCAACATTTATAGTTGGATATGGTCTTGATGAAGAGGTATCGGACAGCTTCTAAGTGTAGGATGCATGTTTCACAACTTCTTGAAGAGGACACACTTATTCAGTATCGAAGGAGATCCTGAGTAAAAGCATCTTCAGTCATGACGCAAACCTCACAAAACTATTAGCTCCACATCAAAAATATTCTTCAATGTTCCTTCACTGTCTCTGTACATGTAGTATCAAGGACTTACAGAGGTGTGCATTTGAGTAAAAAGAGAAAAAAAAAAAAGTGCGTATTTGCATATCCAAATCTGTGCTTATGTCAGGTAGCCCACCCACCTAAGCAACCTCTTCAGAGAAAAATATTTCCTACAGTAATCATAACCAATGTCAAAAGTGCCTTTTGATCAAGAGTGAGCGCGTCGTCCCCTCCGCTCTGAGCTTCATCCAAGATCCAGTAACTGTCTTTTCTCACTTCACTTTACAGCAGCCCTTCGCCAGGGCTTCAGGTTCCTGTCAAGGCAGCGCGAATAACAGCCCAGTAAGGATAAGGTGGCCGCTTTAACAACGTCACAGTCTGTGTTTGGCCTCGGGAGCTTCAGAATCCATCATGTTTGTTCATGCGAGTCTTTTCTCATCCGTGTTGGAAGAGGCTACAAGCTGGCTTGTGTCCTTTGTGTGACACCGTCACAACCTTGTTCATCGGGGACAAAGATGCCATCATACATTCACTGTAAACTTTTCTCTTCTGATCAGCAACGTATGCGGTTGCAAACATTAAAAGGTTCATTCATTTCTTTCTGGTCAGCAGAGAAAAAACGTTTAAAGAAATGTATAACCCTCCCCTCATGTGTATATGTAGTAAATATTTAGATCTTTGTGTAGGCCATGAAAACAGTATACATGTATAAAACTTAATGGCACTGCGTTGATGCATGCTCTAAAAAGCGACACTCAGTTCAGCCTGATGTTCATCACATTACATGATATGTCACATTGTTGTCACATGATGTCCATCGCTGTGACTCTGTGTCTTCTTTTAGTCCATCAACCGGTGGAGAATCTTGTCTTTTTATGTGTTGGCAATACAAGTGGCAACATGGATCTAGCAGCACTGGAAGTGGAGTCAAAGGCCAGCCTGGCCGGTCCAATGGAGTGCGGCGATTGTCTTATGATTGGCAGGAGGAAATGAAGGTTGTAAAGCTGCTCTTTTCACTGTCCGGGGGGGGGGGGGGAGAAAAGAGACAATGGTAATTATCAACGCGGTGCAGGCTTTAGTGTGAAGCTAAACCTGCAGAACCAATATCTGAACATCTTTATAAAAACAAAACAAGAAGGACCCCAATGTTGGACCAAATGGAGGAACAACTCACCAAGTAGACATCGAGAACAGAGCCGTCGTCGCGGTCTATGTCCACATCCATGGTGCTCTGCTCTGAGGTCAGGCAGATAGCACTGTCCTCCAGAGTAAACGTGGAGCTGGATGCAACGTCATCTCTGCAACAGAAAAATGATTTTTCATATTAACCCACGTAGAAGCCAGCCCTGAGTTTATTGTCTGAGTCAAAGGCAGATGAAGTACAGCCGCTGTCTAAACAGTGCTTGGAAATTGATGAAAAATATACTCCCCAGAAACAAATCGCACACTATTGCAGAGACTCTGACATCAAAGAGACAAAGAGATTAACCGACAGCGAGCATGATGGGAAACCTGTCCGGTGCCGGGTCAGAGGAGGCCTCAGCTGAGAGGCTCATAGTCTCAGAAATGTCTCACAGGAAATTAACAAACTCTCCTCAGGATTGGCCAGATTTGACCATAATGACTCAATAGAAAAGACCCTCACGCAGAGCATTAGAGATACAAACAAACCTGAGAGTTAAATCTTTCTGGGAAAAAAAAAAAATGTTGCTTTCAGCTTGAGGGCGTCACAAGCTTTTAAAGTCAAAAATTGAAGTCAGGTAGATAGGGTAGCAGAGGAGTACAATCCTGACAAGACACATCACAGCCCAAGGTGTTGCCAGTGTGACAGGCAGAGCAGCTGTCAGACAGAGATTATTGTTGGCGTGTGTATATATACAGTCGCCACGGCACCCGCTTGTCCTCTTTTGTCACAGTCTTTCTGCAGCATAAAGGCACGGAGTAAACGTCAAAGCCACCGTTTAAATATTTATGAAAACAGTTGACAGAACAATGTCAGCGCAGAAGCAGGTGACCGATGAAGGGACAGGACCGGGCAAGTCGCACAATGGAGACTCAGAGAGCAAGCTGAACCCGACACTGCAGGACAGAAGGAGACGGGGAAGATGGGAGAGATGGGAAACGCGTAGAGGGCACAGGACGAAGCTTCTGGCGAAAGATTTTGCAATATCTTGTGATGTAATAAATAAATAATTCTAGAAATGTTGCTGTAAGAATTTGTGGTTAATGTAATAAAGTCAAGCCAACCAAGGCGTTCATGGCCAGAGATATGCCTTTTTCATGGGAAGATTTGCATAGCACTTCTGGAAAAATGTCTTCTTACTCGTCTCGTCAATGAAACAGTAGCCACTGTCACACCGCTCATCCTTTTACTGTGTCCATATGTTGTGTAGGATGTGTGTGTATGTGCAGTTGCCAAGCCAGCTGAGTCACCTGCTCTATGACGCACATGCGATGTAAGAGCAAAGGTGACAATGAGGTGTGTGTGTGGACGTGGGAGTGTGCGCGCGTGCGCTGGGTGGGGCAAATTCACATGCCGTCCTTCTCGTCCTCAGGGCAGTGCAGGAACCTTGCGTCATGGTTTTAAGGTGATAAACTACCTGTTCCAGCCCTTAATCAAAACAGAGTGTCATGATATAATGAAAGCAAGCAGAGAGTCAAAAAAAAAAAAGGAAAACAAGTAGACACCGCACCTCTCCTCAGTTTTGTTGTCCACATTGACGAAGATGGAGGAGGTGGAGATGGTTCCCATGGAGGAGCCCTCGTAGAAGGACGGGTTGGCAGGGACCAGATCGGGACGCAGGTACGAGCCGAACACAGCTGAGGAGAACACGTTCACATTTATTTCAGTAAAGGAAAACAAGTGCACACTTTCCTACATTTCTCAGTCCATATAGTTCATATGACGCCTACTGCCTGGTCAACATCTTTCAAAATCCATGCCTCCGGTTCGTAATGCTGTGTCTGTCTAAATTTGTAGTCTCCAAGCTGAGATGAGATTTCTCACACTTTTGAAAGCTCTTTCAGATCCACATAGACAATTATACAACTTTGTTCACAGGCTGAGTAGTACTATCCATGATTAGTAAACTGAACTTGTTTTGTATAATCTGTGGAGTTTTCCTTTAATTGAGACACATCGATCAACACCGACATCCACAGCAATCATTTTGTGGAAGACCAAACATTCCCCATTAGTCAATCAACATGATCAATACAGCTTTGAATAGCTGTGGATCGTCGACCAAAGGAAAAACGGACTCTTGTAAGTTCTTGTTCTCGTTCCTTTGTGCTTCACATTGTGGAAAGTTTAAACAAGCCTGAGACAAGGCAGCGCATGAGAATTTGATTCAAGTTAATTGATTAAATGGTTCCAATAATACATATCTTTCCTGGTATAAACCTCACGCTTTGAAGTAAAACCGATTATCTCTGTCCTCTTTGACACTGATTTAGTAACCGTGAAGAGGGAGTGAGGAAGTGTAACAACACAAATAGCTTCGCAGTATGTTGCGTCACAGCTGGAGACACTGGTGTGAGAGCTCCCGGTTGTAAAGAGCAAGAGGACTCGTGACCCCATGACTTCTCTTTCCGCTCCACACCCTTGTTTCTTCCGGTGTTGCGTTGGCTAACAATCCCTCATCATATCAAACACAAAGGTCAGACAACGTGGCTCAATGTGGGCATCATTGTGAGCACTCTGTCTCAGACTGATTCAAATACCTGCTCCCACTGGAGTCAGGAACTCTTTTTAATTAAAAAAAAAAATGCTTTACACATGCCCTATGGACACACACGTGCGCAAATTCTGTATCAGATGGGCTGCTAATAACAAGGTAGCCTCTGTTTTCTTTCTATCAAAGCCAAACACTGTATCAACCAGTGACAGCTGCCCCCTGGGACAGTGCTCAGAGGACTTTATGGCCGAATGCAAGTGGCTGTTCATGGGTCTCAAGTGTATCTAAAAAGCTCCGATAAAACATAAAAACTAGAAAGTGACCAAGGTTTAAAAGGGCAGATTAGGAGACAGTTTAGAGAGAGACGTGTTGAGGGTAATGGTGAAATGGCACGTGCATATAATCGTTTAGGTTTTGAGCTTCAAACAATCTCCTTGATATTTCACTTCAATGTACATCCCTAAATGTCAAACGGCCAGAGTGAAGTTTTCCAACAAAAAAAAAAGAGTTTAGTTGTACCTTGTCCGTCCAGACTAGCCAGGCTGCAAGCTCCCAGCCTGTCCCTCCTGTCCTCCTCGTTCCTCTCATCTGCCTGCGATGAAAGGATCTCCTGTGAGGACGACTTCAGAGCCGGGATGGACGTACGAGTCCTCTTTGAAGGGGAGAATCGAAGTGCTGTGGAGCAAAAAAAAAAAAAAAAGGAGCGAGTGAGCGGAAAGAAAAGAAGAAAAAAAAAAAAAAAGAGAGAGTGATAAAGATTCAGGGAGGCGGAGGCAGAAAGAGTAGAAGAAGAGAAGGTAATTGGAGGAGATAGTGGAAAGGGACGATCATCCTGATTGAAGCCATGTTCACACACAATCACACTCCAATGCTCTGCCTCCTAAAATTAGCAGTAAAGTTATTAAACTGTTAAAAATGCACAATGGCGATTACACAAGTGCCCCCTAAGCCTTATTCTGCCTCCAAAGCGGGGCATGAAATGAAATCCTTTGCTGTCATCTCCCTCTGACGGGACTTGGCGACTGTTAATAGCGCATCTAAATCCCCAAATCTTTGCCTCAGCCATGTTCATTCCCACAGGGGGGGTCCCGCATGGTTGCATAACACTGTTACTACATTTGATGTTAATGTGAAGAAGAAAAAAACGATTTCCTGGACTTACATACAGCCACGCCCAATACACTGTGGATAGACTGCGGATAATTATATATATTGCGGGGACAATATAAGGAAGCGATACACCAGTTAACTTAAGTGAATCATCACTAATCTAATTATGTTACAGTAACACAAATGCCCAGCAGTAGACAATAAAAAAAAACGCTTCTTCTTATCAGGACAGCGTTTCCTACTTCCCGTTGCTGCCCCCTGCTCTTTGTTTGTTTTTGTTTTTGCATGTGGGCTGCTTTCCCCTCCTTGTGTGGCGATGATCGACCTGCAGACTTACGCTGAGTCTTCCTGAAGACCCGTGTGCTCATGAACTTGAGGAAGCGGCTGGCATAAAACCCGGGCCGATGCACCGATACGGAGTCCTGAGGACAGGCAGAGAGAATGCAGAGCTTTTTTATCAGGAAGCCACAAGCAGCACGTGGCCAAATAAAAGGCTCATTGATGAAAGCAACACAGTCGGATTGGAGCAGGCTATCAACTTACGCCATCGTACACCAGGGCTTTCCACGAGTGTTCTAACTTTTTAATGAACCTGGGGAGAAACAAAACAAGAAGAATCCTTGTCACAAAAAAGTATCCGCTTACCCAACAACTTCCTCTTTATGCTTGATCAAACCTGAGACAACCCCCCCCCCCCCCTCATTCCCTTTGGCACAACACAAACTCAGGTCATTTTTCAGCATTCAAGCAGAAAACACATCAGCGTTTGAACTTATGCGTCAATGTCTTTGAAGCAAGCAGGCTACCAGAAGTAAGGCCGGATAAGTGGAGACAAATTGGGCCTATTCATCTTTCCTCCCTGACCTGATCTCACCTCACCCACTCTGTGTGCATTTAATGCCTCGACCAACAAGCCAGACATAGATTTATGTGATGCTCTTAAATTTCCATAAGTTTGAAAAGCCGATGAGCCAAAAGGCTTCCTCCTCTGTCACCCGATGCTTTTTGCTCTCAGGGAGAGAGAAAAAAAAAAAAAATCAATGTGTAAATAAAGAAGACTTATAGACCGCCGTGTCCATTTAAATCGTGTTGGATAGAGAAACGGGTCCTTTTAGGAGTGAGGTAAAGTGGCTTTCCATCAATGCAGGGTAATAATTGAACATTAAGAGGTCATGTCGGAGGGCAAGCATCAATCGAAGCGGCCACTCCGAGAGTCATGCCATGCTGCCATACTCCCTTGGTCAGTCTTTAACTATTCATGCACATTCCCTCTTAATCCTCACATCTTTATTGGCTACTGATGAGACATTTTACTTTTCAGAAAGTGAGAAAAACAATTCTCATACAGTCGGAAATAAATGGATTTTCATGGCCCTGAAAGTCAACAGATGCAATTAGTAATAAAACGAAAGCGCCAGTATCGTAAATAAAATGACAGCAGCAGGTTCATATAATCTCAGTATTTTATAGCTCAGTACCTGTATGACTGTAGAATATCTATGATACCCAGGAAGATGAGCAGTTTTTCTTCTTTGTGTGTTTTGGCAGGGATGCCACCCATCCTAAAACAGAGTAAAAACACACCCGCGGTCAGTGAATAGCTACTGTTCTTCTTCTGCAATGCTTGAACCGCTGCACAAATGTTTGTAGAAGAGGCACTTACAGTATTTACATTCATGTGTATTGCTGTAAATACGTGGAACAGTGGCTGTGTTTGTATTTGTGTAGCTATGGTTATATCAGAGCCTGGCTGTGTGTGTCTGAGGGCCTTGTGCGAGGTATGAGCACGGTTGTGTAACAGTGTCCGTGAGAGAAAAGGTGGAGATTAAGAGACAGGCAGAGGCCAAGTGTGTACGCCCAAATATGTGTGCATAATATGTGTGTTTTCCTCTAGCTGAGCCGACTCACGTGTCGTCTGTGGTGAGGGCTTCAGCAGCCTTGCCGTCTCCCTGGATGGACTCCATGGCAGTGGAGTAAAGCACTCTCTGACCCACAGGTCTCCTCCCGTCCCCCCCTGCCTGGCCCGGCTCACCCCCCTCTCTCTGGCTCTGGTCCAGGACGTGCACGCCCAGCAGCAGGCTGTAGTCCATGATCTTAAAGCTCTCCAGCACCTATAGCAAGTTACAGGTTGGAGTTGTTACAAGAAGAGTCCTTTGAGAAAGAAAGGAACATGTTTTTCCTCCCAAGACACTTTCATCACACAACACACTTCAGTGCCTCTGAGCCAACAAAAGGAAATCTCTGTTTGAACCAGTTTTGAGTTAAATAAACAAGGAGTTTCTCCACAGCGAGCCAAGTGTTACACATTGACCTTCAGGAGCCTTTCGCCCAGTTTCACAGAGACTCTGCGACTTAATGTCTCCCAGTGCTCGAGTAAAGCAGTCATGGCGAGACAAGGAGAGAGAGACAGGCAAGAGCTTGATCTGGGTATGGCATCAGGGTCACTGCCAGTAACTGTACTGGTTTATGCGGCAGAGAAAGAGAAAGCCTCAGTTATCAGAAATGGAGAGGTGAAAGGCATTTATGCATTTACATATACTTCCCATTCAATGCTTTCAATCAGTGAACAAGAATAAAAAAATCATCTCTCGTGATTCTCAGAAGCTTTATGTGTGTATCTTTAGTTGATGAAGAGCCACAAAGAGAAAGAGGTTAGGGAACGGCAGGCTTCAGAAGACACTGCCAAACACACAGCATAGTGACTAAGCCCGATGAAAAGTTTAAAATTGATTCATTAGTTGTCAACTATTAAATGAATCGCCAACTATTTTGATAATCAATTATCCGGTTTGAGTCATTTTTCAAGAAAAAAAACAAGTGAAAATTCTCTGATTCCAGCTTCTTAAATGTGAATATGCTCTGGTTTCTTTACTCCTCTATCACATTAAACATGGACAAATCAAGCCATTTTCTCACATTTTATAGACCAGACAACCAATTGATTGCAGCTCTATCCATAAATAACAAATTCCTAAGCCTAATAGGATTGAAAGCCATTAAAAAAAAAAACTTCTGGTATAGTCAAAGACAGCTGTGACCCAGAATCCAGAGAAAACTGGCCCATTTCTGTGAAGAATATGAGACCAATAGTGTTTTGAAGTTGTCCTACAACTTCCTCTTATCTTCCCCTACATAATCCGTTTCCGATGCATGTTCAAAGTAAACATTATTAGTGTTAGTTGTAAAAGAAACTGCTGACGTATAAAGTCATAGTCAAGCACATTCGCACTCAAACACACAAGCACAAAATAGACTTAACGACCGACTCAAACGCACACTGGGGCTTTTGTCTGAGCTTTGCATTTTCCATATCAACAATTTGCATCCTTTCACTCGAACTCCCCCAGCCTATTCAAACTGCAGCCATTTTGAATAGAGCCACGCACACCAGGCTGCCTACAGAAGGCCATTACTGTGCGTCCTGGCCCCAGCTTTCCCAGGCAAACAATCAAACCGTCACAGCAGAAAGAAAACAGCTGCATTTCTGTGGTTGTTTGTGCAAAAGATTTCCATTTAGATTCGAATTTACTGTTCATATGTGCAGGCACAGAAAAACAGTCAATAATCAGTTAGTGGAGTGTAATGCAACTGATTCTTAAAGGCATAGCAGCCAAGTCTGCCCTCTGCTCTCATCTCAAATACAGCTCCGTTTTCTCACAGTTAAATGGAAGGGCTAATCCTCACACTCCTGTAGGGAGTCAGCTTTGTCACAGCATTCCCTGATCTTTAACAGATCTCTGATGTTTCTCAGTATATTCCACCCTGAAGCGCTTCTCAAACTCCTCTATCTCTGTGCCAACAGGGCTGTAGAGCTCCCCATAGTGTTCACTGGCGTGCCCCACTTTACAGTGACACTAATACACAGCAAGCTTTCTTAAATCTGAGTGTGTCTGCTGAAAAGACAGAACACAGATCTCCTTTTGTGAGTCCAGTTACAAATCACAGGAATGTTCCTGCCAAAGTAAGCCTCTATAATTAATGAAAACAACCTGCAACCCATGACGCATCATATTAGATTAGGGACTCGTGGCTTTTAATTGTGTCCCTTGTTCAGACTCAAAAAGGCACATAGACTTAATTAACGGCTGTCACTGGCTTACATTTCAGTTCCACGGAATGTGAGGACTTGACGTCTTTTTCTCCAAAAATAAAACATCTTGTCTGATGTAACTGCAATAATGTCATTTTAACATCAATTTAAAAATCTATTATTTCTGATTAGTTCTCTTTGACACTGTGAACATAAAATAAAGATCATAAACTCATTTTATTGCAGGACTATTGTATTAGATTACAACTCAATGCCAACACCTTCATATTGTGATCTGAGACAACATGAATGAAAGTAGTTTCACATTTAAAAAACTAAATTGTATACAAGCCTTTGTAGAGCTGCAATGCTTATTAAAAAAAACAGATTAATCAATCAACAGAAAATAATTCGACAACAGTTTTAATAATTGAATACCTTTCCTGAGCAAAAAATGCAAAAATACCCGGATTTTGACTTCTTACATGCAAATATTTTCTGTTTTTCTTACTCTTCTCTGACAGTAAACTTCATATATTTTACTTCGAACTATTGGTGGGACAAAACAAGACATCTGAACACCTCTCCATGGGCACTGAGAGCTTATGTGTGCAGTTTTTCACCATTTGCTGACATTTTATAAACCAAGAAATTAGTCGATTAATAGGGAAACTAATCGACAACATTAATCAATAATGAAAATAACTATTAGTTACAAGACCCGTGTAATTACGAGGTGTTAGCCATGTGTATGAATGTGGTGAGGGATCCTGTTGAAGCCTTACTGACTTCTGACTGCAAGGTCATGGCCTTGGTTTTCTGCTGCTGAGAGTGAGAGAAGCTATTGTTGTCACAGGATCCCATGGCTGAGAAGAGAGGCAGCCATACAGTAAATGGTTGTTTATGATTGGTCAAACTGGCTGCTATGCGACCCATTATTGTCCAAGAATGCGTGCCTTAATTGTCTGAATCATTAGTTCTGCACTCATTCGTGCACGCAATTAAAAGGACTCATATTTCACACATCATCAAACCGCATTTAGACGGTGCGTAGATGTCTTTTTCCCGGGGTTGTCCCCAACATGACGAGGTCTCGACAGCTTGACGTCATCATCAACATCACTATCATCCTTATGTCTGTCTCGTCAAATCACACGCGCACAAGCCTGCACGAGGACGGTACACACACACACACACTCACACAATGAACCCTCTCTGTTCTGTCTCACTCTCTCTGTACAGTAGAGTCCAACATGAATTATTAATGCCTCGTGTTGTTTTGGCATTTGGGAGGCATCGGGGGAGCTGCAGGGTAATGTGGAGAGCAGACTTAAAAAGGAAAAAAGCACGCCCTGTGTTTCCCTAGCAGTGTGCCACATAGCAGAAATATCTGATTCCCTCAAACACATTGCTCATCCTCCTCTTTGCCTTATCGCTTTCTGCATCAACTCAACTCTGACCTCCCACATTCCTGCGAAACTGAAATCCCAACAGTCGCGCTGGAAAAATAACCAAAATGTATTTTTCAGAGGCCTCACCACATGTACTTTCATCGGACAAACAATCCCCTTTCACTTCCTCATTCCCCCTACGCCCCTCACCCCCCTGTTGCTCAGCTTCTGCCGCCCCCTCCTCCTGTGTTTTGGTCCGCAGCCTCTCCTGGGTCGACGGGGTTAGCTGCTTACTCATGGAAATGGACAGTGATTTTGCTTAGAGGGCACTTTGCTTCCCGCTCAGGAGGTGAGCGCAGGAAGCCATGACAATAATAAACTGTACTGCACAGCTGCTGCTCAACAGTCTCACTTACATGCATACCGACACACACACCTCACCATATACTTTATACATGCAATATGTGGCTCACAGCCTGTACATGCACACATAGCGGGTAGACGGGGCATGTCCCGGGTACGTATGGGCAAGTTTGTAAAGCGTGAGTGCGCTGTTAGGTTAGGGAAGCACTGACTTAGCGAGATGGGCGGATGTAATTCTGGCTGCAATGTGCTTAAGAAAACATTCAAAAGAAAATAGAGGACATTGGCAAAGTCAGCATATTGGTTAATGATGATGAGAATGGCCATAACTTGAGGAGGTCACTTACAATTCCTCTGTATTTCTGGTAATCTTTCTCTAACCCGACATCACAACAGACTCAGGTTCGTGCAAAATCCTGTGATCGAGGTACTGTTTGACTTTAAAGAGTGGGAAAGCAACAGTTGCTCCCACCTGTTCACACACATTTCCTGGAAGGATACTCCACTTTCCCAAAAGAGAAACACTAAACAACAAACTAGCGGCAGAACCAGAAAATGTACTCTAATGGAAGTCATGTGATTTCATGTGTAGTGATACATTTTCATTTCGATAAACACACAAAGGAGAGAAGAGAGGAGAAGCGTGCTCTGTTGCCTTCCAGGCTGAACTAAATATACCCACAGCATCACACAGTTCATTACCGCTAACTCCTTTCGCTGCGCCATCAATCACTGTTTGGCGATAAAACCATCTGCTATTCCCATACACTAAAAATTGAAACATTTAAGCTGAGGCTGTCTAATGGAAGTAATTACGTTGTTAGCTGAAGGGTGCCAAGCAGGGTTGCCAGGTCTGTGGTCTCTGGGCTTCTGATACACTGATCCCCACTTACAGTCAGATCCAGGTTAAATAAGGTGTGTGTGTGTGTGTGTGTGTGTGTGTGTGTGAGAATGTCAAGCAGAACAAATAGGATTACAACACGAGGAGCTTTCAAGTCCATCATTAACCAGCCACTATGAGAGTAAAACACATTAAATCAGTGTCTGGAAGTCACATTGTCATCACCGATAAAGCTGTGCCAAGAGGCCATCCGCCCTCACCACAGAAGGAACAACAGGGTAGGAATGTTACAGGACAAATTGTATTAAGTTTGCTGAGGAAGCAACCAAAAAAATAAATAAATGATTGTACGGTTTGACAATAGAAGCTTGTAATGTTAATCAACTCATCTGTGGATTTCCTCTACATTTCTTGCACCACTCTGTGGTCTAGGAGCACAAGTACCTCAGTTGTTGTTATTTATAAAAAAAAAAAAAAAAAAAAAAAAAGGCAGAGGACAAGCAAATCAGCAATTCAGCTCTTCTGTTCTGGTTCTTTTGCTTTTTTTCTTTTGCCTACAATTGGGGTCGAAACGCGTCAGCAAAATCCTAAAATGTATTATACATGGTCCTTCACTGCTAGGCTGTTTTCACACGGTATTTCTCTGACACCGATGCAACAGACAAAAAAATGTTGAAGTCTGGGCTATTTCAGACAGCTCATTTAGTATGCCGTTGTCTATTTTCAGGAAAAACTGGTGGATCACCGGAGCACACACACACACACCACGTCTCCTATTAAACACCAACTATCCTCCGCCAGCAGACAGTCACCTGGCCACTGCACTAAAACAAGAGAGTAATGCAAGCCTTTAGATTGGAGGACTATCTTTGGATAGAGCTCCGAGTGTCTCACGCTACCAGGATCATGTCTTAATCACATTCAGTGTTTGGAGAGCTGTCATGTACTGAAACACTGCAGCGCAGAGACGCAAGAACAGAGCCCAGAGCAAACTGAGAGCTTAGACTGAACACACAGTGGAAACACGCTGCAGTCCTACTGACAAACACATGGAAAATTCTTATTTTCAAAACATTTTGTCCCGTCCAGGACTGTCCTTAAAAAGTACACAATGTAATACATTTATACAGCTGTGTGGGTTTAAGCGTCCATAATCGTTTACAAGAATGAGAGGTCAATGACGTCCCTTGAACTCCCAGAGTTCAGAGTTAGAAGCAACCTGCTCTAAGCTCTGACTTATATGGCTCAAGCCATAATGTGCACGAGGTGGCTGTACACAGGTCAAAATGTTTCAGCGAGAAGGAATGAAAGCATGAGAGTTCAACCGACATGGCCAAAAAGTGATCTGATCCTAGACTTCCGTGTTTGTTGCACAGCTTCCTGTTGTGGTATGACTTTGCTATTTTCAAAGCAAGTCCAATGAACAGAGAGAGACAAGAATGAGCACAGAACCGCCTACCCGACAGTCTCTCTGCAGGGTCTTCATTAGGTTGTTGTACGTCTCTGCGTCAAAGTAAAGCCCCTCTTCGTGCATGTCCTGGAAGTCCAGGTCTTTGTAGGTCGGACAGGACTTCTCTCTCTCTTTCCTGGACGCTCGTCTCTTGTAGGTGGAACCCTTCAGGTCGTACTTGTAGTGCATTTTGACGGAGCGCGGCAGCACGTTGTTCATCACCACCAGTCGGATGTTGATGCCTCCAGACTGGATGCAGTACAGTCCGTAGAACTTGGGCAGCAGCGTGCGTGGATTCTGGTTCAGGTTCTGTGAAGTGAAATGAAATGTAGCTCGAGTCACAACTCAGTTTTTATTACAGTACAATCATGTTTTACTGCGGTCGGTTGGCTCATTTCGCTTCTACAGTCTACAGAATTGTGAAGTTATGTTACCCATAAAATATGTATGCAGGAGGTCTTAAAATGTATTTAGGTTACAGAATATGAATAAGTGAGCAAAATGATCAAATGTTCGACTTCTGTGCATCCAGTGTTTCCTCCGTCCTCTTGACAAGAGAAGCTTTTCAGTGTGATGGAGCCCTAGAGCTGGAGCTGATGAGAACGCTCACTGCGTCTCGTTTATGCCACATCTATAGCAGTCAGACTGTACAATCCCCACGGCCCCTGATAGACCACCACGCACTCAATGTAACACCACTGTTCCTCCGCTCATGTGCAATACACCCCATTACTATTTATTACTATTCTTACTGTGCTTACTTACTTACCTTACTGTGCAATATATCTCTTTTTACTATGTATTATTGTTACCACTGGCTGCTAGAGTTTTACTCTCACTGTTCACTTACTGTATTACGTCAACCTGCCACTTACTTGTTGTTGTGTTTTTTTTGTACTTATATTTTGTACTTATACATTTGTACTTAACCTTTTATCTGCACTGTCCCTTTGCTGCTGGAGCGCTGTAAATTTCCCCGCTGTGGGACGAATAAAGGTTTTCTGATTCTGATTCTGATCTGAGGAGTGATCTGTTCAAATTCAACACTAAGAGGGTTTTAGACCCATTTAACACAAGTGCTGGGGACCTCATTGAGCAACTTTAAGTGTCTCACCATATAGTATCCAGGTAGTAATCTCTGGAGAAACTTGGCCTCTTTGTGCTGGACGGTTTTAATGATGAACTCGTCATCGCTGGTTAGGTAGAAGAGAGAGCCGCTGGCTCCCGGGTTGGTCAGCTCAATCAGAGGCTCATTTACGAGGGAGTACTGAGGAAGGAAATATAAACAAAGCAGTTTAACATTTCACATGAAACAGAGGTCAAACTTAAAACAGCTCCACTTGGAACATATCCAGACAGCTCTTAACCTTAACACATAAAGTGTCATTCAGAAAAAAATGTAAACACTAGGTTTATATGGAAAAATGATTAAAATAGAAGGCCACTTGGAGAGAAATTTTAATGGGTTCTACCTTGGCCCATGCTACACCCTTCCATTAAGTTTGACGAAAATCGAGGCAGCAGTTTTTCCGTAATCTTGTTTACAGACAGAGAAACAAACAAACAAACCAGAAAAACAAACAGAAAACATAACCTCCTCGGCAGAGGTAATAAAGATGCTACACCACAGGCATCGTTTGTTTATTTAGTGCTGAAAGAAAAGAAGCATAGAAAATCTTCACTGGCCGTAGGTTATTTACAGTAAGTCTCGTGATACAAAAGCACCAAAGATGTTTCTATTCAAATAATTGTTGTTTTTGCATCATTATGCAGCTATAATAGGTAAGACCCTGATGTTGGGCGATGAGGCCTGGCCTGTTGGCATTAACCCCCGAGGTTTGAGATTCAGGGCCACATCAAACTCAGAAAACTGTTTCTTTATGGTTCTGCTCTGTGCAAGCTTTCTCAAACTTCCCACAAAGTTGAAAGTACACTGTGCTCTAAAATATCATTATATTCTGTAGCTTTGAGACTTCCTTTATTTGAAACGAAGGGGTCGAGCCCCAGAGCAAAAGTACGTGATTGTCCACATACTTTTGGCCATATAATGTACAATACCGGCATGTCCATGAAAGTAGGTCTATGTCTTCATTATTTTTTATTGTTCCAACACACTAATGAGTTAACTGCAGAAATGTAACCCATTTAACCCTTGCCCCTGACAAGCAGGCACTCTGTCCACAAACAGAGAGACAGAAACACAAGCTCCTAAGCCGGGAGCTAATAAGGAGCAATTACTGCCTGTGTTGCATCTGAAAAAAAAACACCGGAACAGAGAGCCTTCATCCCAACGTGACAATCAACAGAGACACTGCGAGGGCAGCCAACTGAAGAGCAATGTTAGATGTTAATCAGTGCGTTATGAGAGCAACGTGTTCAGGGGAGAGGAGCAACACTGGAGACTCTTCCACTGAGGACGGTCTGCAGTCACGTTGAGTTACCAGCACAAACACACCTGCGGTCTATTGCATTTGCATTCAGGATGTTGTCTGTGTGTGTCTGTGTGTGTGTTCTCTCTTTTAATTAGACTCTGCTGTGTGGCCTCTCTCCGTCTGAATGAATTTATCATCACCTCAAGGACATCAATCATGAGCACATCCTCTAAGCTGCTGCGCCTAATGCCATCCTCCCTTTACTGCCTTGAAGTTACAAGTCTCTCTTCCAGAGCCTTTTGTCTTTCACTTATGCAGAAACGAATTTGGCATTCAAAAACAAGAATGCAGCCGGTGGGGTTTAGAAAGGCTTGGAGAAAAAAAATAGGAAAAGGGCAACGTAACATGACAAAGCCAAAAAAGATTAAACAAAATCTAATTTTGTTCCGCGCAAGAAGCGCGTGTGTAGAGTAGGAACCAATATGGCAACAAGGTGTAGTCGATGAGCAGCAAATTCAATTAACCTACAGAGGGCATGTAGAGCACATAGTTAAAGGCTTTGACAGGGGGAGTGAGTGATATGAGACAATCACGGCTTCAGTCTGAGAATATTTGAACAGACAGAAACACACAATAGTCAAACAAGCAAAAAAAAAAAAAAAAAACAAATCATCAAAATGCTTCTGTTGAAAAATTCCATCAGAATCTCTTTAAAAACATTACTCTCTCTTTCTCTCTATTTCTATTTCTCAGTCTCTGTTTGTGTCTTCTGGGAAATCCCAGAATCATCTTCTGATTTCATTCAGCACTGTTAAAGCTGTCATAATGAGCACACACTGTTAGCTCATTCATTACCTCCAATACATCCACCTCCCCAGTGTTTTGCCTCGACTTCATCCTCCCATCCTGTCTTTCCCCCGCACAGGTGGTGAGTGGCATTACATGCCCGCTATTCAATAAAATACACGTTAAATTCCCTCGCAGTTAAGTACGCACTGAGGTGGGAGATTAGCGTTCAGTCAATGGGAAGGAATTCAGGAGAAAAACAATCAGCAGGCCATTGTCTTTTGTTTATGGGAGCAATGGTTATTTTTTCGAATTGTATTTTGACGACGTGCAGACATAGAAACAATGGAAGAAAATCGTATTTAACTGTTCATGAGGACAAGTAACTACTGAGCAAAAATAAAGTGTGTGGTTGAACACAGCTTGCACTGGAGAGGTTTTGCCTCATTTAATAGTTGACAACTAATGACTGGAAACAGGGTGAAACAGCTAGCTGTCGAAGGCAAAAAAAGTCGGGATAGCAGCTCCTCTAAAAGGTCATTGACTAATATGTTTCTGTTTGTGTGATACGTACAAAAACGGAAGTATAAAAAACATAGTTTGTGTTTTTTTTACGTGGGGTCATTTCTTGGCAGTGACTTCCTGTCCAGGCAACCAGCGGAGATGTGAATAAGCGTATTTCCCAAAATGTCAAAGAATTCCTTTAAATTATATTTTTCTTGGTAAAACTAATATATAGTGGGTCAATCTGATCCAAAGGTTCGTATAGTCTTTACTTTATGTATACCATGTGTATGCTTGATTTGATTTAACCCTTAATGCTTCCTCCCCAAACCTGCATGACATTTTAAACCAGTGCCAAGCAGAAGGACTGAATTTGAGGAGTGGATTAGGAGTTTTGACTGGATTATCATGTGAAGGTGGAACAAATAATAACCAGCTTTGTCCGAGCCAGGTTGCAATCTTACCAGGTAGTCGTCAGGTTTGATGCCAAACAGATCCCTAAAGTAGCGGAAGGCCAGCGGGGCGTAGGTCTTGAAGCGAAAGTCCGGATAGTGATGTGCTGGGGTCAAGTTGCTTCCCTCACTGGGATGTGTGATGAATAACCAAGTACACCAGGAAGCAAAAACAAGTAATGGTACATTAGATACACGATTCCAACACTCAACGGTAAAGAAAACCTTTAACATTATATAAGTGAAACATGTCAGTGTCTTAAACACAGACAGTCATTCTCCAACGAAGGATCACATGCAGGCAGCACCAGGGGAAACTGAACCCTAACACCTTATCTTTGTGCCCGGGCTATTGACTCCCAGTAAGAGCACCAGTGGGCCCCTGTAATGTGCTCCACTCATGCATGAACAGGCTTCAGTAAAGTCCTCTCTGGGAACCCAGATTCACCAGTATTGTGGTAACAAACTGGCCTGTATAGAGTTCTTCGCCTGGAGACCGAAGGTGGCTCTGATTACTGGATCCTAACAATACAACACAAAACATGAGTCTCGACTCTGAGGGGGAGAAAGGAAAAGGTGAAAATAAAAAAAAAACAACAGACACACACAAATAACCCACATTTTTTTGTTGGTTTCACTGGACAGTGAAACCTGACATTCTCAGAGCGGCTTTGACAAAGACCCTGTTTTGTAACCTGTGTCCCAGGGGAACGGCACGACACAGGAGTAAGCACGCCTGATAGGGTTTAGCAGGTTTAGAGTCAGACGTTGAGTCTTTCATCACATAAACTCATTGAAGTCAAATCACACTGACCCCAAATCTACAATAAGTAGGTTTGATAAAGGGTTTTGTTTTCCAGGGCACCTCTAAATCTGGTTAATATTCTAAGGACTTGAATGGTTTTCTGGGTAAAGAGGCCATTGTGTCGTTATGGGCTAGTGCTTTATCTGGTAATGGGATGCAGGCAACCGTCAGGCCCTGCTGTGTAAAACAATACCTGTGATTACTCTACAATGAAATCTGACTGCTCTGTTTAGTGTGTGAGGGTATCAACAATTATCCATCATCGATGACTGACAGTCCATGATTGTAACATACGACCCCACATGGAAAGCATTTAACAGAACACAGCACCTGGAAATGTTTCAGAGAGACACAAAACTGTGTGTGAGTGTGTGCGTGTGTGTGTGCATGTGTGTGTCAGTCAAAGTGATCTGCGACATCTCCAGCCATTCAAAACTAGACTGACGTGACAAACGACAATAGAAAAACCTCCAGAGAGGAGCAACAACAAGAGGAGGAAGAGAGTGAGGAGAGCGGTGAGAGCGAGGGAAGCAATAAAAGCATCGTAGAGCCGTCTCCATACTCAGGCTCTCTCTCGGGATAATCTGTCAGTGAAAGAGAGGGGTTTGTAGTTTGTGAGCTATTACGGAACAGAGCAGAAACATTCAGAGAACGTAAAGAGAACTGGAGGCCATCTTGCAATGGGATCACACCAGCCCCCCTACTTCTGACGCCCTTGCTCGGACCACAGCAATCTTCAAACTCAGCCTTCATTTTTATCTCAACTACACACATGTAAAGTTTTGTGATGCCAAATCGGGTCACGGGCGTAAAGTGGTGGCGGCCTATGGCCCCTTTGCCCCCCCTTGCTCGGATCCCGCCCATCTTTGAACTCGACCTTCATTTTGAGCTCAACTATACATCAGGTTTTGTGACTGCATCCTGCACGGTCGCAATGCTATCGCAGTGACAGAATCTTTCCACAGACAGACAGACATATAAACATCTGGATAATTACGTAAAACCTCCTCTGTGGTAGTTGCCGCTGCAGTAGCACATTTTACCATAATGAAACACACACGGACTCACAAGGTGAAAACAATACCAGCCTCGCTGTTGGTAATAAAGAGGGAAACGCTTATGTAAGATGACAGATGTAGGACATCAACTTTCTGACCCCGCTGATTATGTTTTGTTTGTTGTGTCTTGGGTAATTTTCTTTTTTCCTAACTATGTAACATTGATCTCTTGAATTTCAGTTGGCGTTCCCAGTGAAAAGCTGTCCCTGCAGATAAGTACAACTTTCATTTTATTTCACCATTATGTGAAAAGGCTTGACATTGGGTGCAGATCGAGGATGATATAACAAGCTTTCTTCAAACTATTGATATTTTGTACTTCACTATTTCAGCTAAGCAACAGCAGGTTTTTAAACACTCATCACTGTAGGGCCGACATTGAAACAGTGGCATTGGTTGCTGAGCAGTAAAAAATTCTATGTGCGTGCCAAGGCCAGGTTCGCATGAACCAGAATGAGTTTGCATATGGTGCAGCATCTCAAAGATAAACAACAGAGTATTTCCTCGTACGACTCCAATTCTCTTCCTGAAGCTCCAGAGTTATGGATCTTGGATGATCCATGCATTTGGCCACAGATAGCAGACCAACTGGTAAACCCATGCTTCATTTTCACCTATTTCCTTTTTGGAGACATCTTTGCATATTTAAACATTTTTTGGATAGGACCTACAAAGCCGATTTGTAAACAGAAAATAAAACGTTTAACGTCACCAAATGATGAGATTGTCTAAAATTGACTGTATTTCCTACTGTGAGACTAGAAGGTGCTAGTAAGGGACATTGTCAGATACTGATTAATCGTAAAGAGAAATATAGTATGTGTCCCAGCAGCCACTGTGCATTAATGTATGTTTGAATACATGAGTCACACTTTCAAAGAATTCCTGTCTGTCTTGGATTGTGTCAAATGTCTCTTTAAGCTGATGATATGATTGTGAGGACAGCTTCACAAGTTGACCCGCAAAACTCTGACATATGTTTTGCACTGTGGCAGCAAGAGGCACACAGTAAGCTGATTTGACAGTTCTTGGCAGGATAATCCACTAGAATAGTTTTATCCCCGCATCATGATTTAGACTAGCAATATTCACTTTGTTGATAAATGATGATGGTGGCGGCAGTTTGTGGTGGCAGCATCATTTCTTTGGACCGGGTGTCCAGCGCCTGCAGTTTCCACGAGCGTGATTAATAATAGTTTTAAATGTCTTTAATACAAGACCCAGACATATAATATTTGAGTGGGCAGACAGGCGAAGCTTAGTCTTCAGTCGCTTTCCATTCATTCACTTTGCAGAGTCAGGAAACTGTCGCAGCCAAAGACCAGCCTGTTACCACCTACACATAATCTGTGTTTATGAAGCTGTTCTCTGATTCACTGGCTTGTGTAGACCAATAACATTGTTCTAATACAAACGTCTGGCTGTTATTTTGATGACATTGAGCAAACCATTGCAACACAATTAACTCACACGTTGAACGGTTGCCTCAGAAAATGTATAGAAGATGTCTTCCCATGTATAGAAGCTGTGTGCGCAAGTAGGAACATACAGTATGTCTGTGTGGGTTGACACTACCTTACACTGACCTGGGCAGAAAGACACTCTCCACCACATAGAAGTCTTGCATAAGCACATCTCTGTCAGGCTTGGAGGTGAGGTTGCCCACTGTATAGCCAATTCCGAGCTGAATGGCCCCCTTCAAGGCCGATGACGTGGTCTAGATGGGAACATAGAAGAGAAAATATCCCATTAGTCAGGCTGTTATATCACTGCTTTGTGAATGTAAATGTGAACGGTTCAAAATGTAAAAAATAGGGAAAAACCGAGAGGTAACTAGGGCTGCAAAATTCCGGGAATATTCAAGGTGGACACTTTAGAAGGGAATTAACGGGAATTTAATCGAGAATATATGGGAATTAATGGCTAAATAACGGGAATAAAATGGAAATATAGTGATTATATGCTCAGGCTGTATTTTCCATGCCATATGAAGATAGAAATAAACCTTTTATCATATCATAAACAGACATAATCCATTAATTTGCCAAATAAATCCATTAATTTGTCAAATGCATACAGTGTAAAATGTGCCATGTGGTGAGTTAGCTAGCTAGCAAGTTAACTCACGGGGAACGTGATTTGAAAAATACGAGCCGGGAATCTGGGCTGTGTGTAAATTTAGGGTTTAAAGTGAACACCTCATTTATAAAAGAAATGTTTTACAATAAAGTATGAATGGAAAGATTAATTAAAACTCCTCAATTAGCATGGTCACTCTAACTACATTCCCATTTAATGGGAGGCTTTCAAATGATCTGCACATGTAGTGGAAGAGTGAGCTGCTGAATGCATGGTTACAAGTCAATTAAATAAGCATACTTTTAACCAAAACATGCCATAAGACACATAGTGTTGCCTTTTTATGTTGACCCCCATTAAAATCAAGAAAGCAGACCATACAACAAGACATTCAAATCAATGACTTTTGTATAGTATAAGTAGTATAAATTATACACTAACAAATTAAAACCCCAAAAGGCTGGGACACAAACACACTAGCACTTTGTTGGGTAGCCACCACAGAAAGACCTTTTTAGTCCCAACTTGAACACTGGTCGTCACTGTGGAGAGCCTTGTAATGGTGACATCTTAAGAAATGCTGACGTCCAAAGTAAAAAAAAAAAAAAAGGAAAGAAAACAAGCGTGACCAGCACTTGACTGATCTCTGGCAGCCGGCCCTGGCAGTGGTCAGGACATTATGTGCTGTAGAAGGACATTTATAAAGGACTCATGTGACTCAGACTCTTGAGAGGCAAATAAAACCAAAAGCTCTAGTAGGAATACTCGTACTTTTTTACCTTTTTGTACGTTTTCTCTCTGCTTGTGTTCCAAGGCCCTCCCATCCCATTTTCTGTCGTGGTTGACATCTGAAAAGAGCAATAAAAGTGTGGTAAATTAAAATGACTGGTACCAATTTCACAACTTATTTCCATTTCCATTACAACTGTGGTGGCTGCAAAAAGTAAAAAGCATAAACGTACCTTGCTTAATGAAAAGCTGTGAGCGGCAAACAGCGATCAGGGCGACATCTCTTGATTGTCAGCTTGAGCGAACATCAGGAGGTTTGGATCCGTCAAAGGACCCTCTACAAGATAACACACGCACAAATAATTATTATTACAGGGAAAAAAGAAAAGAAGGCTCTCAGCCTCGGCATTAAGTGAACATGCTTCAGGTTAAGATGTGACTGAGGACGGGACGGAACGGAACATGTCCATCAGCAAAGAGACCTCGATTATAAGTTTGAGGCCACTTTAATGCCGCCACTCTCCTGTTAATCTCTGCCTGATAAGAGAAGCAGTTCAGTCGTTCTAAACTCTCAGTGTTGAACTGGCCTCCAGCAAGATATCTCTGCTTTGACAGACACTCATAAAAAGTTTATATATGCGTGTGTAGCAACGCTCCAAACTCTTTTTTTTATTAGGGTCTTGCTTTGGAGAACAAAACAATCCTGATTGTCAGTTCAGCTGTCGCTTCACAAATCGCACTGTGCAGATGTAGAAAGCACATTACACTAAAAACATTTACTGGTACCTTTCTCCTCCTCATCTTTGACTTCCTAATTTTTGTAATTCCTTTAATAGTCCAGGCCTTGTGTGTGTGTGCGTGTGTGTGTGTGTGTGTGTGTGTGTGTGCGCGCGCTGGATAAATAACAGCTCATAAAGAAGTGTGTATGAATGAGGTGAGCCTGGGGCTGTTAGCGATCTGCTGATGCTGCTCAGTTTACACAACCAAGTCCTTACTGAGCCACAAAGTCTCGTTTCCTCATACGTTCTGAATGAATTTTACTGTATCTCTCCCTGTCACTCTATTTTCTTCCCCATTTACTACTTTCTAGTGTGTCTTCTTCCTGTTTCGCTCCTCCACTCTCCAGAGAAAATAAGGCAGAGTGACACAAATCAATGAAACTGTGACATAACTCAGTGTGCGTCTTCTCAGGGAGTGGGGAAAAACAGGGACACAGACGAGGAGTAGAGGCTTAATAGAAACACCAGGAAAATTTGGACTTTGTCTGATAAGCTCTGTCAAGCCTGCAGTCACCGCCCCACCTGCATATAAATGCACCTGCAGGTCTCCTAGCCATGAGTACAATGTCATTCTGCTTCATCAGCGCTTGCTCCGAGACTATACACACACACACACACACACACTCTATGAAACACCTTTATTTTAAAAGTCTTAGCTACGGTACTGCCATAACTATGTTACAATGCTGCAGTGCAGGGTGCATTAGCGACCAAAAAAGCACCAAATATGTTGTAGCCATGTTTAAAAATAGTCTTCAAAAGGAGTAGCGCGTCTTTACATGTTGAGACACACACACACACACACACACACACACACACACACAC
>CALSBV010010907.1:2102302-2115160 GCA_943590825.1 Bovichtus diacanthus | reverse complement strand
AGAGAGAGATAATAAAAGAATGTAGCAGACACTGGAGCGTTATCTCCAGACTGGGTCACGATCTGTGCACCAGCTCTTCTGTTGCTATAAACAAAAAGACACAACACCAACGCTGGTGCATTTTAGCTGGAGGCACTCGTCCCAACTAAGTGTGCTCTTTACAAAACAAAATCCTGTTATCGACTACTTGCTGTGTCATTAGAAATGAATCTACTATTGCTCTCCGCCACTGTGCAATGAGGTGTTGATCCACCTGAGCCACCATACTGTACGACTGGCTGTGTGCTCTGAACCTGAGGAATTTTAATGAGCCTGCCGGCCTGTCTGGCTCTCTGCTCAGTCCTGGCCTGTCAGTGTTAAAAGGGATTGTTTGGACCTCTCTCTCTCTCTCGCTCTCTCTCTCTCTCTCTCTCTCACCTGACCCCACAACCCAGCCGATGCTCCAACAGACTGTTTCTAGAACAATCCATGAGAGGCCTGCAGCTGCAGCAGGTCTGTTGTTCCCCTCTCAACAAAAGAGAGGCAGACAGATGGTCGGACATGTGAATGAAAATGGATGGATGGATCATCCTAATCAGCCGTATCTTACCACCGTCACACACTCCCATTGGAAATACCACCAGCAAACAGGAGTTTAACAAGGAAACAAGAGAGCACTCTGTTCATGTAAAACGAATGCGAGACCTTGTTGTAAGTCACAATTACATTACCGCAAGCTTCAAATACAAAAATGCATCTCGGTCAAATCACTGCCTCTCTTAGATTATGGATGGTATGGATAAGGACCAAATGGGTAAGATTATACAGTTTATAGATAAAAGAAAACTCTGCACTTGAAAGTCTGTAGTCTGTAGATCAGAGGAAAATGGCAATGGAATGAGGAAAAATACAATCTGGTTCCATTTCACACAGTTGTCAAGCTTGTATTTTCTACGCACATACACTGAACACAGGCAAAGAAACTTCCAAGTAAAAAACGTAAAAGACAAAGCTGTTACAACCGCAAAGTTTCTCAGAAAACTCACCACAGCTCTTCCTGTCTGTCAAAACTCAACAATGTACTTTTCATCCACTATATCTTTTCTTACTTTGTGAAGCAATTCGTGACTTCTGCTCTTAAAAAGTTGCTACATAAATAAACTAAGCTCTTCCCTCCCTCACTCGCTCTGTTCCTAAACAACACTCTTCCCTGCTCGTCCACACGCCCTTGTCAGAAACTCTACCACCCTTCAAACAAATACACTTGAGTGCAGATCAAACACTGGCTCTCATGCCATATCTCCTCCATGGTTTCAGGGATATTGCCAAGGGCACCAGTCAGCCCCTGTGGAAGACAAATAGTCCATCAGTAGCCAAGCAGTTCTGGCAAGGAAAACACATTGCTGAGTGCAGACATGAGCCGTGCGGTATGTTGAAAAAAATGCAGATCTAATGCATCTGAACTGAAAACCGTCTACGCTGTGGCAATATTGCTTAAACTGGTCTATGTCATAATAATACTAATTCAAGCAGTCACCAGCCATGCCACACAAATGTTTTAGAAAGATACATAAAAGAAAATCATCTCTTCCTATAGGGGACCTGATTCTTTACACAGTGGAAAAAGTGGAACGACAATTTGCACATTAGAGCGCAACCATTTTCAAACCATCTGATCATGACAAGGAGGCTCCAACAGTTTTTATCACAAGGACACAGATACTACATATTGGTTTATGTTTGCTCTGCTTTGCTTCAGTCCCCAGATTGGAGACATAATGGAGAATCAATAGCAGACCAGCAATGCAGAGCGCTGAGGACCGCACGGCGGGGCTTTCATGACCTTCACAATCCCCGACTGTGAGATGTTAGATAAGCACAGATATCTGGATTTGGATGGATACAATCAAGAAGATGCATGGGGGGAGCCAGCTTAGCTCGGCTTGCAGGGGATCGGCTTCATCAACTTAACTGCTCTGATCCTTGACTACGGCTCACAGAAATTCCACCCGAGCAACATTTAACTCAGAGAACGTGTTCCATCGCATTGTTGTCTGTAAATAAAATAAAAATAAAAAAGAAATATTGTATGTACTGTATAATAGTCAATATTCCAGGACCATGATAAAATACATTGAGATAAAAAACAAAATGGCACATTTCCCATGGCTGAATGGTGTGGAGCAGTAGTCATCATCTTTCTGAAGCCTCGTGTAAACACTTGTTCACTGTTTGGTGTGTCAGTGTGATTACATAATTGGCTTAGTTCCCCCAACGGCGTAAAATAGTTGATTGGGTGAAATGTGTCATGTTCTGTTATGAATCATGCAGCTGGGAAACAAACATCTAATGTGTGGACTCCCCTCCACTATCCATGCAGAAATGATCCGTCGTAGAAATGACAATCCCAAACAAACGATATGTAGTCCTCCACCACCTCCAAAACATTTAGATTCATCCCCTGGCTGTTGTAGATATTTCAACAATGACTGTGTTTTGCTCGCAGAGACACAAAGTGAGACAGGCGGAGGAGTGGAAAACGCTTAGTGGGGGGACAGACAGAGTGAGGGGGATAGAGAAGAGACTAACACTGTCTTTGTGAAATGTTCAGTCAAACAGAAATATCTGCTCATCAACGTCAAAGAGATGAAAACACTCTGCTCTGCTCTGGTTTCACCTAATTCAAACAGACCGCCCAAAGAAAAATACAAGTACACACAAAGCAAACAGAATATAAAATGTGAAAACAAACGTAGACACACATCTTACACTGTACAGTACACACACCCTCTCTGTTTTTTGTTTTTTATCCCTAGCGAGTACCCACACCAAATGAAGCGGTAAAACAGCAGGATGGTATTATTTTGGATTGTTTTTGGGGCGTTCTGTTCCATATTTCACTGTATCCTCTGGAGGTGTGTTTGTTTTCATCATCCCTCTGAGGGACAAGCGCTGTTGCTGCTGCTGCAGAGTATCTGCCTGCGTACAACCGGTACTATGCAGCACAGCAGCGTAAGAAGATATGTATATATATAAATATATATATAAACAAGACAAACAATCTGTAGCCACACTGGCAGCCCATGACAATGTTTGATTGGTTGCATTAGACAGCTTCTATTGCTAGTACTGCTAGTAGGGCAAAAATGTAAGTTTGGCCAAAGGGTATTATGTTAGCATGTGTACACTCAGAATGCCTGCTAATGTAGTGTAATAATTGCTGTGTTGCATGTTAGAATGCTAACATCATCCCGTTAGCGTACTACCGTATTTTGGCATTGATTTCGGAGTACAGCTGAGACTCAACTATCCCCAACTAAATGTACATTTTAACTACTGCTGGTATTCGACCTTTTGGAAACAGGAAAAAAAGGGAAACAATCGGTGGGAGGGAGAGAAGGACTGCATGACAGAGCGCTTTGACCTTTCAGATGACATGACATGAAAAGAAAAAAAAAATGAGCGAAACAGAGGGAGGGAATGAAAAAGACAGAGGAGGAAGACAATGGCAGAGAGATACAGAGATAGAGAACAAACGGTGTGATAGTAAATATTAGTTGGGTGCTTCCCTCGTGATTTAACAACAACGTGCAACGAGGCCGCGTCAAGTTGTATTCAAAGCAACACAATTTTCCCCGCAGGGACAAAAAGGGAAAAAAAAGCCCTATAGCAATGCAAACACAAGGACATGTCATAACATATAGAGCAAAAAATAATTAATACATGTTGTTTTCTAAGAGAATATATATGCAAAAAAACTCAGGGAGAGCTCTCGGCCTGTATTTGTAATTCAGAGAGCGTCTCACTGTCTGCATGAAAAGCAGTGAGGAGGAGGTCACCCACTGTGTCCAGAGAGTCACATGATTCAACTGAGGGAATGGAGGGGGGGGGGGGGGGTGAGAGAAACATAGAGATGAGTATATGGGGGGAAAACAGAGACGATGTTCTCTAAAGACACTAGAGCACTACGGAGAGGCAGCCCTGATGGAGCGACGCACTACAGCTCGAGATTTTCTGAGACAAGGACTTATTACAGCAGCCGTATTATATTCAAACCAAGCAGTGATATCTACGGAAGCTAGCCTCAGCTCCTAACGTCACAGGCCATAGAAAACATGATCACATGACACGAAGAGAAGACGAGAGACTTGCCAATGAGAGCGAGGCCCAGCTTAGCTTTACTCAGCCCTGCCCTGAAGTCCAAAAGGTCCTCTTACTCTTCTTTAAGCCACAAGGTTGACAGGCAGGTTTATTGCCTAAATCTCTGTGTGAACAACTGACTGAGTTTATTATTCTCAGATGTGATCAATCGCGGGGGTAAAAGGGGATTAGATCACCATTGCCTTTATTGATCGGACGCTGCTGAAGAAAAAATGTGGAATTTCACATTATCAAATTTCCACATTCTGCTTCCCACTCATTCACTCTAGCACCCTAGGGTCCCCTGAGTGGGCCTCTGCAAGCCTTGTCATTATCAAGGCAGGAAAGCAGGAGGGGTATCATGGGGGGCTCAGCAGGGCCAAAACAACAACAACAAACACCACAACCTCCGAATAATCTGAATTCCAGCAGGGCTGCCAAGTCGCGCTGCCTGCTACCCTCCAACCCGGCCAATCGTTAAACGGAGGAGCACAATTATCAGCCAATTACCGCTGCAGGCCTCCTTTGGGAGATTTTTTCATCTTCTCAAAAGCTGGGCCAGAGAGGGGGGAACTCCCCTTTGGTGCTCATTAAGATCAAAGCGATAATACTGGGAATTTCTACTTCCACATTCACCTGCTGCAAAGTAAATGAAGGGCATTTTTTTTAACAAACCCTGGCACTGGCATTTTTTTGACAGTCTTCCCAAGATTAAGATATCTCTGAAGAAACAAGAAGGTAAAAAAAAAGACGGCGTAGCAGATACACAGCTTTGACTGACAAATATGTGTCAGGTCACATAGACAGAAATGACATGAGGTGCCTTGAATGAGGATTGTTGTGACAATTTGTATCTTCACTCTCACTTAAAAAGGTGCATTCTGGTGATTTTGTATAATTGGGGGACTTTTGAGAGATTCATTTAAAAAAGAAGAATAGTCAAAATCCTTCATAGGAGGCGGAGATTTCCGGGCTTATATTTCCCAGAATGGGTTAAACACTCAATCATGAAATTCCCAAAATTCAGCTCAATAGTGTATTAGAAGATTCTTCCTACCTGGTAAGCCCAGGGCTGCGGTCGAATAGTGTTTTTTTTTTTTTGCTTAGGAAGGTTTCTAACTAAGTGAAATGTCCCAGAATCGTTAAGTGGCAGCCATGACAAGAGATATTCTCTAAATGTTAAGGAAAGGTGCTTCAACGCTTCCTTTCTTATCTACTTTAGCATCGGGTATACTTCACCAAAGGAAAGGAGATAGTGCCGTCCCACAATTCCTTGCGGCAGCTACATTTAAATAAATCTTCCCCATCAGGTGGTGTCATTGTGTTTTGGACAGGAATCCCTACTTGATTTGTACAACATTGAGTTTGTCACTGTAGATTACTCATTTTCTATGTGTTATAAATAAAGTTGCTAAAAGTCCTTATGAATTCTTCTTCACATCTTTCCATGACATTTTCCCAGGTATTTTAAACTTCCCATCACCAGTTTGTAATGCAGATTTTGTTATTTATTTGTAATAGATAGCTCCTCCAGAGCCATAGAAGACATTACACAAATGTTTTCAGCTTGTGCTGAACCAGGAAACTGATCTTCATGTGTAAAATAGGTGGAATGACCCTTTAATTATTCACTTGACTTGTTTTCACTTTCAGTACGAGTCAGGCCGAACACAGTGACACTGATAGCTTATGATTTTTTTTGGGGGGGGTTGCAAATTCTAATTTTGTGAATATGGTGGTAATTAAAAACTGGATCACATTATGGTAAGAAATGAAAAAATATAGAAGTTAGACCAAAGTTCTTTTTGGTGTTATTTAATAAAGAGTCAGAAGTATTCAACAGATTCAATCAATTTCAGCTGAAAAGACAGATTAACCTGCACCACCGTGTGTTACAAGTATCTGACCTCGAGTATACAGAAACACAAGTCATTTATACAGTAGAATTGCTTGGGCAGGACAGCAGGTAATACACATTCCTGTCTACCAAATGGGAACAAATGCACAGAGACATCAGACATGTTGTGAAATACAATCGGTAACATCCGTCTGCTAATTGCGTGACAATGGTCACAGTGGCGGTCTGTCAAACGCGTGCAGACAGCGGCATCAGACATGTGCATTGCAACCTTGGAGAAAACACGGGGTCAGTGTCAGTAACACCAAAAAACAACTTTATAGAGACAAAATATAACCAGGAGACTATATGACAAATTCCCACGACAGTGAACAGCTTTTACACGAACTTGAAATTACTTTAGTTACCTTACATAGTACTTGTCCTTCTGAATCATTAAACATATCACATAAAAGGGGTGAATTTAAGTTATGGGAATGATTTTCTATGAGTTATGACTGACCTGCAGTTTATGCACTTTCCAATACTGTGGAAAATAATGTGGGTGAGCTTCTTTTTTTTTTGTAGAGTTTATGTCGTCTAGGGTGAACATTGATCACAGTACTGTAATAAAAGACAGTTAATTACGAAGTCCTGACTGAGTCCTGGTGGCTATGTGGTTTTGTGCTGACACGAGTGCAGCCGGAGCGATGAAAGAGGACAATAAAACAGATAAAAGAGAGAAAGCAGCCCACGCTGTGCTTAGGTAGAGGTGCAACACAACTAAACCGAGGCGATCGATAGAGTATGTTGGTCAAACTGCCCACTGACATGTCTAGGTTTTATGTTACGAAGCACTTTCTTCGTCAGCAATGCTGATTCATACTGCTATAACTATTTTAAGGAGGCTTGGAACACTGATTCAATTAGTCACATATTGTGTTAGTCTACTGTCAACATATTCCAATTTTGATGAGCAATTAATCACTTTATTTATCTAGTAAAAAAAACACCAAATGTGCTAGTAGACAACTTTTCAACCCCCGCACAAAAGTGCTATCCTCTTCCAGTTTCTTTAGCGCAATGGTTGAGGAACCACGTAGGTGTCTGCCATAAAGTAACAAGACATTACAGTCCAGCAATATAAAAAAATATAACTGCTGTAATTAAAACCCAACAACAGTGTCCCCATTGGTTTTTCCATCGCAAACAAGTTTATTTTTCAACCTATAAAATGTCTCACTCGGCGGCCTACATATCTAACGCAATTCTTTAATCAAAAATGTTTATGTTTTGTGACTATGTGAAGAAATTAATACCGATATATCAATCGGAGTGTTTAGATTGTCAAATGATGTCAGAATCTGCCTCAAAAATCCAGTAGAGACAGACTATAATAAAAAAAATGTCCTCGCATTTTAATTTCATCAGTGTGAATTGAATACTGACATTTATAAGCTAAATTACTTTAGTAACTGATTAATCAAAACAGTACTAGATTAACCAATTAGAAAAGAGATCATTGGTAGCAACCCCCTAAAGGCCTGACATTGATTTACGGGTGAAATACACAGATAACACTATAATGTATAACCCATCGGAAAGTGCAAAAACAAACCACATGTTGTATTGTTGGACAACTCACAACTGCTACAAGTTAAATCACAGAAAACAAAAAAATACATTATAACTCCAAATAATGTCCACTACAGGAATTAATACCATGTCCCCGCAAAGAGGGATGCCACCTTTTGTTTTATATATTGTCTTCAATCTGTATGGAAATAACCTCAAATGTTATTACATAAAGAAATGCACAGTCACTCGCGTAAGTGGTCGGATTAAAAGGTTGCTACAACTGAGCTGAGAAAAACAACAAAGAAAAGAATGACATGGTGCTGAATGACCTGATATGGAGAGCTCTGCAAGGAAAACAAACACTCTTGTCCTGCTTTCATCGCCTTGCAACTGGGACGTAGGACATGAGCACTCCTTCGACCCAGAATATAACACTGTAGATGGGAGTGAGAGAGGATCCTCCGAGAGAAGAATTAGAGCGGGTGTAGTGGAAAGAGAGGTCACACTAAAGACACACACGAATATTATGAGGTGCCGGATTTCATTATCACAACACAGCGAGGCATTTATTTATCAGAACATCTGGAATCATGTAACAAGACCCGAAACTGGGCCATACCCGAGCTGAGAATTACTGTTCAGGGCACTGATTTATGTAACTGTCTTAATGAGTCTCATGTGCCTGATGTTTTGGTCTTATACTGGGATCCCATGGTCCATTATGGGCAAAACCCAAAATCACAAGACTTAACTTTACCTCATCAAGCTCTTCACAGGAAGCTCATCCAGCAGGAAAAAGATAAACTAATATTGGCCTGAAAAGGTTGTCGTCGGCTTTGAATCAGTGCTATTGATTAATGCTTACAGCTGCAGTTAGTACTGCAATTGAATCACTCATTTAAGAGAGAATCTGATCCATCACATTTAAAAAAAAAAAAAAAAAGGTAAATATGATTTGTGTTGATTAGGCTCTACTGTGCTGTGGCCACTTCTGCTGCTACTCAGATGGAAATGGTTACATAATGCACAGATGCTGCTCACTCCGACAAGCGACATATATCAGTGCCAGGGCAGCAGGCAGCCCAGGAGCGCAGGTGTCAGTCCCAAAGAGAGAGCAGGGGATTTGCATGAGCTGTTTTCCCTTTCAAACATCCTCTGCGGCGAGCTGACCAACCTGGCACGAGCTTGACCTATTCCAATGCCTCCAAGTCAAATGAGGAAGAAGCAGGATGTTCATATAACAAACCACACACTCATAATCCTGTGTGACCTGTGTGTGTAACACCTTTTTGCCCTGGTCAGAACGCTTAGCTCAGATTTGCACGGTTATTCATTTTCTCTCATCAATACCATGTCCCACTTTGATCGAAGTGTCTTGTATTTCAAGGAACAGACGTCAGAAGTTATTCTTTTTAACATATGCTGCTTTATTAGCCACTTTGCAATGAAGAGACACGGGACAATAACATGAAAAGGGTTGAAGGGCAAAATCAGACCAGGACATAGCAGATTCACTTCACTCCTAAACCAGCTGAACAACCAGCACGTCCTGGGAACAGATGTTTAAAGATGAGACTTCTAGAATTAGCTAAAACTGAAGAAAAAAGCCCTATCATAAAGTTATTCCATTGCATTAAACTTGAGTCACTTCACAGGGAAAGATTTCTCATTCTACTAGTTGTCAGACTGCCTGCCTCTCGCCTACCTCATACCGTGACAAAACCTTTCAGTCTTCATGATGACAAAGCAAAACTCTCCCTCAGACACACATCCATCATTTCGTGTGTTAAAATGATGCATTTTAGTACAAGCTCGACAGTTAAATGATGACCAGTAAGTCCAGATCGTTCACTGGACACTGCTGTTGTTGAGCTTACTCAAGCAGCGTCCCTTCTCACTGGGCAGCTCTCAATTTCCCAGCATAGCATACAAGATAACCAGTTATCACTTTTTCTTTTTGAACTTCCAAAGTTATTTAAGTTACACCCTGGCTGCCAAGTACCAGAGGGAGAAATGTTTCACTTTCCTGTAAAGAGCAGTCATAATGCGATAGGTACTGAGGCTCAGGCCAGTAAATGAAGGGCTGGTCCAGTGCAACATCTACTAACGTACACAGATAATATATTTGGAATACAGATATATGTCACTTGGCCTTTACCACACATATTGTGTGAGGGATATAGCAGCTGTAGTTTCTCAGTAACTTGTCTTACAAAAGGTTCAACAAGCACAAAGGGATTTTAACATGGACTTTATTCTACATTCATGCACACCAGGAATTTATTTTTTTTTTCAGATTTGGAAGAATTCAGATTTGTGGCTTTCTTCCTCTGCCCCCTAATGTGTTACACAACCTTCACCATGCTTGCCTCATTTTCCGTCAAACTGGACACACTTCCAGTTTCTCACTAATGCAAGATAGAGTTGCAGAGAAAAAAAAAAATACTTCCTCCCTTACTTAAGGAAACAGCAGCAAAAAGTAAATGTTGATACAGCAAACAACAAACACTAGTAACTGTGGAGCAGCTAGCCAGCAACACCCAACAAGAAGAATTTCATTTATGTAGAGTTTAAGTATGACATTCAAATGAGCAACCCCCTCAAACACCGACACGTTTCATTCCAGGCATTCACTTAAAATATTGTCATTTAAATTAGGATAAAATAACAAAAACACAACCGTACAGCTATAATGTCGCCTCGTGACCTCTAGCTAATAATACAAAACACTCTGGTAGGTGGGGAGAAAGAAAGAAAAAAAAAAGAGGGTGGTTAGAGAAATTCAGCCTAAATGGTGAAGTCAGGTGTGAGGCTTTAAGAGAATAACATCTTTAAATCCGAGCAGAAAGTGTTTAAGCACACCTGCAGTGCTTCACCTGTCGCGACACCTGGGGACTGCCGCGAGGAGACACGACACGTAACGTATGTAAGGCAACGGTCTGTCGGGATAGTTGACCTCAAATGTTCACACAAGAGTGTGTTTGGCACAAGATAACAAACTCACAGAAACCTTCCCAGCCAGTCGTCTTCTTCTGCGTAGTCGTGTAGAAAATAATATTCCCCTCAGAGGCTGCTGCAGTCCTCACATGAAGCCCTCTCCTCAAGCAGTCGATCCCGAACAGATAAATACATGCGGTCAAGAAAAAGATACGCTATGTGTGGTGTTTCCACCACAAGCTGACTGTGCACAACTGAAGAGTCCCTCCACCACTGAGCAAGGAGCCCTGCGTGTGTCTATCCCTGCCCTGCTCTCGACATACAACCGAGCCATTCAGTGCACCACTGGATACACACATGAACAAATCGGCTCGAGCATGCCCTCTGCAGGCCTGAGCAGGACTTACAATACACATCCGAGGCTTCACTTTTGTTCAGCAACATGTAAGATGCGTTTAATTTCATTACCTAACATTAGTATGACAATAATATCCCCATTATATCTCCCATTACCAACTGTATTGGTTTAGAGAAGCTTACATTTTAGAAGATTCGTCTTAGTTCTTAGTTGCATGACAATTTTGGCAGCCCTGTGACACTGAGAGGGATACAATACTAGTCAGTAACTTTGGGTGGAGGCAGTCTATGGGTGGAGGCTTGCACAACAATGGAATACAAAGGCATACTGTTTCACGCACATAATGTATTTAATAAATATAATACAACTTCAGAGCAAATCAGGGCAAAAAATTAAAGCTGCAACCTGATTGATGGTACAAATCCTACTCGATGCTGAGAGAAGTTACAGCCTCTTCACAAAAGGGCCCGCTGGCTGCACCCAAGCACTGAACTTTGTGGTTTTCGCCAGTCCTGACAGCAGGTTTAAGCTCCAAGTCATGTTGAGAATCTTCCAATTCACCACTGCGAGTGGCCCTGAAGGTGTAAAAAGTCAGAATGAGTATATTTAAATCTACATTTGCCCACACTCCGGGTTGTATGCTGCCTATTTACTGTTCACTAACCTCTCACTGGTTTCTCCAGGGCTTGGTATCCTGTTTAGGAGTTCAGTCTCACCAAGACCATTCAGAGAAATATCCCTATAAAACATGAGGACATGTTGGTAACATGATATCACAATAGCTAAACAAATGAACAATAATATATTTCAATTACCTTTCTGCCGGTTGAGTTTGCCCACAGTTTTGGATCTTTTTACAGTCCAGACATGAGATTATTCGTGCTTTAAACTCTGTGGAATCAATAGATGGAATTTTTAGATGATTGTATCAATACACAGTAAATGAAAGAAATCACAACATTTAGATCTCACCTGATTGTCAGCATTTGGAAGACAAACATGTTATCCCTGAGCGAAAGCCCCAAGACGGAGAGTGAAAGCAAGTCGGATTAGTAGCAAAAATTAAATTAAAACTTTTATTTAATTTAATTAAACAAATCATGGTATACATGGGCGAAGTGAAAAGAGGAAAAAAAGATTTACCACTGGCTGCTGTCAACAGTTGCTTCTTCAGAAGCAGAAGAAACGTGGCGTAAGCAAACAAAGTATCAGACTTACTGGTGTTCAGAACTTACCAGCAACTCCAATGACAATGACAATGACAATGACAATGACAACTCCAATGACAATGACAACTCCAATGACAATGTATCTATGTCTTTTTGATGGGTGCTCTGGCGTTCCCTCTGGGGTGACTCCTGGTGATGCGGTAGCTAGAGGAGAGAGGAAAAACTCTGGTCGATGGTCAATCCAAACAGTGAGCAACCTGATGCAAAGTGTGTATCTGCAGGAAAAAACTTACGACTGTTTAACGTCTCACAAATGTCTGTCTCGTCTAATTGAGAAAACAAGAGAAGTATTACTAAGTGTTATTAGACAGAATGGCATCAGTTATTGGACTTCAGAAAATATAATTATGATGACACGTTTGCGTCACTGAATGATTTCAAGAAAATTATAATGTAGGCCTATATTAAGATCTTTAGAAAGTAAATGTAAATACCTGGACATTTTCCGCCATTAATACTGCCATTTTTCCCTTCAAAATCACAGTGACCCATACTGGAGAAAACCAATACCAAACCGCCATGCTGGCAGACAGTATTGTGCAGTGGAGGGCATGTACACTTTGGGATGGGACCGTGATTGAGCAAGGGCATGTCTTTACAAAATACCGTAGTCACCTCATTGGCAGATCCTTCAGTCGAGCAGAAAATCTCCCGTAAAGAACTGTTTCCACCTGTAACACCATAAAGTTTATACACTAATATATATATATATACATATACATATATACATATACATATATATATATATACATATATATATATACACATATATATATATACATATATATATATACACATAT
>CALSBV010010907.1:2059554-2101902 GCA_943590825.1 Bovichtus diacanthus | reverse complement strand
ACACACACACACACACACACACACACACACATATATATATATATATATTTATTATCCCACATAAACTTTTCTTTTATCATGAAAAGGGGGTAAACAATGGAAGACATACCTTGACTTCCTGGTAAGCACAGATTGAGTCTAGGTGCACACAGCAGCAAAAAAGTGATGGTCAGCTCTGTCAAGACAAAAATACAAACTAAACTGAAGGCTCACTAATGATTTACCTTGGACACAGTTTCAAGTTGGTAAATTGTCAGAAACCTACTATTCATGTTGGAGATCAGTGGCTTTCTGGATCCCAAAACCTGATCCTGGTCCATTAATGAGCAATGATGTATTGTTCTGCCCACACTTCCTGTTGGAGATATCAATCCCCCATCAGAAACATAACAATACAGTATTCCTTATGGCGCACCTTCAGCAACAGACTTATACCACCAGGATGCACTACAGAACACCACAGGAAGTCCTTTCTCCCAGTGGCTAGACTTTAGACTTTAGACTTTACAACGCATCCACCTCAGGTCGTGAGATGCACAGAGGAGACACAGTGACCTGAGGTTCTCTCTCTTCATCTTCATCTTCATCTTCATATTTAGGTTCACAGGTAGCTCTTCATACTTAGTTTGGTTTGGTACTGTCATGGAATATAACTGATACAAACTATAATAATAATAATAATAATAACAATAATAGGTGGTGAGGAGCAGATCCATTATACTGAAATAAAGATACTTAATTGAATAAGTAATATTTGAATTCTTTATTCTTGCAAGAAGGAACAACGCTGCAGAGTGTTAAGCAGTCTGCAGCGATGCTCAGAGTTTCGGTTTGTGAATAATGTCAGAAGTGTAGTAGATGAGAAAACTTCCCATTCCATTTCCATCATTACCACTGAGTCAGAACTCTTTTTTCTTTCATCGTCTTTTTGACGTTCATGAGCTAAAATATCCACAGTAAAACACTCAAACATGAGTTTTGTTTTAGCTACCATCGTTGGTACTTTCTCATATGACTTGAAATACCATGACGACCTAAATCCACACTACAAAACAGTAGCATTGGCACGTCCGTTAGTAACGCCTGTCTCTTGTACAGATTAGTGGAATTAAGTTTTTGAAGTTTTGAAACATTTGAATGCAATAGTGAACCTCTCGCATTGACGAAACCTGAAGAAGTGCATGTTTCCATTCATTAGAAAAGAGGTGGAGTCCTCATGAACGCACACGCACAAATGAATACAGTCTAATACAACCTAGCCTATCATTAAAGTAAAAATAAGTTAGACAAAAATAATAGAACATCCAAAATATCAGTTCAATCATTATCTCTCGTAAAACCGGAATGAGTGATTTGTTACGATTATTTTACGATTATTGGCGCGAACACCTACCGGAGAAAGTTCTAAAACGAACACACATACCTGCACGAGGACAGGTGCCACGCGTTTTATCTCGGACTCTGTCGTGTCCGGTCTGTTATATTTCACCGTTCACACAGACCACAAGTAGTTACTCTGTCTTCACATGAACTATTGTCTACAACACATACAGTATGTTCTTCTCCCGTCCTATTGGCCCCTTTGGCACTTAGGCGTGTCCACTTATCCTGGCGCTTCTCTGCTCCAATTAGATCTTCAGTCATCCTTTTAGAAAGTGCTGTACACCAAATATTGCATCTTATTTCACAGTATGTTGGCCATTCTTAGGCGTAGTCACTTAATTCAACAATATTTAACACTTCTAAAATAAGGACGAAAATAAGGCACATAGTAACAGTTTGCACATTCATAATACTTCTAAATAAGGACATAATAAGGTGCATTGTAACAGCTTATATGTTGATTTTTATTACAACTCCCAACGGCTAAATGCCCCTTCTGGAGTTCTGGATTGAGGGACCGCCCCTAAATGACACCATTGTTGTCGTAATTACCATACATCGTATAAATGCGGACAAGCTTAAATAAATATCACCTGACCTTACTGCAGGGGCTCCAGGCGATATTTAAGTAGACTTATTAAAACCCAAACTATAAGAGCTACTGTGTGGGATGTGCTTGCAGACTGTCATGTGGAGACAGATAGACAGACGGCACTGAAACATGTAGGTGTTATTTAAAGGGTATATTCTGGCTTCTTATTCATTTTTTGTCATCTAATCACACAAATGACAAACAATGGAACTAACACATATAAACTGCTCAGTCTTTAAACATCAATTCACAGTTACAGCTCAGCACAAATGGAAATAATACATTGCTTCTTGTAAAATAAAGAGAAATGTGTCCTGATGTGAAATCCATGTGTGCAGATTCTACTGTCCAAGCCCCAAAACAGCCTTTGTAAAAATAAAAAAAATTAAAACTGATTTATATTGTGAGAAATTATCTTTAGAGATTTGGCTCCAGGTTGGAGAATCCTTTCATATCTTGGATGGGGGAAACATTTGCAAAAAAGTCTGTATTTAAAAAGGAAATAAAAAATAATGTCCATCGTTGTTGTTTTTCTTGTAGCCAGCATTTTAAGAAGGGCTGGCGAACGGTTTGATGAGACCAAGATCCATAGCTTTGACCAGGCATGTGCGTGCCGCGTCGATGGCCTGCTGCCTCTTGGGATTGTCCTCCGCCTTGCCAATCACAGAGATGATTTCCAGCAGCTCACTCTCGATCAGCTTCTTGGCCAGCTCACTGTTGTCTGAGTTGAGCATGTTGTAGACAACTACAAGGGCACGATGCTGTATGAAAGGGTTGGTATGCAGACACAACCTCTGCAGGATCTCAAGCCACTGTGTGGTCTGTTGGGAGAGATCAGTCAGTGACACTCGTAAAATGTGTGAACGATGACTCAAAAATGTCTCAAGTTGTTTTTCAAGCTTGATAGTTTGGATATTGTTTTAACACTTGCAATTCTAAAAAATGGAATCTACGTGTGTGTGTGTGTGTGTATGACTCAGCAAATTTCTATTTTCACTTAAAGGGGTAATTTTACAGTTATTCCAAATTTACTTCTTTTTTATTTTTTTACCCCAAATGAATTAACTTAAATGTGAAATGCTTTCGGTGGCACAAAGAGTGACACGTGGCACAACAAGGCACATTGTGTCTACAAAATGCATCCATTGCCACAAAGCTACATAAAGCAACATTGCATACTGGCCCTAACAGAACAACCAGGAAAGCATAAATGTTCCCCATTGACATCAAATTCAAAGTCAAATTCAACTGGGATTTTGACTCATTTAGTAAGGTTGAATGTTCAAACAGAGATTTTGAAATAGCAGATGCAGTGAGCTGCAGTGTAGTTCCTGAAGGAAAGCTAGCGAGGGAATACTTTCAAAAACAGACTCTGATGTGACATTGAAGTGGTAATTATGTTCTACAGTAAAAGCACTACTGAATGCTGTTGTACATACCACAAGGGTCAGCTTGGTGCAGAGCTTCTTCTGAGCTGCAGTGAGCATGGCGAGAGCTCCAGCTGCAGCTAACTGAATTTTGTCGTCATCCTCTCCACATAGCAGCACCAGCAGCTTCAGCTTATCATTGCCATCGGCCAGATAGCGCTCTTGGACCTAAGACACACAAAGTTGACATTTTCATTGCATCAACACCTGTTAGACACGGGCGTCAGACCTTATTATGTGTCGTAATTAACTATATTTTCAGTCCTCACCTCTTTACATGAAACAAGGTTGCACATGCATTCGGTGGCAGCCTGTCTGATCTGGTCATGATCCTCAAACATGTAGTTCTCAATATCCGTTAGCGCTTTCTCTTTCACAATCTTTACCCTGTAAAACAGATAAAGGTTAAGGTTAAAACCCACAATAAGCCAACATATGTAAGATGCGGGGAAATCACTTGTAGGAAATGAGCTCGTAAGCATCACAGTAACTACAATAGCGTGTGATGGTGAAACATTTTTACCTCAGTTTTTCACTGAAGCCAGCCAAATTGGTAAGGCTTCTCAGAGCTTCAAAGTTCTGTATTCCATCTTTGTCTGTGTGAAGGAGGCCAACTAAAGGTCGCACCACCTCATACACCTGTCAACCGAAAAAGATAGAGAATTGAATTTTTTGTCATTTGCCATTTGTTGAGCTATTTTGGTAAATACAAAATCAGCATAGATGCATAGTACATACTGAAAGTGAGGAACAAACAACTATCATAGGTTATAACAATATAAACCACCAGGAGCACCAATAAGACATCAGAAACACTGAATAAATTGTCAATCATATCCCAGCATATAGAAGGAGAGGAAACTTAGGCAAAGGAAGGCAATGTCACAAGTGAAAAACTTTTGTAGTCAAGGGGAGATTAGATAGAATGTGGCAGGTCTACCTCAGTAAATTTCCATTTAACTTCCCCCACTATCATATCAAATGTGACTACCATAGAAATAAACAAAACCATTACTTGTGCATGTCTTACCCTCTCACCAGGGAAGGCGATTTCTGGGTTGGAAATAGCTGCGATCTTTGCAATGGCGTGGCTTGCCTTTGTCTTCCCAGCTTCAGTCCCTTCCAGAGCAAGTGGAATCAAAGCCTAAGGGTAGAGTTAGAAGTGAACAACAGATGGGGATATTTTGCAACAAGTAGTTTTATCAAGTACAATGTTTGTCCAGTTTTCCGGGGAACACGCAAAAAGATCTTCTTTCATAGATTCACTTGACAAAACTATCACTCACCTTTCCCCCACCTTGGGCTACAATAGTACCACGGTCTTTGGGATCCTCTGACAATGCCAAGAAAACTCTAAGGATAAAATAAAAAAAATAAAAAAAGAATAGGTTTAACAATCATATAATTCTAAGAAATGTTGCAATTTAAGAAGGAATATACAATACATTGGATGTATGTGTTTTAGTTTGCATTACCAAATCTCTGTAATTGCACATTTAGAAATAAACTGAAGTCACTCTCTGTAAGGGGGCAAAGTGCACTGTATCAAAACGGGAATGGCAAATAAAAAGCCATTCGTTGTCAGCTTAGCTGTAGCCGAGCTGTCTTGATATGATTCATGACATTTTTATGTTGTTTTAATGACACTTATAAATGTTCCCCCTCTCACCTTGACAGCATCTCCTTGGTCTGGTCGGTCAGGATCGAGCTGTCCGCCTTGACCATGACAGCAAGAGCTGAAATGACTCCAGCCTTCAGCATCCTTTTCACTCTCTTCTCAATAAAGTCCTTCTTGTCCTGTGAAAAGAAAGTATACAAAGTGTGTATATGTGTATGCATGTGTGTAACTGCGTGCTGTGATCTGCTGTCTAAGACAATGGTTTTGTTTCCTTTTCTTCCTCCTTTACCTTGGGGTGCTGCTCAGGCACATGCTGCTTTGAGAACTTGGCTAGTTGGACCAGTTCAGGCAAGATGTCCTTCTTTTCATAGCAGTTGGTGCAGTTAACCAAGGTGCAAGCTACTGAATATATGATTGTCTTATCCGTAGACTAAAAACACAGAGAGAGGAGAGAGGTTATTTATCTCTTAGCTGATATACTGTATGTTTAATCCTGTCTGTTATTTCCATACCTTGGCCAGGTCAAACATGGATTTCAGGGCAGTCTCATCTTCAACAAAGTCATCTTTCACGTCGGCATCATTAGTCAGATAAGCTAGACCCTCAATAGCCCACTTTCTTGTTTTAGTATCAATCTGGGGATTACAGAGCCACCTAGCAGAGTAAAAAAAGGAAACATTTAACAGTAGTAGGTATATGTTGTGATGATGTGAAGTGGTAGTATTGCAAGGTACAATGACATTCTGGTACTGTATACATATTGTAAGAAATTATAACCATCAAAATTAGATAATAACCGTCTAGGTATTAGGCATATATAAAAAAAAATTAAATACTGATGCTAGTATCAGTTTTGTAACAGTCTTTTATACATACCACCATTTTTTCTGTCATTATGGATAATAACTTGCCAGATTCTAGCACAGTCACAGTCTGTGCGAATACTCACTTCCTGCACTGCTTGGCCAGCTTCTCTGTGGAGCCCTCAGCAAACTGCCTTAAACTGTAATCGTCACCTCCAGCTGAGCCCAGTTTACAGAGACCCTGAAGAGGACACGGACATGAGTATGCATACAAATATGCACATGGACACAATCTACACGTTGTAAAGTATAACTAAAGTTTGTTATATTATGTGTCAAAGGGAACAACAGAACTTCTGGTCCAAGTGCAACAGTTTACAGTTACAATTTAAAAAGCTCCACTGTTGAACCTCACATCTCTTCTCTTTTTTAAATCTAGTAGTCTACATGGTCCAGGAACAACTTAGATATCCTTGGATTTCCCTCATGTACCATCAAACTAGAGTCTTGCTAGCTTTGTTATCTGATGTTTCTTATGTTTACGGTAACTACTTTTAAGTCCTTGTTATAATGTAGGTGTGTTTTTTTTTTGTTGTTTGTGTTCTTGTAAATGTTTCTTGCTCTCAGGTCTCTCTTGGAAAAATGATCTTAATCTCAATGAGAATGCCTGAATAAATAAAGATAAAATAGATAAACAGTAGCTGCTCACTATGTTTTAAGTGTTCTGTACTATCTATGCATTGTTCGTACTGTGATGTTTTCATATTGTGTTGTACCGTCATTTATTGCCAAGAATCATTGAATACTCTTTTCCATTCTTTCCATGGCACACTCACCACCAGCGAACGTATTTTAATCTTCTCATTCTTGGTCTTCTTGTAGATGTCCTTGAGCAGTGACACGCCGTTAGTGATGATAAAGGAGGCACGGCTCATTTTCGAGGAGGAATGGATCAGCGCCTCCACAGCAACCATCTGGTCCACCTCGCGTTCGGAGCCACACAGTGCCACCATCATCTCCATTATGCCTTGCCGTCCAACCAGGGCGTTACCGACATCAAAGGGACCCTGAAGCAGCCCTGAGATGGTGTTGATAGCGTGGATGGTCCTGTCCATGTCGTTGGGGTCAATTTTGGATCTGTGGAAAAGGAAGAGAGAACAAGGAAAGAAAAAAGTAAGTTATGCCACGTAGAAAGACTTGGCTGCAACACTGGTAAATCTATCATTGATGGACCTACTTGATATATTCATCACAAATGTCCCTGAAGTTGTCTCTCTCTGGGTCGCATGATAGGTCATCATAGAGCTTGCTGAGGAGAACGCTGGCAATCAGCTGTGTGTTCTCCGTCATGGGCAGCTGGTCTGGCAGTTCAGGAACCTGACCACACACCTTGAGGATCTTCTTCAGACCTGGAGAACAAACGCATATTTGCACATATAGATATCTGTTGAATGCACTTTATTGGGGAGTCTGGGAGGTAGCAATGTAGCGCAAACAAATAAACGACCCCATGCAAACAAATTAGTGACCCCATGCAGCTGTCTGGCTCACCGTGGTCAATAGCGAAGAGTGTCCTGGAGTTGTCTTTCACTTTCTTGTTATTGCGAGGTACATTCTTGCTCAGGAGGTTCAGTGCCTGGTCTCTGCCATGGCTAGACACCTTTTTACTGGCAACCATCTCCACCAGAGAGAGGAGAATGGTTTTCAGGTCTTTAGATGCATCTGCAGATGGACAGATGATATAAAAGAACAAATGTCTCAGTCAGCAGTGCTGTGAAAAAAACGGCAGCATAGCCGTCATTCCCCTTTTACATGATGTCATTGATAATATGGAGTTTAGTTGAAAATGAAGCTCCGAGTAAGTCTCCATAATGAAATCTACTTTTTGTTACAGACACGTATGATTAGATTGTCCCTCACCCAAAACCAAGGCTTCTTCTTTCCCGTATTCCCTTTTATCTTCCCCAGTGAGGGAGTCGTTGATGCACTGGAAGAGGTTGCAGGTCGCCAGTGCGATCTCCTCATTGTCAACAGCCATGATGCTGCACATCTTATCAACGCCCACCATTTGAATAATGGCCATGGCCTGTTTAGTGGTAAGAAATAAACACTAAGTACATTTTGTGAAAAAAATGAAATGCAAATAATATTAAACTTATTTCTAATGGCATCATACAGTATATGTAGAAGTTGAACGTTTAGTGTTTGTGTTTGGAAAAGGCTATAGACGATACATTTGCCTTTGACTTGACTCGTTTTATGGTGAGAGTATGCTCACCCGAGCTTTGTGTCCTGTGCACATTCCTGACAAAGTACGAACAGCAGCCAGGATCATCTCGTGTTTGCCAGTCTCTATCATGTTGAGCAGCAGAGGCACTCCGTTATTCTGGAAGATTCTCTCTGCTCCGGCGTCCTCTCTTGACAGCACAATCAGGTTGTTGGCAGCCTAGACATAAAAGATTAAGAAGCAGAAGTTAAACCACAACTATGCACATCCATGTAAAAGAGGAATCAATGTTTTTGATTCACACAAATAATACCCACCTTTTCCCTCTTGTCCTTTTCCATTTCGTCATCAAGGAGAATGTCAAACATGTTCTGTACCCGCGAATCTGTGGAGAATGTTGTCTTGAGCTGTGGAGAATCAAAATGAAACTTTCATCCTTTCCTGATGCTGACTTGTATAAAACATATACATGGATTTTGTTTGTGGTTCAGTAAGTCAATCTGTCAATTTTCCTTAGTATCAAAAAACATTTATTTCTAATGCCACAAGCAAAGCTATCCAAACTATTCAGATATTTCAGCCAAACGCTCATTGTTGAATACATGTGGCAGTGCTGATTTAGTGTTGCTGAATACATTTATGCAAAGTAATGTGCGTAGTCTTGTACATGAACTTCTGTGTGTGGGCGTCTTGTTCATTGTAATGCCGACCTTGGCCTGGATGTCTGCTCCCAGCCTGCGGAGAGTCTCCAGGAATGTCTTATTCTTTGGTTCGATGGTGGCACATCTCTGCACATCTTTGAAAGCCAGGTCCAGTTTTCCTAGTTTCTCCAGAGCTTGGCAACGCCGATACAAGGCTTTAATATCTGCAGCATCAACATCAATCGCTATATAGGAGGAAGAAAGAGTTATAATGAGCTTGTGGCCTTTGGTTTAGGTTCATGTTTATTGGTGTCATTGCTGCTATTGTTTGTTTTGATTATTATTCTACCTTTAGATGCATCAGACGCTGCATTGGCATAGTTTTCCTGTCAGAAAAACAGAAACATCTAAATAAAAGTGCAAATTTGCCAAAGAAATTTCAAATACAAACTATTTGTTATGCTTCTTTTTGTGTAGCTTCACCAAACTGCTTACCTTTTTTAGGTAGCATGCAGATCTGTTCCTGTAAATGATGGCAAGCACTTTTTTGTCCTTGCACGCCTTAATGGCTTTAGTGTAGCACTCAATGGCATTTTCGGTATCTCCTGCCTGGAAGTGTTTGTTTCCCTCATCTTTTAACTGGATTGGGTCTCCCATCTGGTAGAAAAGGGATTATCAGTTATGATATAAAATCTACGGATCACATAACTTTAGGTTTTTCATGTAAAATCCAATCTGACGGTCAACACTTCAATCAAATGTAAATGCAGTATTGTAACTGTAATAAAGACACCAAAGCTTTATACAAAGAACAAAGGGATTCTGGAAACAAACACAAAAATTTCAAATAAGCTAAAGATTTAACACACTTTTTTTGTCATTTTAAAAAGGTAGAGAGCATTAATAAAAGAAGTATAGAAGCAAAACGTGTACATATGGCGTGTATATAAAGTACAGATCCGTATTTCACATTCATTCTGGAGAATAGTAATCATCTGTCAGCATACAAATATTATTTAAACTACTGTAGCATTAGAAATGTTTTTATTCTTACCATTGTTAGTAATCAGTGTCCTTCTGACCTGGGTTTCTCGTAGCAAATGGCCATGCACATGTTATCTCTAACTTTAAATGGCCTCTCCTCACACCTTATTTGGGCACGGTCTCGTACCCCAGTTGGAGCCTTGCAACAAATGCCACTGTCCCAATGGTCAGACACTATCTCCTCGGCCCAGTCTATCCGCGTACTAATCCTAAATACCCTCTGCATACCTGAATGTCACTCAAATAAAAAAAGCAACAGATCTCTGTGGAAGCCGTACAGTACCTTTAAGATTGTGTGTTGTATCTCTTGCTCTGCACAGATGGTCTGGACCTGTAGTCCGTAATGTTTGTTACAAACTTTTTTTGTCTCATGTAACTTCCCCCCACCAACACCTCACTTATATTTACAGTGGATCTCAATGAGACAGAACCAAGGTGGACCATCCATCACACAGAGGGGTTCACGGCAAGCACACTGAAACCCCCAAAAGACAACTTTGTACCAAAGGTCATTATAAACACTGATTACTTGTGTTGCTACAAATATCCTTCTGGTGTCTTTGAATTAACCATGGCGTTATGAATAAGACTTATTTTCTATTTAATGAAGTCTGTGAGAGTGACCCCCCTCAAAGATGGTCTGCTCCTGATAAGGTCTATTTAGGGCACAGACAGCTGAGAACTCACCAGCAAATGCCTGATGCCAAAGTGGAGCGAGGGGGGGTTAAAAGACTTGTGCGCATGGAGACAGTGGGGAGGGGGCGGACAGCTGCAGGACCACAGAGGAACCTGGTAGCTTCTAGAAAGAGAATGATCTCCAGCACCATAAGTTGGGGTCATACATTCACTTTGTGATGGTTTGAATAAGGGTCCGAGGTAAGAGAATGCATTATATCAAGAAGGGGTCCTCATAAGTATACAAGTTTAAATGTGTGTGTTTGTGTGTGTATCTGTTGTTGGTGTGTGAAATGGAATATAATAGAGGAGAACAAACCGATACAGTGGTAAAATCACCTGTTTGTCTGTCTTCTGCCCAGTGCATGCTGGTTGCAGACCCACAGTAATTGTGAACAGCAATAATCATGCACACGGAAATTAATTAACTTGAAAAGAATAGATTAGAATATAACCCAATGAAGAGTTATGGTAGGGTATTTTCTCAGTTGAGTAGTTTTACTTTCTACACCAGTGATTACCTATTGGCATTTGGCACTTTCTACACGTAACCATTGTACGGGTTTTGATCGGTCAGATGGACAAATAAGTGATACAATGCATTGATTTGATTATAGCCACAAGCAGACACAGGTTTCACACTGAACAGAGACATCCCCTTAGAAGATTAAAACATTCTCATGAACCATGAGTCATGCTTTGACATATAACTTATGGTTAGACTGAAACTAGTCAAAGCAGAAGAACAAGTATGAGTCAAGAAAAACTTGGTTATCTGAGGATCTATTTTTAGAGTTGATATTCTTGTAAATATGCCACTGTAAAGAACAAGCAGCTCTTCCAAGATAGTAACTGATAAGTGATATTGGAGATTGACATAGGTATACAGACTTACTTCTATAAAGGCCCAAATAAAATTGATGATAATCATATGAACATGAAATTACAGGCTAATATTGAGCTTTTTTTAAACCATCTCTACATCGCTCATTCACACATTAAAATCAACAATACAAATACAACTACGGATTCTACAAGCATTTCACTCATTGCAGCATTGTAAATTTCCCCGCTGTGGGACGAATAAAGGTTTTCTGATTCATATGGCATCTAAACGGTAAATGCTGATAGATTTTACACATCATATGAAACTTATGAAACTACATTTATTACTGAGTTTATGTCCGAGCAAACAGAGCCGTAACTTACTTATGAAAATTAACGTTTTTTTCACATCCAAGCTTTTTTCATGAAAATTTAGTTTTTTTTCACATCCAAGCTTTTTTCATTAAAAAATGTTGTATTTTTTCTCATCCAAGCTTTTTTTCATGAAAATTAAGTTTTTTTTCCACATCTAAGCTTTTTTCATGAAAATTAAGTTTTCTTTTTTACTTAAAGCTTTTTCCGTGAAAATTAAGTATTTTGACATCCACGCTTTTTTCAAGAAAATTAAGTTTTTTTTCACATCAAAGCTTTTTTCAGCAAAATTAAGTTTTTTTTTACATCCAAGCTTTTTTCAGTAAAATTAAGTTTTTTATTTAAATACATTTTCTTTCCATGAAAAGTAAGGGTTTTTTTAAATACATTTTTTTTCAGGAAAAATTAAGGTTTTTTTCACATCCAACTTTTTTCATGAAAAAATTTAGTATTTTTTGACATTCAAGCTTTTTTCATGAAAATTAAGTTTTTTTTGACATCCAAGCTTTTTTCAGTAAAATTAAGTATTTTTTAAAATACATTTTCTTTCCAGGAAAATTAAGGTTTTTTTCACATCCAAGCTTTTTTCATGAAAAAATGTTGTATTTTTTGACATTCAAGCTTTTTTCATGAAAATTACGTTTTTTTTCATCATCAGGACGCGTCAGATTTTTCATTTAATTTTCTTTTAACTGACCCAGTCTTGAGCCACCAGTGGTCCGTTGACCACTCTTTGAGAAAGACTGGCCTAGAGTCTAGGCTGTGACTTCTTTGGAAAACAGATGAACCAGAGAGTTTCACATGCATTACACCCTCCCAATAAAGCTCATCCCTGCCAGGTGGGGCTACACCAAGTGTCATTGGCATTCCATATTAGAAAGAAATGCAGAAATAGAATAAAATCCTTGCACCTGAAAGTGCCTTTGTCCACTGGGTATTAGCCTCTGCTTTGCCCATTGTGTGTTTTAGATTTTTTTCTGTATCAGAAAAGTGTTCATTGCCAAAGTCAGTGGAAGCCTGGCTTCAGATAATTTATTTGGGTGAAATTTAATTTAACTTTAAAAAAAATATGATGTGGAATAATTTGGGGTTTATTCAAATGGTTATTTATTTTTGCACTGCTTCTCCTCCCTACCACTCTTAAGAGGAAGTGAGAGCATGGAGTGGGATGAAGTCAATGTGGGAAAGCAGGCTTGGGAAGTAAGTGCTTAAAAGCTCCTGTGCCAGCAGCAGAAGGAGGAAGCCTCTGGCATGGGCACTGCTGGTCTCGTGGTGGAGTTTTGTTAGGCCCCATAGGGCTGCCTAGGGGTGGGGCATCACACACATACACACACACACACACACACACATAATGTACATTTATCGTGATAATAAGCGTGTGCACTCTCTGTTGATGGAATACTACAGAGAAGATGTTCAATTATTTGGACATCTGGCAAAATGAAATGGTTGCACCAAATTTGTCCCTTGAATGTATCAGAGGAGGGAAAGAGTGAAGGTTTGGGCCATATCCTATGTGGATTATCAAAGGCCCTGGTGCCACCAGGTGGCATAATCCATCCACTACATTAAGAGCGACAATTGTACACTACACTGTGTTTAGTGTGCCACAGTGGTGGAAGAACTATTCCGATTATTTACTTAAGTAAAAGGTGCAATACCACAATGCAAAAACACTCTTTAAGTGAAAAGTCCTGCATTAAAAACATTACTCAAGTTGAAGTATTATCAGTAAATTGTATCAAAAATAAAAGTACTTGTTTTGCAGGATCATTTGGTATAACATTGGTATATACTGTATGATATTGTTGCATTATTCTATTATCACTGATGTAATAATGTGTAAGCAGAAGTTTAATGATGGAGTTGGTCAAGCTGAAGCTAACGCTTAGGCTATATACTACTGTTGGGTACTTTATAACAATGCATCATATTTTTACCTGATGGGACATTAACACTGGTATCGTTTTCACCTTTTGAGTCTGTGTGTTTGTCATCATCTCAAAAAGTATACATGAAGACACCCACCTTCAGAAACCTTTTTAAATACTTTGCCAGGTGTTTATATTACTGGCTGTCTGTCTGTGGGCAGATTTTGTCGCTGCGAAAGCATCGCAACCGTGCAAGATGCAGTCAGGAAACTTTACAGGCGTGTAATTGAGATCAAAATGAAGGCTGTGGTCCAAGCAAGGGCACCGGAAGTAAGGAGGTAGGAAGTGGGGAAGGGGCCATTGTTCCCCCCACTGTACACCATTGGCCCAATTTGGCGTGGTGGCTGGTGTGATCCCATCGAAGATGGTCACTAGTATTGCTCAGTGTTGTATGTCGGCCAACAGTGTTAATCAGCAAGGTATAGCAACTATACCTGTTGAGTAAAAGTAGTGGAGTTAAAAGCGCAATATTCCATTTAAAGTGTAGAATAAGTGTAAAGTAACACAAACTGGAAAATAAATACATTGGCAATACTAAAATAAAGTACAAGTACGTTTTGCACTTGAGTAAATGTAGTCTACACATATTCTTACTACTAGTACTACTACTATTACTATTACTATTACTACTATTACTAGGAGTTCGTATTACTACTACTGTATGTACATCATAGAGGCAGGGATTGGAGAGTGCACATTTTTCCTGATTTTATTTTGAAAAATGCCGGACATGAAATACTTTGCTAGTCTTGGTAGCTACGTAATGCTAGCTCATTCTGTTGCCTCTCCTGCATCTTCCTCCCCGACCAAAGACAGCCAAACATAAGAAGCTGCATTTACCCGGTTCATTATAAGTCTGTAGTCCTGTTTCTGTTAATTGTTTAAGTAATGTAGAATGGCGTCGTGTTTTGGGAAGATTGTCGTTGGTACTTATGTGGAGATAAAGCGCAGTGATGGTAAGTTCATTTTATCCCCGTCTTACTGTGCAAGTTGTTTGGGGATCTTTGTTGCTGCGGTGCTGTTGAATACAGCAACCGTTGTTCCAGCCCGCAGAGCGTAACGTTCACGTTAGCTGCACGAAAACATTAATATTAGCTATTTGGGTGGAGTGCTTGAACATGGCCAAAGCCTTTGAATGAGCTCATACCTTTTGTTAGCTAGCTTCTCTGCGATTCAAGAGACATTTGCCGTTTGCTGCTACTTCATAACGTCAGACAACATCAGATGCTTTCAATTGGAAATTAACGAAGCTAAAACACTAACGTTAGTGCCACTAGATAACGTTGACTAGATGATTTATTCTATCATGGAATTGAAATTTATCATTAGCTAAGCTAGCTGAATTGCTAACCAAGCTAACGTTGGTTCGAGACAGCAACATTAGCGTGCGGTTAGCTAAACGGCTAACACTAGCTAATGTTACCGGCTTTATTACAGCAGTGCCGCTGTAGTGAAACCTAACCATTATCCATTTAGTTTACTAATAGTTTTCTTTTTGGCTGTAGTTTATGCCCAATGTAATGGATGTATTCAGGTTATGAAATGTTTATTGAGCTAACTAAACTAACGACAGTTGTTTTGTAAACCCTCTAATTGTCCAAAATCAAGAATCAATATTTTTTAGTCATTTGACATGCTATGTATCTCTACACCATAGACAGACGTATCCCAAGATATTGGTGACGACATTGGTAGATAATTGTGGTTTTAGAAACTTTTGTTAAGTCATTATTTTAGATCATCTGAACTACGTTAGAATGAAGTCAAAGGGTTATTTGAGTATGGAACTGCTCTGCCTACTTCCTTACAGAAGCACTGCATAAACTGTCATCGGGAAGAAACTGAGATTATAATACACTAACTTTACCTTCATCTTTTGTTAAGGGTTAACATATTTGTAGACAGAGGAGGAGGCTTGTTGTACGACTCTTCTTTAGTTATAGAGCATTGCTTCAGGGAAATGCAGCCCATGATGATGAAAAGTGTGTGCCATTCCTCCTGACCCTTCCAAGGTTAGGCTACACCCAAAAAAAACCCTGTAAACAATGAATACTTTTTTGAACAAAAAAACTTGATTGAAAAAATAAACTGTTCAAAGCTAGTGGCAAGGGTGGGTTTTTAACCATTGTTGATGATGATAATGATATCCCTAACTCCATCATACCTGAGACATTTGATTATACAGTCCCCCTCACTACGCAAGTCAGGGGTGAGATGTGAAAGAAATGCTCAGGAGGCCTAGAAAGAAGAGCAGTTCTGTCTATCCCTTTCCCTGCTGGTTGATGGTGCATCCAGAGCAGGGATTGCCCTCTCTCTGGGGGGTTGGTGGATGGGCTGGTTCAGCTTCAAGCCAGATTCAGGCCACCACCCCATCTGTTGCAGCCAGCTCCCTAGATTCTGCCAGGAGTCTCTCTCACTCCCCCTGCGTTTTTATCCTTTTCAATGTCAGTCCTGATCAGAGCCAAATCTAATAGTGAATTATTTTTGTACTATTCAGTTGAAATAAAGTTGTTCCTTATGCCGTTTAATGCCATAATAGATTCCCTGTTTAATGTTGGACATGGATTATCGGTTATTATTGGTCTTTTCATTTTTTTGCGAAACAAAGTAGTGTGTGTGTCTTTTTATAGTAGAGTGCTACAGAGACATATGTCACCTACCAGCTTAGTGATTATGAACTGCATCATATTTCTCAATCTGTGACATGTTTACACAGTTTCATCAATGAGTGCATTTGGTTTTTTAATGAAACTGTTGCTTTAGAGGCTATTATTGTTCCTTGGACTTTAACCACCCCCTCTTAAACCCCTCATCTAGCTGTCAGCCGACCCAATCAGCCAGGTTTTTTGCATGAAAGTGGGACTAAGTGGGCAGTGCATTCAGTTACAGGAAGTTACAGTGTGAGTGTATGTGAAGAAGAGGTAGGGAGGCCAGTACACTTTACTGATTTCTGGAGATAAATTAAATGTTTTCTATCATCAGCAAAGTCAGAGTGTACAGCTAGACAGTGTCTGGATCTTGTAGGTATAAAGTGTCTGCCACAAGACTTGATGATGTGCCCTTTTTTACTTGCGCTAAAATGATTAATGATTAACTAGTCAACTGGCATAATCAAGTCACTTATCAATTAATAACACCAAATATTTACTTTTAACTAAATTAAAACTAAATTTCATTAGTTTGGCTAATATATTTCATAGGCTGAATGATAAGTAGAAACATTTTTGATAGTAGTTTAATCAATAATACAAAATAATCTTCAATTTCAGCCCTGTCACATTATGACTTTTTATTATTTTATCTGGGTTTGGAGGAAGAAAGTTATTTTTACGGTAAAAAAATGCTATGATGGTGTGGAGCTTGCTTTTGAATCACAATTTCAACAGGTTAGACATTTCTTTTGCGTATGATGTTACTGTGGCCTCCATTCAGGTTATTTAGTCTGCACCATTAGAAAACTCAACATTTCTACAAGCAGCGACTTTGTTCTTACTTATCATGTCTTCAACCCCAGTCCACATATTCTGTTAATTAGTGTCTTTGGTTTAACATCTGTCAGCTTGTCAACTTGTCCTGGCATTCACACCTTTCACATTATCAAGGTCATGGACACACTGTACTATGTTAACAATAGAGACGAATGATGTAGCTGTGTGCTGGATGATATAACAAACACCTTTTTGTAAGTCATCAGAGTTGGGAAGAAACTGATCATATCATGGAACATTTATTTCTGTCGAGCTGGTTTACTGTTGTATTTTGATTGCTCCTCCCCTTCTGTGATTACTATTGGGACGGGCACAACTAAAATGTGTGTAATTTACGTATGTTTTAATAAACTTCAGGCTAACTGGATGTTGTGTTATGTAACAAGACTTTTCCACACAAGTGATTTGGAGGAAGTTGTTGCTCTGCAGTTACTTACGCAGCATGTCGTTGAATAGAGTCGTATGAACCAATAGGAAGGCTGTGGTCTTAAATTTAACCACTGCCTTCAGCCAAAGGAAGCAGCAGCAGCAGTGATTTGGAGAGCCTTCCCTAACCCTCTGTCACCATAAATCCTCTGAGTGCTGCAGTCACTATTGCAGCATAGTGTGCTCTCAACACTCGGTGGTGGGCTAGTGGTCTATTGGTTAGGCTTCTAAATAGAACACCGGAAGGTTGTGAGTCACTGTAAGTCGCTCTGGATAAGACAAATTAACAAATGAAGTAACCCAAAGCATCATGCCTGTTTCCGCTAAGGTTGTTTGGTAACCTACCATGTCACAGTGCGCTCATATTCATTCATATTCATGTCTGGCTGTCTTTACAAAGCACAGACCTGGCATAGTCATTACTGAAGTACACTAAAGAGAGTTTCATGTACAGTCAGACGGATGACAACTTAAAGATTAACCTGAATAAATGAGTGGAGAAACATAACATTTGCAGATATCCCCTGACTGAATGTAATATGAAATTATGTGAATCGTGTGATCAAAGCTTCAAAGTCACCAGCTCTCCGTTTGATAGGAGATTTTAGACTGGTTACAGAGACTTGGAGAATTAATGCCATGGCACATTGAAGCTGTTTTGGCAACAGTTTTTAATTTGTCACCCATCTGTTTGTAGTTTGTTGTGAATAGTATTGATGATGTGAACTGAAGTTTTTTGCAGCTTTTAAATAAAGTTATGCCTGTTCAACTAGATAGGAGCGCCACCGTGTGTTATTGTGAATGGAGACGAATGTTGTTATTTAGCTCTCATAAAGCTGTCCTAACAAGCTTTTGTCCTATGACATTGTGACTTACTTGTACGTAGCCTAGACAAAGCCTAGTATATACTCTACCTTACTTTTCAGATAACCTAGCCTATTTTCTTCCCAACTTCTGTCTCTGTAACATGAGCTCTATAGCAATAACAGAGATTTATGGGGACCACAGTCATCTCTGATGGACAGATGGAGGGTAGGGCTGGGTTGTAAGGTTGACGTCATTATTGTTCATTAAATTTTTATGGCAGGGGTATATTTTACATTATGGTTTATGTATGCAACATTCTCAAATCCTTGTTGGATGGAAATGTGTAGCTATGTTTATTCAGATCATGTCACATTTTTTGGGTAAAATGTACACTTTTATGCTAGAAATTTGTCATACAACACTGTTGTCTAGACATCGTCAATCAATGTTAATGAATCAAATATATGCACATCAAAACTAGTCGGCTTTTACTAAGTATAGTGAATTTGTTTTCTTGTTAATATTTGGGACGTGTCTACCCTCTTAAGCCAGAGGTTCTGATCCTCGGAGTTGCCTACATTTCCCGCCCAACTCTCCCTGTTTTAAGCCAACTGCATTTGCTTTTTTGTTTTGCAAAAATAAAACCACTGTAAGGTAAATCAATGGAATGTTCAGCAGTTGAAAACACTAAAAGCACCTTTGCTCGCTAGCTGCCTGTGTGTCTCTAAATATTGGATACAGGAACATGGTGAATTTAAAGCATACAGTCAAATCCACATAGACAAAGACGGGAGGGCTGAGAAGGCTCTTTACAGCTGTTACTATTACGCTGCAGGCGTAGAGAAGCATACAGGCTTGCTGCAGCAGCAGTACTTGTCTCTATTATCAGTGATTCTCTCCAACATGTCATCAAACCTCGTGGTCAGATCTTACTAAGATTAGTCTGACCTAATTGCCGCTGCCTAATGTTTGAGTTTTTTCATGGCAAAATAAAATGTGCTGCTGGTTAGTTTTTATGTGAGCACAGTCACGATTTAGCTGTTTTCATAATTTTTAGTGAAGTGTATAGGGCCAGGTGATATGATTTGAGACGTGTCCTGAGAAGACACTAAATAGAATTAACTACTTTCTTGAAAACCCTAACCCCTTTTCAGTTTTTTATAACTTCGCTGCATTTCCACATAAAAAACGTTTCTAAATGAACAAGCCTGTGTACACATCTGATCACGCCTGCAGGTGATAATTAGGCCTTCTGTAATTTACCCAGCTAAATACATTACCTTGCTAATGCACAGGGTAAGGTATTAGTGAAATCCACCCTACGCTAACCCATTTGTGTGTGTGTGTCAGAGAAAAAGATTGGGAACAAAAACACATTTGTATTGATAGATATTTATCCTTGTTATCTCTTTCATTACTAAAACATGAGGTGGTGAGTAACGCATACATTGCCATTATCGCTCTACTAATAATTCAAATATTGCCACCATTGTTGCTACTAAACTTGAAACGGCCCTAATGGCTCTTTTTAGTATTAGTCTACCTATCTTATGTTTCACATTTTCCCTGTCTGTGATACTTCCACAGGACGTATACATCAGGCAATGGTGACCTCACTGAATGAGGACAACGAGAGCGTCACAGTGGAGTGGATAGAAAATGGCGACACTAAAGGGAAAGAGGTAAATGACATTTTATTACCACTCATAGCTCTAGCACCAGCACGTGTTTTTTTTCTTCTTCTCCATAGCAATAAATAATGCATTCAAAAAGACATTCAGGCACTGTGGTGATTACACAACCAGACTGCATGTACTACAGTTCCACCAAACCTCACCCTCTGTACACTGATGTGCATGATGTAACATAGCCTGTAACTCTGGTCATATGTCCCACACAGTGTATACTTAACAGTATAGCACACTTCTAAGCAATGAATGATTGGATTTTCCTTGTGCGAGTGTATATAGACCCACTTATATATTGTTGTAGTGTATTGAGATGTTGTTAAAGGAGCACTGTAAAACTAATACTAGTAAATCAGTGTCTTCCGTCATCTAAAGCTCTCTCTGTTGATCTTCTTCTCTCTTTTGTCACTTCCTCCCTGTGTTACTCAGGTTAAGGGATGGCTAACGTTAGATATGGCTGATATACAGTTATTACATTTGCAATGCAACATTTAAGCTACCAAATCTTGAATGCAAAAATCACATTACAACGTTGTGACTGTGACTTTTTAACCCATGTAGTCTTGAAAGGTGGCTGGTAAAAGTTCCTGATTCAGACAGCAGCTGTCCTCAGCTTGATTTCTTCTCAGTTACCATGTATTGCAATGGTAACAAAATTCATGGTGGAAAAGCAAGCAAGTAAAGACCAGTCTGTTGAAAACACGTTGTGTCAAGATAAAAAAAAGAGAGAGATATAGTCACTCATTTAGGACTAGTTTAAAAAGTAAGCTCATTCGTGCTCATTGAGAATCACTGCTTTAGATCCTGTAGAGCCGATTACACAGCATCCGTGTGTTGCTCAATGCTTACTGAACAGCACACACGCTCATGAGCTACTAATGAAAGCATTTTTTAAATTTTTATAAATTAATTTTATGTAATTTGTTTTTAATAATTTCCAGGTCTGGATAAGAATGGGGGGAAAAAAGAAAAAGTATGGGAAAATATTTGTGTTTCCAGATTATTTCCCCTATTCTGTTATCTAAAAATATAAAAATCGGAATTCAACCAGAATTTCTAAGAACATATTGAATCATACAAGTGTAGGGACCCTGTACTATGTTATAGAAATGTTACCCTCATTTTCCCATATTTTACAGCATTGAATGGTGGATTTAATTCAGATTCTTTGACACTTCAGCAAAGTGAAAGCAACTCTTTACAATTGATCTAACTTGCGTACATATGAAGTACAGGTGTTTCTAGGATTGAGTATTTTTCTGTAAGTAATGTTTTTGTTAATGACACATGTGAAGTGTAATGAATACATGACTAAAGTGTTCCACTGTCTAATACCAAACGTGGGTTGATTTGCATTCATGTAATCTGTTGGTATTAATACTCCTCTGTTTCTGGACAGATTGACTTGGAGAGTATATTTGCACTTAACCCAGACGTGGCTCCAGATGAGGAAATTGCCCCTAGTCCAGAGACTCCACCCCCACCTACACCCACATGTGTGAAGGTCAACAAAATTGCAAAGGTCAGTACCAGTATGCCACCCTGTGTGGCAACAACTGTAACAAATCGGTGACAAAAAATATTGTTTGAAGAAAAAAAAAAACGTCTTTCTTTTTCTTTTGATTCTCCCCCTCCGTGTGAGGGAGAGTGCATCTCATGTGCTCACACTTGCTCAGTGTAAAGTGCTCACACTTGCTCAGGTATTTACGTGGCTGCCGTTTGCTGGGCCTTAATATAGAACCTGGATCCTTCCAGGTAACCAACTAATTGCTCCTGTTAAGTACAGTGTCAGTGGCACACAGTATATTAGATAAGTGGATTGTCAGGTCAACACTGGCATTATTTTGGTAATTATTGCCGTTTTTATTTAACCTGCTATACAGTACACTTTTCAGTTTTCAACATGTAAAACATTTCAAGCAAACACTGTAAAGGCAATGTAAAATGAGGTATTGCTTGGATATAAATAAAGTTATTTTTACTTTACAATATTGGCCAGGATAGGATACTGTCATTTTGGCCTGTAACAATATTATATTTGAAGTACTTTTTGGTTGTGTAGCTCCATAACCTGTAAAGTAGATCCAAGGATAAACTAGATCCATAACCTGTACAGGAATCATCCTCACAAAAAATATACAGAGTTGCAGCCTTTTGTTATTTGGACAGTCTACTCTCGTTTATTTTTTAAATATACTTTGAGATGTGTGCATTGGCTGTGTCATCATGAAGATTAGTGTTGATAAATGAGGCCTCTGTACTCGATACTAATCTGATTCTTGGGCTTTGTCTATTTCTGTATCTCTACATTGCAGAGGCAGGCGAAAGAGGTTGAAAACTGAAGGGAAAAAAATTATGTTTCCTTTTTTCAGGTCCAGAGCCGCTGTGAATGATGTAAAAGTGAAATCAGGAATCGTTGAACCCTAACCCTCTTATCTTACTGTAGCCTTTGTTTTTTCTTTCAGAACCGTCGGACGATAGCACCTATAAAGAATGACACTCCGTCCAGAGATAATAGAGGTTTGTTTCATTCATTTATCTGGGAATGGTTAAATTATCCTCTCACAATACCTTTCACTTAAATCTTGGTGAACAGAGGGTTCAGCTTTAATACCAAGTTTCATAAGTGATGAACTTGGTATTAAAGTTTTTTTTACTTCTTATGGTAAATGTGTTTTTTTCTTAATCTTTGTGATTTCGTGTTTTCAGTGATCCCAACCCGGGCCAGACAACCACAGCCTCCACAACCAGAGCCTGCACCCCCACCCCCGGCTCTGCAGCCTACACAGCTCACTCAGGCTCAAACACAACAGCAACTGCAGAATGGTAACATCATCAAAACAGTCCTTTGTTTGTTAATTAACCTAAACTGTGATCTAACCTGTGACCTTTCTTCAGAAAATAGTATTTTCTGTTAACCAGTTTTAAGCATTTGGCCTAAAGTAAACTAAGGGGTTAAAAACCTGCATATGATTCCTTACTCTTTTGAAATATATATATATATATATATATATATATATATATATAGCCCTTGAACATTTGCAGTATTTTTGATCAATTGATTTTGGGCTATCTGTAAACTATTAATGTCTCATGTTTTTGTTGACCACGTGTTTATCACAGAATCCTCACATCATCCGATATCCAGAAAGGAGCTTGGACAGCTTTGTATGTATCACCTGGATGTTTCCCCTGCCCTCAATGCTTCATGGCGATTCTGATAGAGTCCCCAATAGAAACCGAGAGTCCTCTAGTCAAAATGTCTGCCAGATACTATTCCGAGCTGTGGTGTGGTGGTGAAGTAGCACAAACGCAATCCATCCAGCAGACAGGCTTTCTGGGTATTAGAAGAAAAAAAAAACATTTGGGCTGCTGGTTGACTGCGCTGTCTTTTCCCTGTCTGATTTCTGCTGAGTCACACGCGTGGAAAAGTCTGTGGCACTGCGTGTTACTCCTCAAGGCTCAGATGACAACAATAATCTTTTTCTTTATCCTGCATTCCTTCCAACTGCTCTCTGTCATTTGATGAACTAAGAGGAGAATGCTGTGTTCCCCCTCAGCTCCCCCACCGCCTGTGAGACAGAGTAACACACAAGTAGCGATGGTGCTGCATCACTCTTATACGGCCTTGTCCTGGTGCTGACCCAGCTCATCTTCTCCTCCCCAGATTAGAGCAGATTATTAATCCCTCTGCTCTGATATTCTGGGTTCTTAGGGACTGGAGCCAACGGGAGGCCAGGACTGTATTAGAGAGCTTTGGCCAGGCTTTGCAGTGGGAAGCTGGGGCTGTAGCAGCGTGCCAGGGCTAATCAGATAACTCTGATTTTTTATGAACCCTGCAAGCAATCAGAAGTGGCTTTTACTCGCATGTTTGCTTGCTTGTGTTCTCTTATTATGTTCACTAAGACTTTGTGATTGACCTGAAACAATACTAATCTGTGGGTAGGCTGTGCTGGGAGATGTGGAATAAGCTTTTGGTTAATTGCTGGTTAATTGAAGCAATTTGCTAATCATACTTGAAATCACCTCTAATTATAGGTGTAGTAATTGCAGTTATACAAGGCACATGTCTCACATTGTGAGTGATGTGTTGTGGCAGTCCCTCAGTCCAGTTTTGAGATACAGATAGAAGGGATACATGAGAGAAGATTTTGAACATACTGTAAAGGCCTTTTGTTGGTTATCTAGAGAAGGAAGCTAGTGTTATACTGGAGGCACTGTGTGCCAGCCACTGCATCCTGCTCTGTGCTTCAGCAATTTTACTGTTCTGCTTTGTTGGAAATAGCCTGCAGTCTCCCTTCTGTTTGGAGGATGACCATGAGACAAGAAAGACTCACTGAGAGAAAGATACTGCTCAAGCTAAAGGAAAAGGCTGAGGAAGTAGAAGAAAGAAAGAGGAAGAGACCATTTTACAAAGAGGCATATCCTATTGAAGGCAGTACGTTTACCGTTTCTTCCTTGTCTTTATGGCAGCAAGGAGGAAGTCGAACTGCGTGAAGGAGGTTGAGAAACTGCAGGAGAAGAGAGAGCGGCGCCGGCTTCAGCAACAGGAGCTCAGGGAGAAGAGAGCTCAGGTACATCAATATTTTTCACCTTTTTCCTTCCTAATAAACAAAATATATTTATTGAATCTTGATAACCACTTAAGTTCTTCGCATTGAGATGATGCATTGGAATATATAGGAATGATTTACCTATTGAATAAACTGGCACCTCACTCTGTCACTTTGTCTCTCCTTTCCCTCCTTCAGGAGGTGGATACCACCATCCCTAACTATGAGATCATGTACATGATCCGAGATTTCCGAGCCAGTCTAGACTACCGGCCCCTGACCACAGCAGATTTGGTGGGTAAATGTAGCTTCTCCTTCTCTCCCGAATGTTAGATGTTGACCCTCGGCAACAATATAATAAAATGTCCGTCTTTGTTGCACTGTCCAGATTGAAGAACACAGAATATGCGTTTGTGTGAGGAAACGTCCACTCAACAAGAAAGGTAAGGTCTTTTATCGGCAACATCATTCTGCGTTTTCCCCCAAAGTATTAACGTGATTGGACCGCTTGCCTCTGCTGTGTTCCAGAGTTGGCCATGAAGGATTTGGATGTGATCACCATCCCCAGTAAAGACGTGGTGATGGTTCATGAACCTAAACAGAAAGTGGACCTGACCCGCTACCTGGAGAACCAGACTTTCCGCTTTGACTACGCCTTTGACGACAGCACCACCAATGAGATGGTTTACAGGTTTGTAACAACATATCAAGAAACAGACCAAGAGGTTCCAGGTGCTTGCTCTAAGAGTTCCCGACTGCTCAATATGATGAGGAGGATGTGTCGTTTTACAGAACTGAATTAACATGTTTCTTGTTTGTGTACGTGGTTGGATGTTAAATCTTGCAGATGGAGTAGTGAATAAATGTGTGTCATCCTGCAGGTTCACTGCCAGACCTCTCGTGGAGACCATTTTTGAGAGGGGCATGGCCACGTGCTTTGCTTATGGGCAGACAGGCAGTGGAAAAACACATGTGAGTCAAAGGCTTTGACTGCTTCAAAAAGAGAGTTTTATTACCCTAGCATATATTTTTTTAATTCCTATATTGTATTTTGTGCTGTATTTTAGACTATGGGTGGAGATTTCTCTGGGAAGAACCAAGACTGCGCTAAAGGAGTTTATGCATTAGCTGGTAGGTCAATGTTTCCTGCTAGTTTATTGTGTTCTAGTGGTTAAAGGCGTTCAAATAAAATGAGCTTGGTTATTATATTATAACGTTTTTAGTTTGCTCTGGTGACATTTTAGATCTCTCCCCTTTTTCCATGCAGCTCGGGATGTATTTCTCATGTTGAAGAAACCCAACTACAAGAAGTTAGATCTACAAGTGTACGCAACCTTCTTTGAAATCTACAGCGGAAAGGCAAGTGACATGGAATCATTTCTTTCTTTCTTTTTTGCTTTTATTCACCCCCTAAATAAAACTCGAACCCGATTCTGACTGTGTGTATGCATTGTCAGGTGTTTGACCTGCTGAATCGTAAAGCTAAACTGAGGGTGCTGGAGGACGGGAAACAGCAAGTGCAGGTTGTGGGACTTCAGGAGAAGGATGTCAAGTGCACAGAGGAGGTGTTGAAACTCATAGAAGTGGGCAACAGCTGCAGGTAAAACAACAGAAACTGTGTCAATCTCGTTGGCGTTAGTGGTGCAAGACTTAGAATTATTGTATTTGTATCATAGCATAACACTTTATTTTTGTTCTGCATGGAATGAGTTGGTCTAATATCATGCAAATGTTTCATAATGGAATATTACCTCATATTACTTGTGCACAATGTTCATGGCAAATAACAGAAAGTCATGCAAATTGTTTACCTCTCCTACAATTACTCTTTTTCTTGCTCTCTTCTTCCTTGTTTGCCCTTTTGTTTATCTTTGTCTGCTTCATCTCACTCCCAGAACATCAGGGCAGACATCAGCCAACGCCCACTCGTCTCGCAGCCACGCTGTTTTCCAGATCATTCTTCGCAGGAAGGGGAAGATGCACGGCAAGTTCTCCCTCATCGACCTCGCAGGTAACGAGAGGGGGGCTGATACGTCGAGTGCTGACCGCCAAACTCGTCTGGAGGGAGCAGAGATCAACAAAAGCCTGCTAGCTCTAAAGGTTTGTGTGCAGAGATGGCAGCTGCAAAATACACAGTGATTCTAAATAGCTTTTTAAAATGTATTTACAATACGATGCGTGTCTGCCTTTTTGTTTCAGGAGTGTATCAGGGCGCTTGGCCGAAACAAGCCTCACACTCCATTCAGAGCCAGTAAGCTCACCCAGGTCCTGCGAGACTCTTTCATCGGGGAAAATTCACGCACATGCATGGTTAGTGCGTTGCCTTTTATTAATATCCTATGTCCATGTCTTCATTTGTCCTCGAGATGCGATCGATTTTGAATGATCTTCACTTTCTCTGCACAGATTGCAACAATCTCTCCTGGTATGACTTCCTGTGAGAATACCCTCAACACACTACGCTACGCCAACAGGTGGGAATATGTTGACCTACTCCAGTGATTCGGACAATGCTTTATTGTCACAGGAACAGAAATGATGAATTGTTATGAAATGATAGCCCCTTTTTAATTCCTCTATAATCCCCAGTGTTTTTTGTATAGGTTGAAATTAGCTGTACCAATGTTGTTGTTGCTGTATATTCTCTGCCTCCTCTCAGTAGTTCTGTCTGACTCTCTCACTTGTATCACCTCTCTCCTCTCTTTTTCCTGCTTTGTTTCCCTCTGCTGCTCTGTGCCCTGGTGGGGCTGGTGCCGCTGTGTAGAGTGAAGGAGTTTGGGATTAGTCCGTCGGACATCCCCTTCTCCCAGGGCGGTCAGGGGAGTCGCACTGAGCTCTCGCCTACCAATACCTTTGAGTATGATGACTTTGCTGCTACCTCTCCCAGCAGGTCAAGCACTTCCCAAAGCACAGCACGCATATACACACACACACACGCATACGCACACAAAACGCACTATGCATGCGCTCCCTCCAGGTATTTATCACACTATCATATACATCCATGAGCTCCTTTTTAGCTGCTTTCATTCACTTCATATGCTGTTCTCTGTGGAAAACCTCTACTGTCTTATCCTATTCTATTTTTCATCTGCATGACACTTTACATCCTCCCTCCTTGCTTTGACATTTTTACACTTTTATCTTTGGCTAAGCTGTGAACATAACTTTTTTTCTTTTCACTAACTCCTGAAGAACAATACATCACTCTGTCTGTCCAAGTGGGTGTGTCTTTTTATTTGTTCTGTGTGACACCACGTACCGTAAAAGCTGGGTGTGGTTAGTCACAGTGAATACATGGCAGGTTAAAACTTGACTTAATAAGGTGTCAGCCGCTGCTTTGTGCCAATGATAACACTAAAACAACCACAAAGCTGTATAAAAGCACCCGGGATGAGTTTAAACTCTGCAGGTAATCACAGAGTCCTAATTAATTAGCGGTGTGCCTGCAGGCCAGGTTCAGGGCCGTAATACCTCAGTAGCTCTGTGAGGCTTCATTAAACACGAGCTCAAAGCATCCGGATTCCAGCCCTTAGTTATTATAAATTCCTACAGGTGGCGTGTAGCGGATTGCATTATATTGTACATGTGAACCGGATATATTGCAAATCAATTTAGCATGCCCATTATGAGAATAAACAAATGGAAGAATTATATTAGGGGTCGAAACTTTTACAGAGCCAACCCAGTCATCTTTCCACATGCATGATGTCACTGCTGTCATGATGCTACCATCCTGTGCTGTTGCGTCTTTGAACCCACAGTTAACGCCATACCACACGTCAAACAGCAGCCCTGTGGCTCTGCGGCTGCGCTGTGAAAGAAACAGTCCCAACCAGATCAATGTATTTCCCCTGCAGGGTGAAGGAGCTGACAGTGGACGCCAACCAAGCCATGGATGGGGGTCGACCCAACATCCACGCGGTTAACCAGCTGGAACTTTTGGACGGGGACTGGCTGAGTATCTCGCCGCAGAGAGACGACCTCAAACTGCTCTGTGAGCAGAATGTAAGTACACAGACAGGGTCTCAAAGTATATCTAACCTCATATCACAATATCAATATACAGCATGTTGCGATATTATTTTGTGGAAAATGAAGATACCGTTAAAAAAGAAAAAAAATGGCACATGGCATGTATTCTAACATCTTATAGTTGAGGGGCTTACTAGTTGAGATATACTGTATATAGACACTGTTGCCTGGTTGAAAGTCAGAAATGTGTTGTGAGCCTTTACATTTTTTAAAGTATTAAAAATTATTTAGAAGTGAACAGTAATGGGATTCAGATTTTATCTGTGATCTCAGAAAAGGTGTCTGTCATGTGTTCCGTTTATGTTGCCATGTTGACCCTGTAAATATATTTCCCAGGAGGAGGAAGTGTCTCCCCAGCTATTTACCTTCCACGAGGCAGTGTCTCAGTTAGTGGAGATGGAGGAGCAGGTCCTGGAGGACCACCGAGCTGTTTTCCAGGTCAGGACACCGAAGAAAACATCTTTGAATACTTTCGCTCACATTTTTATGTCCACATACATGAAGACAAATCTGTCAACTACTTTTAAGGATTTTTGCAATTTCTATACACATTGAAAGTATACAAATACAGCGAGATTTACTCTTTGACAAGTTAAATAAAAGCAGGCTGTAATAATTAAGAAGTCATTCTTTCTGCGTTTCTGGCAGTTTTTTTCTCGGGCTGTCATAAACTAAATATGCTCTTCTGTACGTATGTGTCCCTATGAGCAGGAGTCCATCCGGTGGTTAGAAGATGAAAAGGTGCTGCTGGAGATGACCGAGGAGGTGGATTATGACGTGGAGTCGTACGCCACTCAACTGGAGCAGATCCTAGACCAGAAGATAGAAATCCTCACTGAGCTCCGAGGTACGGCTGAAACACATGTTGGCCCGTTGATGACGAGCATACATCCTGCCCCAGAAAACGCTAATCTCTTCTTCTTCTTTTTTTTTTTACGATCATGTCGTTTCCTCTCAGATAAAGTGAAGTCATTCCGCTCTACACTCCAGGAGGAGGAGCAAGCCAGTAAGCAGATCAATCCCAAGAGGCCACGTGCTCTTTAGAGACTGGAGGCTGAAGAGTTTTAAGTGGCACATATGGAAGCATAACCACTAGATGTTCGGCACAACTCGGGCTGTCTCTAGCAGCTGTGAAAATACGAATAAAAGGACTGTCTGATGTACCAACAGGCTCAAGGAATTGCATTCGTTATGACCCCTCTCTTTACAAAACTGGCTGTTCACTCACTATGGTCTCGTTAGAAAATTTAGGAAGGAAAACTGTTTTATTTCCTTCGTGGAGAATCTCTAGTCTCCCCTCTGTTCTTTTTAAATTATTTTCTTTTATACTTGTTTGTACTTTCTTTGAACGGAATATTTCTGACCTGGTTTCAGAAGAGATCTTAATTGAACATGTTTATAAGGTTTACCGCACAAAACCAGTGTTTGATTTCTGGTTGCTCTGGCTGACATGTCTGCATGTGCACTCTGTGGTAGCGTATGTACGCCACTGTCCTCGGTTTTCATGCTTTTTGATCCTCAGTTGGCATTGTACAGTCATCTCATTATAAGCGGTTTCTTCTCTGTTTTCCTTCCTTCTGAGCTTTTACCAGTTTGGAAGAAGCCTTTAACCACACTGCTTCTTCCTTTGTTTCTTTCCTTGTGCCCCTGAGACATTTTTACATGTAGTTTGCTTCAGTTTGTGCCATGTCACTCTGTGGCATCTGACTCAAAAACTCTTACCTAATGTAAACATGTTTTCCACTCGTTTAACACTTTGTTATAAAACTGAAACTAGAAAAAACGGCTATTAATAAATGTATAGTGAAGACCACTGATCCTCCATCAGTTATGTTTCTCAGTGTTTGCACCGGATGTAATGCTGGATGAAGTAATAAAGATTCATGTTTCATTTAAATGGCTTTTGTGACAATGAGTTAACCAAATAAATACCAAGTCAATACCGAGCTTGGCCAGCAGATGTCATAATTATCTCTATCAAACCCTTTGAAACAATGAATGGGTTCAAAGTGCTTAGTGCGTCTACTCCTATCCATTATATTTAAACCCCTGCATGGCTTCATGCGTGTGGTTAAAGAAAAAAATGTATATATCTACCGATTCTTGCCAGCAAAACACTTTATTTCGGCCCTATTTGTTTGGATAAATGTAATATCTACATGAGTTTTATTTTGAAAGGGTCCCACCGGAAGCACTAGTGACGGATTTTTCAAAACTCAGCCATGACTCCTAATACTGCTCATTTACCAAAAGGCATGTGAAATGTGATATTTGCCACTTATCTGTCTTATGTGAATTTAATATCTTTGTGGTTGGGCAAAACGAGCAATTTAAATATCATCTTGGGCTCTTACAAATTGTGATGGGTATTTATATAATGTTTTGACTTGACTGGCAAATTAATAAAAAAATTAATTAATTGATGAGGAAGTAATCAATAGTTGCAACGTTAGTCTGCAGAACCATTTAGTCATTTCACACGTCACCTATTGCACGTCTGTCCGTCCTGGGAGAGGGATCCCTCCTCAGTCTCTCCCTGAGGTTTCTTCCATATTTCCCCCACTAATTGTGGGGTTTCTTTTAGGGAGTTTTTCCTTGTGCGATGTGAGGGTCTAAGGACAGAGGGTGTCGTACCTTGTACAGGCTGTAAAGCCCACTGAGACAAATGTATAATTTGTGATATTGGGCTATATAAATAAACTTGATTTGATTTAGTCAGACGGTGTTGGGACGGAACTACAAAAGCGTGACAGAAAGAAAACCTGTGGACAATCTGAATTTATTTTTCAGAGACGGCACACACACTGAAATCTACATGTGTTAAATATTTACCTTTTCCAGTTTTTTTTTTTTTTTTACATAAAAAAAAAAAAAAAAAAAATGTAGATTAAAATAATCATCATTACAGATTATTTTCAATGAATGACACACACACACACAGTAGCAGGTCCTTATACAACCAGGAGGGTTTATACAGCTTCCATCTGCCAAAAGCTGCCCATGCATGCCAAGTGACACTTCATCTATACTCCTAAGGGTAAAATAGTGCACTCAATATGAGCTCCTAAAATGTATCCTCCAATATTATTGGTACATTTCATCCAACTCTTTCAACATTTGAAATCCAGCTCATCCAAGCAAAGCTCCAGCAGAGGAAAGATCCGACAATCCATTTCTCATCTGAACGCTAACTTCTCCCCTCATCATAAAAGGCACAAGAGTCACAGTTCAGAGTTCTCCTCAGTTAAGAAAAGTGGATCCCTGCAGAGTTGAATGCATGAAGCAGCCTGAGGACGAAGAAAACAGAACACGTCAAAGCAGATCTTTATTTTAGATTAAAAATGAAAGTAGATGTTCAACTTACACCATGAAGTCGTCAATGTCCATGGACCTGGCTCTTTTCTCACTGAACTGAGCCTCCTGCAAAACGCTCTCAACCTTCTTGGTGATGCTGAAGTCAGCAGGGACTTCCTGTCAAGGTGAAGCAAAAGACTTTAGATTCAAAGTGGCTGAGGAGGGATCTTAAAAAGTACAGTTTCAAAAAACTTGAGTGCAACATGACCGAAAAACGACACTATGACTTACCACATTGTGTACAGAGCAGTGAATTCTGTAGTTCTTTTCCAGCAGCTGTTCTACCGCAGTGGACCTGGAGATTATGAAACAACATGATCACCGGTTTGTTGTCTCACAAGACTTGGATCCGGGTGACAGTGTCTATAGCGAGCGGTTACTTACTTGAAAGCTGCATTTAGGGTTTTGTTTTTTCTTACAAAGGCTATTCTGACCAGGCCATCCCATTCCTTTTCAGGAGAAAAAGAAAAACACAATGGTAAATATTTACCTTTTACATCCTGTTTTTACACCCTGTATTTTCACAGAATGAATTAGAGTCAAACCTGGAAGTTAACTGGAGGAGGAGGATTTTTCGGTTCTATCCTGACAACACTTGACTCGACTTTTGGAGGTGGACGGAAATTATTCTTGCCGACCTGATCAAGGGGGGGATGACATCCACATTCAGACACAGTTGTTGCAACACCGACAAAAACCTTGATGAAAGTTAACCATCTAAAGACGAAGGCTGCATCCAATAGTTTGAAGCTTCATTCATAACGACATTCAAATTCTAAAATCAACATTCAATACTGCGCAGCTTTTTTTTTTTTTTTTGCATGTCTATTTATTCAGTTTAAACCCAGCATTTCCGCACAGTTGCAGATAAAGATTAGGCTACACTAATACACTAAACAATCTAACAGCACCATAAATTACATTTATACCACCACAATAACAAAAAAAAAAAAAAAAAATCAATTTTCCCTCCCATTTGTTTTAGGGTGGTATCGTCGAAAAAAATATGATGAAAACCTCAATAGAAGCTTTGAGTATACATTTACATTTTTTATTTCTTTTTTATTCTGTTCAACTCTAATAAAAGACGCTGTGATGATGCTTCTGTTTCCTAGAGTCGCTGTGAGCATGTTAGACAAACATCAGAGGCTGCACACTGACCTTCATGAGATGGTCGACACGGGCCAGTAGTTGTGTGTTGATGGACAGTCGGCAGAACAGCTTGTCTCCAGGTTGGGCGACAAGTCGCATCGCAAACTCTCTCTGGAACATCAACACGGCACACCTGAGCAAAAGCAAAACACAGAGGAGTTGCTGAATGCTCAACGTGGACGTACAAACAGCTAAAAACTGAGTGGCCCTCCGGTTATTATTTCTCACCTGAAGAATGGTCGATGCAGCAGGAGCTTGAAGACAAACGGTGACGAAATCTGCACAATTAAGAAGAGTCAAGTTTGGGATAAATTAAAATGACGGGATTGAATGACACTCAATCAACTGGTGCGATGTGGAGGAAACGCGTCTTTACCTGGTAAGGTAAATTAGCCACACAGACGTCAAAGAAAGGCAATTCTGTTTTTAGTACATCTCCGATTAATATTTGAAGTTTGGCCTGCATCGGTCTGTCGGAAAACACAATGTTCTTTTATTGGATCAAGTAATCACTTTTATTAATTGCAGACACTATGCAAATACATGTGTGGGCACAGGGCTGCTGTCTCCACTCACGTGCACTGTACTCTTTTCTGAAGTTCAGCCACTAATCTGCAGTCCAACTCACAGGCCACGACCTGCAAAGAAATAGCAAATTTATGTTATGACTGAACAGTGACAAACTAATTATTTCCACAACAGACGAAGGTGTATGAGATTTTGGGCTATATAAATAAAATTGACTTGACTTCTTGACGCTCTCACCTTCTTGGCTTTTTCCAGCAATTTCACCGTCATGTTACCAGTACCAGGTCCAACCTCCAGAACCACATCCGTCGGCCTCAGGGCAGCCTGAATAATATAGCCACAACCATGGTTTAGGAACACTGTGCATCATGATCAGCTGTGAACAGTCTTTTGTTTACAAGATGCTTGTGTATGCGTGTGTACATTAACTTCTCAGTACCAGAGTGCAGGAGGACAGCGTACCTTCTCAATGATCCCATTGACAACCAATGGATTCTTCAGGATGTGCTGACCGAGCCCGGTGTTGAACATAATCCCTGCAACAAACAAGATTGATACACTTTGTACTGGGTTTGTGTGATGTTAATGAGAAAAGCAATACATATTATTAGATTCAAATTGTAAGTCAAGGGCTCTTGGAGGATTTAATTCTATTGAGGTTTTGATCCGGGACTCAGAATCTGAGTGTAAAAATGTTCATGTATAAGAGTAAATCCTGTGGATCCGAACACAAACTGTGTTGTTGGCCTACATTGTAATACCGTTTAAAGAGTGAAATAATAATGTTTCAAAAAACATGATTTAGTATTTATATAGAGCTAATATTTCATCTTCAATTCAAGATGCAACTATTAAAGAAAACACAACTTGGCACTTAATGACTTAATTGGCACTAGTTCTGACATTACATAGATATTTGGTGTACACTTTCTGTGCTGAAATAACCATAAGTCACTCAACAATTCAACAAGTATCTTAAACAATGCGGTGCATGCACGTGCATTTTCGTGTAAGGCGAGCCACGTTAAATAGCGATATTCTGAATTAAGTTTGGCGTCAGTCTCACAAAACGTAATTACGAGCGTTAATAACTCACGTAAAGAAATACTGAATGTGAACACAGGCGACAGACTGTGACACCTTCGAGTCTCAGTAATGTGTGGTCGTTAACAGACATGAAAAGTGTCTGAAACATTTGTTGTAGCGATGATGACGAACTTTAAAGCCCTTTTCGTCAGCAGCTGACAACGATGTTTGCTATCATGCTAACGCTAACCTCTTCCTGGCAGAAACGTACCTTGGTTTTTGACCTCTTGGTGCTGCCTGCTTTTCTTCTCCGCCTTGACCTTCGGCATTTTTTCTTAGTTTTATTCCGGTTAAAGATCCAGAAATCCAAATTTTAAAACAATAAATCACAAATGTGTCTGCGCGCAGTAAACACGTGTAGCCTCCTTTTCTTCTTCACTGACAGGATGTGCAGTAGGGCTGAAGTATTTTCTGCCCTCCTGTTTCGCCCTCTAGCGGCTGCTGGACGTCATCTATATTGCTTTAACAAACGAATATTGATACTGTTTTTAGCAGTTTTATTATTTATTTGACAATACAATACAGATACATATAAATATGAGAAAAATGGATTCGCTGTCTAGTCAGAGATGGGTAATTCCTCCAGCGTCATGGCAATGTCTCGAAGTTTGGGATCATCCAGCCAGTTGACTTTACAGGCCAAGAGGATGCCCTGAGGAGAAACACTTAGATGAATACAACAGCTGCAAATGTCATTGTAGGCATGAGCGATTTTCAAACATTATACAGACAGATATTAAGTATTCACCCTGAGGACGTTCTGTGTCATGACGGTCATCTTTTTGTATTTCTCCAGGTTCGCCTGGCCTTTCTCCAGCGCAGCTTTGTACTTCTCTGTATCTGGGTGCTCTTTCTTTGACGTCAAGTCTTCCATCTCTTTCATTTTCTCATGTGTGAGCCGCTTCATCTCTACACACGCACAAAAAGACTTGTCAACAAAGTGGGCCGTGGAAAAAAGTAAATCAAAATCTAATTGTACTTTTGGGTTGTGACCCATATAACGTACCAAGTCTGTTCTTCTGGATTTCTGTGATTTCGTCTTGAAGATCTCTTGACTCCTGTTAACACAACATGAATCCCGTTCAGAAAGAATTATCTCAATTTTACAGAACATTAGTAAATTCAACGGAGGCTGATCTATGAGTTTTTTTCTTTCTTTATTCATCAAAATAAACATTGACCTGAAAGTACGATTTTATACATCAATAAAGTTTTTTTTTTTTCCTGGTTCCTGGTACTATATCAAGAAATTCCGATGACAGAGTCTAGCATCAAAACCTAAAGACCCCTGCTCTACTCCCAGAATGCATCCTGTCTTGAATAAGGTCATAAAGAGGAGCATTTATAACGTAGTGTCTACAATACCAGCCAGAACCAGTTTTCTCTACGCTGCTTATCAAGAAGTTGAGACGCCTCAAGGTCTTCTTAAAGGGATAGTTCAGATTGTTTGAAGTAGGGTTGTGTGAGGTACTTATCCACAGTCCATGTATGACCTGCAGTAGAAGGCGGTCTGCACGCTCCCAGTTTGGAGAAGCAGACAGGAGTACGGGCAAGTAAAGCAATGTACTGCTGTGGACGGGGGCAGCAGCAAAACGTAAAATTTGCCACCTAAAGAGCACTACAAATTTTAGTGTACGCTACATTTAGAATAGTCTCTCTGCTTTACCTTGCCTGAAACTGAAGAGGTTATCTATGCCCTTTTCAAAGCCACCAGGCTCCATAGACAAAATCAGTCATTTTACTTTGCAGAACACGGAAGTTGCTGGTGTACCGCTGCCACGATCGGTTAGTTAGTTTGTCTTATTGTGTGACTTTGGTGACTCTGAACTAACCCTTTAAAACACCAAAGCGGATTAAAGAGAGCATAGATGGATATACCGACTTCAGTCCCCGTTGCAAAGGGCTGTCTTTCAGGAGCCTCAAAATACATTTTGCTGCTGCCCCCGTCCACAGCAGTACATTGCTTTGCTTCACCTATTGTAGGTAATACACTGACTATGACACTGACCTCATACAACCCCACTTCAAACAATCCAAACTATCCCTTTAATCTCTATGAGTAGACAGCATGAACCAAAGAGGGTATGAAGGTCGCTGTGGCCCCCAAGGACGAGGCTGAGTGAACCATGATTCACCTGTTACACATACTGTACATCTCTTATACCTTTTAAAGCACTTTTCCTACCATAACTATATTTACATTTTAATTCACACATCTCCACTTGTGGCAGTTAACTTGCAAGGATCCATAAACTGTCAGGAGTCAATTTGTTCTCTCAAATCTGAACAACACATTTATATTAACAGCTGATCAAGAACATAGTGATATTACTATCATTTATTGATTGTATATATATTGATTACACACTGTACTAACAGTAACTATTTCCAGTGCCTTTCCAAGTTCAAAGTGGGTCATTACAATGAGTTTTTCAGGGAAACTAGTTGGTGCTGATGGTTGGCGGAGCTTGTATTTACGACCTATTAAAATCCTAATACCAAAACAAAATATTGTTTTAGAAATTGGAGTGCAGGGGTAATTAGACACCTATACTGTACCTATTGGACTACCACACATAACTATCTGGCTTGCAGAAACAAGTAGCCATCAATGTGTCTAATTTGGCCTTTACAGACAACTGCAAAACAACATTAAGCACAAATACCATTTCATCTTATGTCAAAGCAGTTATAAAACAATTTTATATATACGATTGTTTTAAACACAGTAATATCAACACAGGCCAACACTAAATATATACACAATCATGAGGGTGCTTACCTGCTGAAGTAGTTTTATTTGTGAACAAAGAGCCATGCAGCGATCATTCACAGCTTTCAGGGCACTGAGAGAAACATAAAGGTTAAGACACAATCATCAAAATAAATGTATATATATATGTTTCAAAATGTTGACTTACACTGCATCTGAATCATTCTGCTTCAGTTTTTCTCCGATAGCATGCCACATCTGCATTCTGAAAGACACCAGTTAAATCAACGATTGATCAAAGTTTACTGCTTCTTTATTATACTTCTACATACAGTATATGTATAGTGGAAAGAAAACACTTGTCACAAGGGATACGGCGTCGGTTTACCTGTGTAGTGTCAATGTGCTGTTAAAATGAGCTGTCTTGACTTTTTCCAGCTCATTGATGTAATCTGACCTGCAAAATTTTATAATAAATATATGTTAACAATATACATTTTGAAATCAACTCTAATCTTACATTTGGTTTAAATTCTAGATCAACACCAAGAAGCTCATTTCAAATACTCACAAGTCTCTCTCGGCTTCAGATGTGCTGCATGATCTCTTACTTTTTCCTGTTAAAGGAAACTATATTAATGCTTTGTTTGTGCGCTTAATGAAAATTCAATATGATGCGAAAAAAAACACACACAGTCATTTACCTGCTTGGAGCTGTACTGCCATCTCAAAGCACTGGTTGGACATCTGTTGTTTTATTCTGAAAACAGTTCATTTCAGAATAAAAGATTCTAGTCATTGTTTTATGACAAGAGGTAATGTGCTTTCACGGGTGCATGGTACAAGTGGATGCAATGTTTAAACACTGGTGTTGGGGTGCGATTCATCCTAAAAAAACAGCACTCAGCCATCGTAAACTGAATAATGATGGAAGTGTTAAAACAGATGTGGAGGGAGAACCTCAGCATGTCTGCAGGCGAGGTATCTTTCTGTGCGGTGGAGCAGTCAGGAGCAGTATTCAGTGCCGCTGCCTCCACCAGGTGGTTGAGGTTCCCCACGTTGTCAGATGGGTCCATCACAAAACGGTGAAGGTGCCTGGAGGGACAAGTCAACTCAGATATGTCAGATCACCTCGGTTTGATCCGAGGAGCTTAACCAATGTATTGTTATTATATTATATGTATTGTATAGTATTGTTGACCCAAAAGAATGAATTACTACTCATGTGTTACTGAATTTGCTCATGTATTAAACTAATATCCAAGCAAAAAAAAAAAATATCATGTAGGAGAAAGACTGAAATATAACTGTCAGTAACTAATGAAGTAGTCTATATGAAAAGCAACCGTGACTCACTGTGTGTAGAATAAAACTAGATGAGAAAGAGCTTTTACTTTATAATACTGTTGTACATTATAATAGCGGTAGAATTTGGAATCTGCACTTAAGTGAAAAAGTAGAAATAACACAGTGTACATTTGTATAAACAGTGAATTACAAGTAAACAGTTTGTTTATTTAGAGAAAAGGTTACTGTCAATTCGTAATAATCCGATCGATTTACAATTCTTCTTGCTTTATTCTGTAGCATGAAAACTGGATTAGTTTAGTTTTGTATGCATTTCCCCCAAAACTGCACACAGTAATATATGGAATTATGACACAACAACAATACATTATATAGAGTTCCGATTCAGGATGTCTTTAGTTTTATATAGTCTAATATTAAAATGGTTTATCATTTTTGTTTTCACAATATTTATGTGAAGTTTTCCAAGATCATTTATAGTCAATTATCACATCCATAAATAGATGTTCAAACACTCTTTCTATTGCTAAATCCTTTATAATAATATATATGCTACAAAGGCAGGAGTCACAGCCAACAGACTGATTTCTATTTAAAGTTACTGGGATTTTACTGGCGGCCTTCGAGAGCTTCTACGCATTAATGCTAAAGATTAACGAACAAAGTGGATTAAAATCTCTTACCGTGTTTAACTGAGGTTAACGTTGCCGGTAAATGAAAACTAAACGTTATCCTAACGACATAAAACAGCTCCTCCTCTCTGACAGTTAACGTTACCTCACTACGACTGTTGATTCAAATATTGACAATAACTTTACAAATGCTTAGATGTCACACACTGAGCAAAAAAACCCACTACACTTGTCAATTGTTTCACTGTGTGATTAACGCCGTTAAATAAATCGGTCACTTGTTTTGTTTACGTCTTTTTCAGATGGAACTCCCGCCAGGAAGTGACGTCACGTTTATGTTCCACATAAATACAGCAGCGCCCCCTGTCGGCCGAGAGCAAGACGTGCAGATTCGTTGACGTAGGAAACTCAAATGGAGCCACTGAAGTTTCTTCTTGTTTTATTTAACAATTATTACATAACCTACATGTACAGATCAAGATGAGATGACTCGATGTTTTTAGAGGTTGTCCAAAGGTGGATTAATAAGTAATGTAAACTAGTGCCTTTTGTTTGTTAGACGGTTTATATGTCGACTTATTTGTAGTTATGTTGTGTATTGATAACTAATTAATGAATCATTCCATCTTTTCTACAATATACGCATCTGCATTCTGACAGTCTAGTCTAAAATTGTATAATAACAGATTTCTCAAGTTCAACCAGCATTAACTTCTTCAACATTATTGTATAGGCTATAATTATATGTTAAAAAATAATGTATTATTTTTATCTAAGTTTGTTTGGGGGGAAACATATCAGACACAAAGTATTATTTAGCACAGTGTTTCTATATATGGCTGGAGGGATCTTTACATTTCTTCGAGACTCCGACTGGCAGATTTTTTCCTTTCACTAAATTAATAACTATGATGGAATAGGCTATGTTGCGAGTATACTCTCATTAGTTTCCATTTTTTCAAAATAAAAAATAGCGGAAGTCCTGAATGCGGTCGCGACCTGCTCAATGCTCACTGCAGCGTTTGGTTTAATATGGCTTCCTCAATCTCGTGAGATTACAGTGCATTTCAGTGACACTGCACTCCTAGATCACGCAGGGCTGTGCGAACGGAGAGTTTGTCTACCATGGACAGGAAGAACAGACGGGTATGAGTTTTTACGAAGCCTATTCTGTGCATGTTGGCCTATAAATCTGTCTGTCTACCGAATATGTCTGTATGAATCTTGAACATTGTCTTCTACTAACTACTGTCCATAACCTGGATGTTTTATTTAGACTGAATTCCGAAGAGAAGTTCTGATCAATAGAAATATTTATAATAGACCTGTTAAATAAATATAAATGAGGATGTCCTCAGCACAGTGTTTATTTATACACAAGATTATGTTAGCTGTGGATACTTATCAGACTTGTACTGTTTGCTCTGTGATACTGTTTGATTTGATGTGGGCTGTATTGATTTTAGCATAATTATGTAACCGAATATAGAGAAATGGTCTACTAACTGTAAGTGCTGTGCCTGAACTTTTCAATAAAAAACAAATATATCACTGATTATGTGTGCAAATTCAGGCACCAAATACTTTTTTTAAAAAAAGTATTCTGCTCAACATTGTGAGAGAATAAAACCAGGAAGCCTGATTAATTGATCACGGTGTATTATATATCTGTGTGTGTGTGTGTGTGTGTGTACATTCAGGGTATCTTGGAGCGACTGAATGCTGGGGAGGTGGTTGTAGGAGATGGAGGTTATGTGCTGCAGCTAGAGCGACGTGGATATGTGAAGGCTGGACACTGGACACCTGAGGCTGCTGTTGAACATCCTGAAGCAGGTACATGTTACCTACCCAGTGGAGGACGAATCTCAGATCTTCAAAAGTATTAATACCACAGTGTAACACTCTGCTACAACTCAAATCCTGCATTCAAAATTTTACAAAACAAAAAGTTAAAGTATTAGCATCAAAGTTAACTTAAAGTACAAAAAGTAAAAGTACTCATTCTGCAAGTGGCCCATTTAAGAATAATATATATTATATAATTGGATTAGAATGATTAATTATTTACTGTATATACTGCGGGGTAGCCTTTGAATTTCACCAAGGGATCAATAAAGTTTATCTTAACCTATAATAATACATGATCTATTATTTGTTGTTACATTTTGTATTATTAACCTGGATCTGAATCTTCAAAGTAACTAAAGTTATAAAATAAATGTAGTGGAGTAAAGTGCAATATTTTGCCTCTGACTTGTAGTGGAGTAGAAGTATAAAGTAGTAGGAAATGGAAATGCTCGGGTAACGTACAAGTACCTCTAAATTGTACTTGAATATATGTACTTAGTTACTGTCCACCTGCCCATTTATTAATATGACATGAGTTTTTTATTTGCATACAATGTCTTTGTGTTTTCCATAAAAAGCCTCTTTCTGTGTCTCTCTGTCAGTGCGGCAGCTGCACAGGGAGTTCCTCAGAGCAGGAGCCAATGTGATTCAGACTTTTACCTTCTACTGCAGCGAGGACAAACTGGAGATCAGTGGCAATGTCACCAACATTACCGTCAGTGCAAAAAGATCTAATAACATCCTCATCCTCCCTTCCTGACTTTACACAATGAAAATGATTCCCACGTCACTCTGGTATCACAATCTGCTCTCGTCTGATGCAGGGGGCCCAGATCAATGACGCTGCCTGTAACCTGGCCAGGGAGGTAGCCAATGAGGGTGATGCGTTGGTCGCTGGATGTGTGTCTAAGACTCCCTGTTATGTGAAGAGTCACAGTGAGCCTGAGGTCAAGGCCATCTATAAGAAGCAGATGGACGACTTCCTCAAGAAGGACATTGATTTCTTTATAGTGGAGGTATGAGCAGCACCCAAGAGGAATAACTGTACAACAGATGGTAATGTGCATAAACTCTTTTTTTTAAATTATTTTTCTACTGCTTCTTGTTTAATGATTCAATGCACATCCCTCCTGCAGTTTGTAGATCATGTGGAGGAGGCGGTGTGGGCAGTGCAGGTGCTGAAGACCAGCGG
>CALSBV010010907.1:2021792-2059544 GCA_943590825.1 Bovichtus diacanthus | reverse complement strand
GTAAGGTATGTGAGTGTAGAGCTCATGTTGTGCTACCTTTTTAAACTTCCCATACATGCAGCTTGAAGAGAGCCTTGATATAACCAAGTGAATAAAATATGTTCCTCTCCTCTCAGCACTGGAGACCAGGGCTATGACCCGCTGGGACATGCATAAATACGCCAGAGAGGCTTACAATGCTGGAATTCGCTACATCGGTGGCTGCTGTGGATTTGAGCCCTACCATATCAGAGCTATAGCAGAAGAGGTGGCCGCAGAGAGAGGGTTCCTCCCACCAGCCTCAGAGAAGCACGGACTCTGGGGAGCTGCTCTGGAGATGCACACTAAACCCTGGGTCAGAGCCAGGTAAGACTGAGCAGAACTCTTGCTGCTCTTTTCAAATTAGGCACAATGTTGACAAAAGACAGCAAACAGTAGTGGTGACATCAAAAAAGATTTTATATAACAAAGAAGACAAGATAACAGGGGAAATGTGTGTTTCTGCCCTGCAGAAGTGTTGTTTTAGAACCGAAACTACCAAAATTTGATTTGTCTCAGGTCTCGTCGGGAGTACTGGGAAAACCTTTTGCCTGCTTCTGGACGTCCCAAATGCCCTTCCATGGGCACACCAGCTGATGAATAAGAGGGAGGATCATCGACAGTTGGAATCACCTGTCTCTACTGTGCAATATTCTGTATAGTAGAATTTGACTCTGCTGTATTCCATAAGTCTGATCAGATTTTTAAAACACTGAATCAAAACAAACCTTGTATTTTTAACCATCACAGCATTTATTAGTTTTAAAACATCCTCACAACTCTATCATAGTTGTTGTTAGATTGCTGAAATGTGCCCCTAATTTCTTTTAGCTTAAAACATTTTTGAATAAAAAAGTTTAAATCATTCTCCAATATTTCTAACAATGTTCATTTGTTAAAAAGTAATGCTGCTGTTTCTGTTTGTGTTTACCTTGAGCATACCTGTATATGAAAGCACGGGGCAAAGTCTTCCTCTCTCTTTCTATGCCTCTCTAACACATTGCTCATTTCATGTGTTACTCATTATCAGCCTGTAATGTTATATAACACTGAATCAGGGTAAAAGTCAGGTTAAGTGAGGAGACAGTTACCTGACTTGTATCCTTATTCAGCCATAGTAATGTAATAAAAGCTTGTATAACAGCTATGATTACATAAACATTTAAAAAAAGTTGCCACAGCTTATTTTAAGCCTAATTTACTCCTTCCTTACTCTCAGACCAGTGTTATTAAATTTACAAATTCCAAAATGATAAATTGATAAAAAAAAACATAAGCAATAAATACATAACATAAATATACGTTGTCCGAAATGTTCATGTTGACAATGTTTTTACCTTTAAACTTGCCTTGACATAAAGTAAAGTTATAGTCATAAAGTTATCAGGTCCCACCGAGATTTGAACTCGGATCGCTGGATTCAGAGTCCAGAGTGCTAACCATTACACCATGGCACCTCATACTGCCGGGGCCTGTGTTTTGTATTAGATAAAGTATGGCTGAGTTACAAGTGTGATTATCTGTTATGGCGTAGAATTGGTTCTGGCGATGCATTTAGATAGATGTATTGATTACTAAATACTTAAATCACTTTTCAAAATCACAAGGTTCCACCGAGATTTGAACTCGGATCGCTGGATTCAAAGTCCAAAGTGCTAACCATTACACCATGGAACCACACTTCCTGTACTTTCAGTCACTGTATTGTACTGTCACAAATTAAGTGCATACTGACATGAATTCTGTGTCTTTAATGAGTTTATTACACCTAGAGTACATTTACTGTAAGAATTAAAACACATTGCATTGGGGCTAATCAAATCAGAATCTAACTTAATCAAATCAGACTCTGTTGGAACATATGCAGAGTTGAGCATTTCTCTTAGTATTATATTCTTAGTAAGTGATGTACCCTGGTGAAGGATTGACTCCATCTCAAGGCTGTGACCAATAAAGGGAATGCTATTTTTCCATTCCTGTCCTCTGAAACAGTCAAGATGTGTAAACAATAAAAACTCAACAGCTCTCTCCCACACGTAACTGAGGCAACAGATGGCTGGAGGCATATTTCTGTGGATGCTTTACAGTTTAAATGCCACATTTGTGCAACATTTGTCTAAAAAAAAATTCAGGATTACTTTATGTTTTTTGTTGTTGTTTTTAGACCACATCTTGTCAATAATACATTAACCTTTCCTTTATAATGAAAGGTGAAACTGTTGTTATATATAATCATTTCAGGGCCTTCTATAATAATTATTGTAATTAATAATTAATCACGTTAAAGTAATGATACTTTAGATAGATGATGATCCTTTAAAAAACGAATTTTATTGTTTTGCTTTTTAAATCAGTTAACAATATAGTGGTCGAAATAAACAGTAATACTGAATTTTAAAAAGTAACACAAAACATTAATTTAAAAAAAGTGTAAGTGACTTAAGTGAAAACATTCAATTTGGAGCACAGTCTCACAGTTTTAAAAGTTTTTTGTGTTTTTTTTCTGAAGTTATTGTCTAAATATCAAGTTTAATCTAATTCTTGAAAAAAAAGAAAATTAGGTTTTACTTTAGCAAATGTATATTAATGAATGTAAAACATATTTTACATATAAGGTTAAAAAAAAACACTTTTCCCAGTAGAATTTCAAAATCCTAGATAATATTATCCAAGAAAAATGCAAATATACCTTTCCACAGTTTACAGTTACGTGTACGTTTCCAGAACTGATGCTGCAGCTACTGCAAAGCATCCCAAGCATTTTTCAACCTAAAAAACGTCAGCACGTCCTTACGTGCCCTCCTCGAGCTGAGATACGAATGTTGCCTTTAAATGCTCCTCGGACTCACAAGCTTTATCTGCTCTCAGCAGTACATCGAGTACATCGCAACACTGATTGTAGCTAAATTGTGATTTACTTTCCAGTTTTACCAGTAATAATACGGCTTACTAAACGGATTACCTGCAATAAAGGTAATAGCGAAAGAAACAAAAACAAAAAAACGTTCACACTAAATATTTGGCTGGTCTTTATAGCGGACTCCCTGGAAATTCCGATATTTCTTACAGCACTTGAAGCCAACGTTATTATTTTGCGTATGTGGTCTCGTTTGGCGAGCGATGAAGAAAACAGTGTGATGTTATGAGTTTGGAGACGATGCTAACCTCTCTGAAGACAGTGCCGTGTCACACTTATTCAAGGCCTCCGTCTGTTGTATCTGAATCAAGTACGCTGCTGTTTTTGGGTCAGGCTGGGAGCCTACTTTGTGATGAAAAAGGAGGTCTGGAGCCGAGAGATCGAGAATAACGGGACACAGCTGACGGTAAACACACGGCCGCATGTTATGTGTCAGAGTCGCAAAGCTTAAGATACAGCTCGCGGTTGCAGGAGGTTGAGATAAGCAGCCAGACATCCGAGTTTGAAAGCAGGTGGGCCAGAGATGGGACATGACACCGCACTGCTCCAAATTCTTCCGCTTGAGCGAAGGAGGATAGCCCTCCAGGCAAACAGTGTTTGGTAAAAAAAAAACGCTGTTTTAACAACGTAACGAAAAAAAACAAAAACGTTTTACACCCCTGCATCCGACTCTGGAACAGTGCCAACGTGTTGGCAACGTGTGAGCAGTGTTGTTATTTTTGTCCCATCACTTTGCAGACATGTCCTTCACAATGGAGGATCATTTGGAGTCGGGGTGGGTAGCCGTCCGCCCCAATGCGTTTGAGGAGAAGGAAAACCATAAATTTGTTTTTATCGTCGCCTGGAATGAAGTGGAGGATAAATTTGCCATTACGTGTCACAACAGGACGGTGCAGAGGAGAAGCTTCGGTAGGGATGCAACTGGCCAGGATGGGGACAAAACAAAATGGCCCGAAAGTCCCATCAGATATAAGGTATCTAGGAGCCCGAGCAAAGGAGCCAAGGACGCTGTGGTTAAAGGCTGCAGCCCTAAATCCGTCATCGCAACAAAACCAAGTCCTGTCAAAACTCAAACTGCGGTGTCTGCAGCCTCTTCTGTTAGTCATGACACCGAGCTGCTAAAACCACACAGGGGGGACCAACTGTCCCCCTCACTGAGCTTGGACCTGGACGAGCTGGACAATCTGAGCAGGGAGGACTGCAGCTGGGCCGGACTGTTCTCCTTCCAGGACCTCCGGTCAATCCACCAGCAGCTGTGCTCGGTGAACTCGGACCTGGAGCCCTGCCTCCCGGTGTTTCCGGAGGAACCCGCCGGGATGTGGACAGTGCTGTTCGGCCTGGCGGAAGTACCTGAGACCGAAATGGATGAGCTTTGCTGCAGTTTACAGATGTACCTCTGCCACGCGCTCGATACGTGTGGGTGGAAGATCCTGTCGCAGGTTCTGTTTACGGAAAAAGACGACCCGGATGAGTACTATGAGAGCCTGAGCGAGCTGAGGCAGTCCGGGTACGAAGAGGCGCTCAACCGGGCAACAAAACATCTGCAAGAGGTGAGAGTTTTTGTGATCATCCCACAGTATCTCCGTGACTTTATCATCTGTAACTCACAATAACACATCTGGGTCAACTGTGAGACCCCAGTCTTTCTGCTGTGCTGACCAGACCAAAGGGACTGCTTGAGGTACCATACCAATATGGTAGTGAGGAAGAGTGAAGCACTAGCCATTAATCTGAGGTAGACGGGTATTTAATAGACATACTTAATGTATGACATCCAATTGAGTCCAAAGCAACGCATTAAACACTAAAGAGCTGAGGTATGATCCTGTGTCGATGATCTTCATAAATCTTGCAACCACAAAGGAAGTATGTGTTAGCATCAATTATAGATTTTCTATAATTGATGTGCTGCACTGTGTCAAGAAACTCGGTGTTGGTGATGTTGAAGTAAAAAATCAGAGGCTCTTCCAGGATAGGGAAAATAGTCGAGTTAGAAAAAAAACAACAATAACTGTCCAGTTTACTTTTAAACTCCTGACTTTATACCATGATGAAGAGTCAAAACACGTTGGTTATCCATTTATGAATGATTTTTAATTTACAACAAGAGTGCCTCGGATGCTTTTCAGACCAATACAAAGGACTTCCTTTAAAAGGAAGCTGGACAGTCATTGTTTTTTCATTCGTACTATATATTTTCCTAATTGTGAAATTTTAATAAGAGGATTAATCTTAGACTAAAAATATTTTTTCTTCACACAATTTCTCTGCTAAACTGATTGTAGATATGCAGACCACTCAGTAGATCACACAGTCAATTATAGACGTGAAAAACTGCGTGGAGGTTTCAGTGGCCTTTGTTTACCTCTTTTTATTGATATGTGAGCCATCTAAGGCAGGATCAGCATCTGGACTTCCTTGCTGGACTTCTATGAGGTAAACCAAACAATAAAAAATAACTTGCATGACATTCTTTTTAGGTCTGTGAGAAAATGAGGTCACAGTATGAAACAAGGCATACCACAATCTAACCTCGATAAGCATAGGCCAGACATTTGCACACTGATTAGACATCTGACAGGGTAAGTGCTTCAATTATTATTTTGATTGCTATGAAAGAACTATTCCTAGAATACAACGGAAAGACCAATCTTACTGTCTCTCTAGTAAGAGAAGGAAAACATGAAGAATATGTAACATTAGGTTGTAATAAGAGGACTTGTAAGTAAGTCCTCTGTGGAATATTATACCCTCAGCATTGCTGCTGTCTGCTGCTTATACAGCTGAGAGAGTGCACACACACACACACACACACACCCTGTGTTTACCCTGGTCATGGTGCAACTGCAGACTTGTGGCTGTTGGGCTCTGGCTTCTCTCCGTCCTCACTGTACGGACGGAAATGATATGTTCATTAATTAATAGGCCTATGTTTTGTAATTCGATTCATTAAAAAACAGCAGAAATCATTTCCCCTGTACATGAAACTCAATGTGCAGGGCCTAAATTGCAAAATACATGGTTATCCACTCATTCAGAATGATCGGGATAAACTGTATAGTCTGTGTCTTAGTTTCTTTTGACAACAACTTCAATCACACTCTTCAGTCACTTCTTTAGAATGAACCTGCTGATGATCAAAGTCATGTTTTGTGTCTGCTGTTTCACGGAGGTGGGGCGATTAACCAGACATGCATTTTCAAAACTAACCAGTTAGTCTGCATCCTTGAAGTCTTTTCTATTGTAAAACCAAAAAAAATGCCTCTTGATATTCTGATAAAACATAAATCTCTAAGCTTTTCTAAGGAACCATTCTGGACTGTCTCCCACGCATGGATGAGACCAAATGGGGCTGGTTGACAAAGACTTTACCTCCTGTCGACGCTTTTCTTGATTATTTATATATAAAGACTCCAATAACACACTATATTTACATTTTTAATGATATCGAGCCACTTACTGTGGTATCAGATGTTATGTATCAGACTTCTTTCTCCGTCTCTTATACTGTTGTTTTTAAAGAAACAGACGATTATTTCTTTTGACAAATCTTTATATCAGGAGTATTTAGTGTCATAAATACTTATATATTTGTTATTACTCCAATAGTTTTCATTGAAAACTGTGAAAGACACAAACCAGACACCATACACACTCCAGGCCTGCTCATTTTACACTCCAGCAACAGTTAGTAATTGATTACCTGCTCTTTATATAAACAGACACTGTATTGATACTTACTGGCTCTCACAATGTGCCACTAATCAATGGGGCTAGATTAATGCAACCTTGACTTATGGAGCCAGAGAGTGGAAGAAGTCCTCTGAGAGAGCAGGTGAGAAAGCACATCAATGGACGACTGCCATTATTGCCATCACAGTGTTACTCCTGACCATTATAGTGGATAGTGCATTCACTTTGACTATTACCTGTATTTATATAATATGTACATTTAAAATAGATGCAATATTGACAAAGATAATGCCATTTTAGTTTACCAATTTGCTAATACACACATATTCACTGTGAATGCTGCAAAATTATACACTTCAAATAATAATAATAAGTAATATTTAATTGATTGATAGGATATGCATACCTATGTGATTATTATTTATACAATTACATGTATAAATAAAAGTATTTCTTTTGAATACTTGTGATTAAAAAAACAAATAGAAAAAATCAAAATAAATGTTTTTTAAATCACAATTATAAAAAAAAAAACAATGGAAGTAAAGTAAAAATGATTATTTGATTTTAAGCTTACACTGTTCATGACTCCAGTAGTACGGTAAAGTCACAGTATACTACATTGTATGTTAACTTTCTTTGCAAAAGTAAGAAAGAGTCAGGAGACTACATCTATACTGATGTGTTTGACTTCTGGCCAAGGCGTTTCTTTTCTGCTCTGCTTTTGGCAGTTAAAATAGGATGTGAGAAGCATAGACAAGTCACCCACATGTCATTCCACCCAGTCAGTCCCACACCCCCTCGCTCAGAGTTCAGAAACACACGCACACTTAAAAAAAAAAAAGACAAAAAGACAACCGGATGTAAGGCAACACATACTCCCCTTTCTGAGCAAAAAAACATCAAACAGCAGAGTCATCAGTTTTCCAGCATGTTCACACAACCAGCCCAAAGTCATTTGCTTTGCTTGTGTCACTAAATGTCCGTCACTGTGTGGGGTTTCCAGTTTACGTGACGGTGTATTTATCCTGAAGATGGAGGAAGAGCGACTGATCTTATTCAGCTCTTTATCATGGCAAATACTCTGTACAGTAGTTTATTTAAACACAGTCAAGGTTTGTTGTGTGGTAGGATCTTATACACACACACACACACACACACACACACACACACACACACACTGGCCTATTGATCCTCCCACTCCATTTGAGGGCTGAGTTAATGGCTAATTCAGTGCTTGCTGGTAGCCTGCAGGATTGTTCAGTCTGGCAGAAATGTGTGTGTATTGATCTTATTCCCAGCAGCAGCAGAAAGGCCTCTGCTTGCTCAGCCATGGTCTGTGCAGTGCTCCTATTTTTTAATGTTACACAAAGTATCCTCACAGTGAGGTGCACTTTTCTATTCACTGCGGAATGTGAACACTAAAATGTGTATTTAAGTATGTTCTTCTGGCTTCTGTATGCGTGTGATGGGTTAACAGATTTTCTGACACTGTTATTACACTGTTATACAGACAACAGGAAATTAGAAATACATGTTACAGTCTCTTATAGTATATTTGCTCTGTGCTCAATGTGCACTTTTTCTGATCTGTCTTTAACAGACACTCTTTTTCAATCAAGGGGCTTCCAACTGTCTTAATGTTTTTTTGTTTGTTTTGTTTGTTTGGACCTCTTTGGAAGCCCCTTGGATACTGAAAACGCCTTATTAACAAGGAAATACAGAGATTTCAAAAGGGGCTATACATGTTGAGCTGTTCTGATATTCTGAAAGTTGTTTATAGTTTGACAATGATAAAAAATGAACCTCCTGTGTGTGCATGTGATGCAGCTGCTGGAGAAGCACAAGACCATGGACAGTATGGTGGAGCTGTTGAAGCTTTATGAGGAGGAAGATGAGGCATATGGAGGACTGCTGGAGGCCTCCACACAGCTGTACCAGTACCTGCTGCAGCCCTTCAGAGACATGAGGGAACTCGCAATGCTACGCAGACAGCAGATCAAGGTAAACTTTTTGCGGCACTTAGCAGTTTTAGTGTATATACATGTGTGCACATTAAGAGGTAGCTCAGCAGAAGATGGCGGGGCGTCCTTCATATTTTTGGGGGGAATTTGTCTCATTAAAACTAGGTTCTTACAGGGTTTCAGCCCAAATCTGTCGACCCAGCAATTCGCCAAAACCTCTATTCTACCAAGTCTCCTCAACTTTTTTGAGTCACAGGTCTCCACTGACAAGTACATCATACACACACACACACACACACACACACACACACATGGCCAGCTGATTTCAGTTGTGAAAAAATGGTGTATACTATTGGTTACCTCCAACCAGGAGAAAAATTACAAATATGACAAAAAAGTTTTCGTTTTTTTGTGTTGTTCCTGGTCGTTTGACCCTATAATTTGAATTTGAATGATTTTTTTTTTTTCTCCAGGAGTTATTCAGATTCTATGCTTAACTAACATATGTGGGAAGCTGGCTACAATCCAGATGTGCCTAAATTCAGTCACTGCCATGTAACGTGTGTCATAAAACACAATGGATAGTCACAGGAAATTCTCATGCCTCTTAAAATAAAGTCTGTTGTCTGTGTGTGTGTGTGTGTGTGCATGTGTGTGTGTGCATGTTTGACTGATGTATTATGAAAAATGAATTATAGTTAGTAAAGCAATAGGAGGATGATGAGATGTATGTAATTGCAAAGAGAAGATGGAGGCTGGTAAATGGATAAATGGTGGAAATAATTATTGCAGTGCTGGTGGCACATTTATATTTAGCTCAATGACTCACATCAGTGAAGAAAAAAAAAAAAAAAAAAAAGACTTCAGTATCACATTACACCATAACATCCATCCATAAAGAAGCAAACAGACGCATATACACAGCTTTTTCCAACCTTTGGTGGGAACACCTTCCTGTCACTTTTGTCCTTTTCCACAGTATCTGAAACACTTGGGATGTGGCAGTTGGCGGTTGAGTGACATTGAAAGGGGCCCAGTGGATCTCCAATTTCCTGCAGTCTCACAGAGACATGAATAAGTCATGTTGTGTGTGGTCCTATAGGTTTACTGCAGGTACATGATGATGCCGCTGCTGCACTGGGATTAGCAGGCAGGCAGCAGAAATTGAAAGATCGAGGGTTTGGCTGAAGAAAGTCTTCTCAATTCCTGTTTTACCGGAGAGGTGAGACACCGTCAGTGTCTGCTAAAGACTGGAATGTGTGTATTCTTCAGATGAGTGAAATCTTGTAAGAACAAAGGGAAATAATAATATCCGTTTCCAGCGTAATTTCACATGTATGTTGTAGAAATAAGTGTGAAGTATTAAAATAAAGGCCAATGAGGCAGACTGCCCCCAACGAAAAAAGGTCATATTTAGGATAATTTCTCCTGTGGAGTTAGTAGTTTTTACATATTAGACTCAACCTACAGTTCAGACAGAAAGAGAAAACCTGCAAACTGTACATCTGTCTGTCACCTTTATCTTACAAACCAGGAAACTATTACTAACTTTGTCCTTTGATGCACTACATATGGAACAGGTCAAAGTTCAAATCAATTATATATGCCAGAGCCAAACATAAAGGTCAACGTTTAAATCAGTTGTATATCTCAGAGCCAAGCATAAAGGTCAAAGTTTAAATCAGTTATATATGCCAGAGCCAAACATAAAGGTCACAGGTCCCACCGAGATTTGAACTCGGATCGCTGGATTCAGAGTCCAGAGTGCTAACCATTACACCATGGCACCTTATACATTGAAGGGGAGGGGGGAGGGTAACATAGAATGAACTCTTCCGGGTCTATTTATAGCCTGTAGGCTGTGGCTTCGGCACAGCATGGCTTTTTGTAGCGCTTCTTCATCTGAATTGCTGTTGTTGTGGGTTTAAATGGTTTTTTTTGTGGTCACTTTTGTCTTTAAATTCTGCGTCATTTGTCATTATTTTTTGTCTTTGAAATATTTGGCACTACACAATGTTCTGTCTATTGCACTGTGTGTTTATGCTGTGTGATGTTTCTGTGGTTTTTCTAGCTCTACATCGGGGTGTTATATAAAAAACGCCTTTTCAGAAAAATTTTACAATTGTAATGAAAAGTGAAAGTGAAAAGTATGATGTGTTATGGGGAGAGAGGAAAGACTAAAAGAGAAAAGATGTCTGTATCGTGTGAGCTGGAAAATAGTCACCATATAACATTTTTAATGATTTTCAATTGACAAATTAAGATAGTCATTGAATACAAAGAAAGAAGAAAGCTAATTCTGCTCTGTCAGACAATAAGAGGAAATGTTGATAACAAACTATAAGCTTAACAAAGAAATTATTATAAATATTGAGAAGAATCATGAATCCCAAACTTATAAATGAAGCAGCATGTTGACGGAGAGTAGCATCAGCCAGTTTCTGAGTCTCAATGTAACCTCTAATCTTGTGCATTCACAAGGGCAAAACAAGGCCATACAGTATATCTATAGTTGTTGTATGTGTTTTAAAGTACTCATTTAGATGGTAGGTTTACATATAAAAGGCTGCTCACTAAGAGTAACAGTAACACAAATCATCGGATGCAGAGCAAACAGGTCTAAAGTTACACTACGTATAACAATGCAGAAAAAAAATCAAATCAGATCCAAATCAAATGAATGAGCAGTGCGAGCAGGAAAGTGCGGTGTTAAATGATACTGGTGCACTGCTGAGTAGTGCAGTTTGAGGTGCAGCAAGGCTACTTAGGGTCAGATAGAGATGCAGCTCTGTAACCTTTGCTGCTCACCTTCCTTCTTTATGCTGCACAGGCACCTTTTGTTTTCCTCCGGGACGTCTGGTGGTTCGTTCATCAGGTTTTTCAGTGAAGATTTTGTCTGCGTGTGGTTAACAGAGGCCTAGTGGTGTCATATACTAATTGTGGTCTTTTAGGTTCCTGACACGGTCCTACAAATAACTAATAAAAGATTAAAGTAAGTGTGTGATGACGAAATAGTACAGGTTTAATTGGTTGTTTATAAATGGTGAAATGATTATTACATCTTTCTTCCTTTGAATGAAAAAGGTCAGAAGGCATTTTTTTTCAATTGTCCAACATATTAATTTGCTATGTTCCATTTAAATGGTGGTTATGCTTTTATAAGATGGTTGAAACTGGGTTTGTATGAAAAAAAAGTGTATTTGAATAAGCACATGGTAGAAATACTGCATAAAGTCAGTGCTTCCATGTGTGGAAGTGTGGCTCCCTCTCCAGGCCTGCTTCCTCTGCTCAAACCAGAGATTAGAACATGTGTTTCTAACTTATCCTGTTCCTAATAGCATGCTGTCATTTAAGTCGGACAATATTTCTCTACAAAATGTGTAGGGGAGGTTAACTGTACTGTCCTGTAAACCAGGGGTCCCCAACCACCGGGCGGCGGACCATTACCGAGCCGTGGGTCATTTGGTACCGGGTCGCACAGAAAGAATAAAACGTTTTTCTTTTTTGCGTTGGTAATATTTATTGTAAACATTTTTATGTGTTATATTATATGTATTACAATTTAATAATGATATAAATAAAGTGCATGATATAAAATGGAATAATTAAATGTTCATTATTTATGGAATAATTAAACTATACTGTTTATTCTCCTTTTTTGTTATGCCCATTTACCCATGACCCTTTGTGGCAGCAATGTGTGACATGTGGCTCCAATCACCTCTGAATCTCAAATGAAGCTGTGTTTCTGTTGAGTGTGTGGACCGTAATGAATGTGCCTAACTGCCCGGTATTGGTGGGACTGCATTGGCTGTCTCCCTCAGATGAAACCATTTTTTTATAAAACAGGAAAAAATAATAATGTGTTTCTATAAAATATATTTATTTGGACCTTGCTGACAAAAATATGTTCATCCTCTCATTACAGATATCCATGGACAATGATTACTTGGGCCCAAGGCGGATTGAAGCTCTAAAAAAGGAGGACTCTGACTGGCAGAAAAAAGCTCAGGAGGCAGTCCTCAACATCCAGGAGTTTACAATAAAATACTTTGAGATCACTGCCAGAGCCCAGAAAGGTACAGTATGCCATCACTGTCACTGCCAATGTCAAGTCAATAAAGCAGCAGAGGAATGACTTTGAATAATCACACACAGCACACACGTACACACACACACGCAGAGTTGTCTGCTATTGACCTGTGTGTGGCTTTGAACGCCAGGGTTAATGTGATTTGGTATTAACGAGGCAGTGCAGACAGCCATTGTTTGACAGGGACAGGAAGAAACAAGGACAACCTATTGATCAAACAGCTCTGCCAGCAGATTGTCTCTGCGCAGGGTCACGCCACAATGTGCCCCTGCTTATCCCAGGTTGTTCTCCACTACAGATTGGTCCATTTATTACCTGACACTTATTAGATCAAAACTCAGATAAGTGAATGGCCTCAAGTGCAAACTGGAATGAAAGAAGTTGTAATGTGCACATGTGGCCAATAGATGTCTCCCTCTACATTATTGTAATAAAGCTTAACTCCTGTGAGACATTAGAAGAAAAGAAAGTGTGGGTGAAATGCCCACTCACGTTTCCTGAGGAGAAAGTTACTTTATTGTGTTGGTGACTCACTTTCATGTGAGAACACGTCACTTTTAACTGTGTGGAAGTGTCATTGTACTGTGCGTGTGTGTGTGTGTGTGTAGGGGTGTATGAGCGTATGAAGGTGGACCAGCGTAAGTTTGGTAAATCTTCATGGACAGCGGCGGTGGAGCGCATGGAGAGACTCCGCTACTCTGTCGCAAAGGAAACCCTGCAGCTCCAGAGAGCCAGAGAGATCTGTCTGGAGCAGAGGAAACACACACTTCGAGAGGAGGTGTGGCAGTAACACTCAACACCGCACATGACACATATGCACAGGCATGAACACACACACGCAGTTTCTTAGTTGGAGTTTTTTGTCCCGTCCCCTCAGATGCAGAGTCTGTGTAGCAGTGAGGATGCCATGGCCCTCTTAGACTACATGGAGACACAGTACTATGAGCGCCAGCTCCAACTGTACGACATCCAGGCTGAGATACTACAGTGTGAAGAGCTGCTCCTCACCGCCCAACTAGACAGCATTCGCAGACAGATTTCCGGTATTTTGGCTGATTTTTACTAACTACCAGGGTTGAAACGTCTCTTTGCTCATCAAACACAAGAAACAGCAGCATAAAAAACAGACAAGCAGTTAGTAATAACTGCTTAACATAGATAAACAGGTCATATTACACATTAAAACAGTGTATGTCTGTGTCTTAGATCTACTCAGTCACTTTGTTGAGTTAAGGATATTGAGGCACTTGGGATGAAGGACTTCTTAAACACACATTTGAGTTGCCAGAGAGACTCTTCAGCTCCTCCTGGAGCTCAAGAGCTCGAACTGGCTGAAGAGAGGATGGGAACTATCTGCCAGGATACTCCTCGCTGTCTTGCTCGTCCTTTCTGTAAAAAGAGTCAAGGGCTTTTGGGGTTTGCCAAACACTTTGCTTCCCATTGACACAATTCTAGAAAGTGTATTCTTAGATCTACAGTTTAGATAAGCTTACCAGGCAGAACGTTTTGTATACTAGTTTTAAAATCTGCTGACTGACACCGAGGCCACTAAGTTTCATCCAAAGATAAAGTCGCTGGGGGCATTTAAGGAAAATATATATTTTTTTAGAGAAGCTCACCAGGCAGTCCAGAGCTGTACCAAGATATTTAAAGGAGTATTATCTCATTTTTAAAAGAGTCCTGACAAGACACTACATTTCACAGACTATTCTGTACTTCTGGCTGTGCATTAACTCTGCATTCCTGGTGTGTAGTGTCTGTCAAACGCACGAAAGAAATGTACCCGAGTGTCCACACAAGTCTATACATTTATGTACGTGTGTTTTCAGAGCGTCAGGATGAGGTGGTGTACTATGACACCTTTGAAAGTGCAGATGATATAAAAGAGGATGATACGGCAGAGAGGGAAGAGCTGCGCAGACTTCAGGTCAGCGCTCGACAGCTGGAGGCAAGAAGGGGGCGCATCACTGCCAAGCGCTCCTATCTGAGGAACAAAAGGGTGTGTACACCTTACTCACAGTCACACTTCTTTTTCGTTCCTGACCTGAAGCGTATCCTGGAATTCGACATACTTTTAGTGCGTACTATTCAATATTCAATTAATGTTTCCCTCCCACCTGTCTGCAGGAGATCTGTGTGTCCAACCACACTCAGAAACAGCAGAAATGCCAGACCATCCACAAGGACTCCCACCAGGTCTTACGGGTAGATGCTTTTTGATAATGATGTGACTGAATACCTGTAAAGAATTGTCAGTAAATCTCTCCTCCTCTAAACCGCTACATTTTTCAGCTGAGACATGAAGAAGAGGAAGACGAGGCGAGGAAGAACAGCAGAGTTAGTCAGGAGAGGCATAGAACTCTGGACAGACTACGCACTTTCAAGCAGGTATGTACCCTCCTAGTGATGTAAATAACTCAACGTTTTACTACTTACTGATCTGACTCCCGTCTCTCGCTGTGTCTTTTTCTAGCGCTACCCAGGGCAGGTGATTCTGAAGTCCATTCGACTACGCGTGGCCCACACCAGACGAAGAGAGCGCGGAAGGAGCATGGAAATGAGTAGCGTGAGTGAGAGGGAGGAGCGTGTGGACTCTGTCTGTGTGCAGGCGCAGGGCCACCCGCTGTGCCTCAGTACCAGTGTGCAGACGGACCCCAGCTCCACACTCACCACTCAGCCCGTCACGGCCCTCACAGCTTCCCTTCCTCCTCTGCCTGTGCCCATTCCTGCCGACTCCTCCTGCTCTCCCTGCTCCCTGTCCTCATTACTGGCATCCCCCATGTCTCCTCCTCCTCCACCTCCCCCTCCACCTCCCCTGCCAATAAAGGAGGAGTTGTCACCTACTGGGAGCCCAGGTCGGCGTGGGAAGAATGCAGCAGAAGAGCTTCACCTCTCCCCACTCGGTCCATTCATCCCTCGCTTCTTTGACAGCAGCCAACTGCTGACCGCCCGGAAAAAGCTGAGGAAGACTCCAGAGTTTGATTCCCACAGCAGAAGAGGTACTGGAACCATTTAGTGCCATAGTAGGCTCTATTAGAATAGCGAGTTACAGTGGACAATCACATTTCTTTTCCCTCTTCTCTTCTTGTGTGCAGTGAGCTCGCCCATGGACGAGGTGCTAGCCTCCCTTAAGAGAGGCAGCTTCCACCTGAGGAAGGTCGACCAGCGGTCTCTGCCTCCTTCCACGGGAGACGATGACACCAACAGCATCCTGGCTCAGATTCGCAAGGGGGTCAAACTGAGGCGCGTCCCCAGGAAAGAGAGAAAGGACCAGGGAGAGCTCCCGGCCTCCACCGACCCCTTGACCAGGAGCATCCATGAGGCGCTGCGCCGCATAAAGGAGGCCTCACCAGACTCTGACTCAGATGACGACGGGATGTCCAGCCATGACTGGGAAAGCTAGGGTCCAAGGCTGAGGCGCAACGAATAATAAGCACACAGATGCCTGCACCTTCTGGCACTGCACGAACTGTACTGTACGGCACTGTAGTGCTGCGTTGTACTGTACACTTATTTACAGTTACTCATTCACTCACACTCACGCACACACAGCCCAGTCACGCATGTACCTACCCAGTGACTGTGCCGGGGCCTGACTCATACCGAATTTCACCAAACGCTCCAAACGTCTGTGGTCAACCTGTTCATTTGTTTTTCACACAACATTCGCCATCAGAAGGGACATGTGTGTGTTTATTTCTACTGTATGTTATTGTGGTTTTGTTCCTGTAATCAAATAGTAATGTTGAAAAGCTCTGCACTGGCCCTTTGTGGCTACATTAACTTTTAGAAACAGCACATGACACATTTTTCACCAAAACACACGCAATGACACTGAAAACCACATGTAACGAGCACGGTTGATCATTTCGGGTGGTGCGGGAGATTGAAAAACGAAAAGAAGATCCCACTGAGGGTCGAACTGGATTTACTGTCCAGAGTGTAAACCATTACACCATTACTCAACCAGTGTGTCATGACTGAGCCACACTACTGCAGTACGCTGCTCAGCTCGTTTTGTCGTGTCCGACAGTAGGAGGACTGTGCTCGTCTAATCTGACACTGCACAAAGACCATAAATCCTTTAGTCTGTCGCACCATTTTCGTGCCCCTCCCCCCGCTCTTGTCCTCTTCCGACCTTCACTACCCCCAATTCTCAGCACCCTCTCTGGGTGAGGGAATATATATCGACCCATCTGTTCGACCGCAGCATATGGCCAGGCCGGTGGGAGGTATGGAGAGTCGCAGTAGGTTTATCATTAGGATCCGAAACTCTCTACGTCTCTGAACAGAAGCTGGTCATCCAGAGTGTGAGAGGATTAGATGAAGGGTCACCTGCAGAACTGCTGTTTCTTTCGCAGGGTGGAGGTCATGGGTAGTGTCAAGTCATCTTTGTAAAGTGACGGCGGACGTGGTTGGTGCCTCCCCGAACTTCATATGTGGGATAGTCACGGCAGAGCTGCGAAGCGGTTCGTGCTTGTTTGAATGATGGATGGTTTGTGGGAGGCGAGATTCTCTCAGCGCCGTAGGGAGTCTCTGTGGGCTGTGGAGCAGGCAGTGGTGATGGATGTGGTTTTTGCCTGACATATTATTCACTTTCTCTCCTCCTCTATTGCATCTTTTTTAATTTCCTTTCTCTGCACTCAGTGGGCAGAAGCACACAGTAGGAGGCCTGTTACTCACAGCGCTGGATGTGAAAACATGCTCGCGCACGCGTGGACTCGCACGCTAAACTCACAGCCAACATGTGCAGAAACATTTTAGTATCAAAGTGATTCCACAGCCTCTACTCATGAGTCTTCTTCTTTTTCTAACACTTTCATGATATATAGTACACATTCTGAATCACTTTATCTGTACAGTAACGACTTGTTTTTGAATCAGTGGTGAAACATTATATCTGTAGTAGATTTTAAAAGTTTAAAAGCACTGAACAACCTGTGAACCTACAGAGGTGTGACGGACGGAGAGTATGAGGAGATGGGAGAGCCATTCACGGATTAATCATGAGGCAGGCACTAATGTAGAAAGAAGCCTGGAAGTATTTGTCACATTATACAGCTTGAAAATAGCTCAGTGCTAAACAGAGTGTTTTTATTTTGCTGGCAGAGCAAACCTGAGGCACTTTTTCTTCTCTCACTCTTCGTCTATGGCACCCTCATCATGTAGCATGAGACAGAGACATAACCCAGACCTTACCTGACTTGATGTCACTTTAACTGACCAGGGCAGAGTTTCCCAAAAGACGGCAGCGCTAAGGTTTGTGTTCCACTATACAATGACCGACAATGTGCTCAAAACCTTTGGGAAACTTGGCTCAGAATGTGACACGTTTGCCATGAATCAACTATCTATCACGTGACTGAATTTAGAAACACACTGTCAAGTGTTTTACACTGATCTTTCTCTATTAATAACCTTAACACATGTTTGTCAGCTGACCGGTTTTTTTTTTTTTTTTTTGCCTTTCATTCCAATGATTCGTTTGTATCCCGTTTTGTTTTTTTCCCCAAAACATTTCCAGCCAAATGTGTGTTTGCTTCTGAACGTCTCCTACGTAGACCTGTTATCCACACAGGCTGACTATATGACCCACTGTGTGAATAAGCCAGTCAGACACTTGAGAAGTGCAATATCAATAAAGAGAAATACAAGAAAAGGGATGAAACAAGTTAATGGGGGACAATGAGTTTGGATTATTTGCCTCAAACAATGGTCTTATTAAAAGTTGCAGTTGTTTTTTACACAGTAGTGTTCAAACATACTGTTCCAGGAATACCTTTTTGCCTTTCGTCCTAGCATTTTCATTTTTTCAAACCTTTTCGTTTTTATTTACAACCTCTCCCCTGCATTTCAATAAAACCTTGCAAAGCTAATTCTGAGACTGTCTGCTTCATTGTTGAGTCATTTAGTCGATAATGTGTTTCTTAAAAAAGCGGAAAACAGAAGAAAAGCGATGTGCACACACTGAATTCTGCTGTCACTGTATTTGAATATAAAACATAGCATTTCTCAGTTTACAGTTCTCCGTGTGTTCTCAGCCTGGTAGGGCTCTCTGTTTGAACTCAACAAAGGATTTAGTTTGGCTGAAGCACCAACAGGTGTGTCTCCTGATCGTTTTTCACCAGCATTCGGTAAACCTTTCACCTGCAAACACACGTCTCACCAATCTACCAACATCATTAGCCTGAGGTACCTCTTTAATATCATGAGTTCAAAATTACTTTAAATAGTCAAAAATATTGCCAGTCTTCTCATACCTCTAAATACAATAATAATACCTACATTTAAATACCATAAGTTACAAAACAGGAGAATGAAAAGCTTCTTATCCACTACTGTACAAAGGCATTCATTAACAATAGCATTAATATCAAGGTATTCCATCTCTGTCATTCGACTGTCAAAGTTAAACCAGAAAAAGAAAATGTGTAACTTCCTTTACATGGGTCTTATTCCAGTGTATTAACCTGTGCAACTAACTACAATATTTTAAGTACAGAATTATGCTGTGCTAGTATTTAATGCAAATCTCTTGATATATAATGTAGTTACGACAGTGTAATAACATAGTGCAAACAGGGTGCTCAATTAAAAAATAACACAAGCAGCATTTCATGTGAGGACATAGCATTTTAGAAAGGTTATGATTTTCAAAGAAAGAGATTTTAAGATTCAGTTTCGGATTTTACCGGTACAGGAGCTGCTTTAGAAGTGTATGTTTTGGTACACTATGCGTTTACATTGTGTTGTCACGCATTTCAAATATATATTGAAGAGGTTTTCATTGTTTACCTACACACTAGAGGCTCTATAATAATAACTATGCAAGACTTTTCCGTGGGTTAATACACAACAATAAGCCGCTGCAGGGCGTTACTGCATTTGAGTTATCCATCCATTCATTTACAATGTCATGAGTAGAAAGTTGTCTTATACAGTTCTATAATTATATCATCAGTGTTATATCCTGTGTAAAAAAAAGAATAGAAACTGAGTACAGTTCTATGTTCACCCGTGAGGAGTGGAAATCTGTGGCCAGTTTCACTGAGGGTGGAGATTTACGAACACGTAGATGACACTCTATAAGCCCTTCACGATGCACTACTTCGACCAGACAGGGCTGCCACACAGGTTCGCGGTCAACAGTAGTTCACTTTCTGTCGGACGGGGGGGGATCAGCTGAGTTGCATTTGACCTATCTGCATGAGTCCACTGAGTAGAGTACCTGATAGAGATAGATAGAGATGTCATATAGAGCCTGTCTGGTATTGCTCAGTGTGTGTGTGTTTGTGTGTGTGTGTGTGTGTGTGTGTGGCGGGGGGGGGCCTTGATGTCCAAAAAACAGGGTCTTTCTCTCACAGCACAATTCACACACACATATTATATACAAACATGTGTCCACGCATATGTGCTTCGAAGGCACACATTATGTCGAAGGTCAGGCCTTGTTCGGGAACACACACCACACTGAGTTTGGCAGGAAGACAGGTCAGGTGTCTGTGACGGTGGAAGCAGTCTGGATACAGGAATTCTCATGTCGAATCTAACACGGGCACACGCCCTCTAAAATTTCTGTGCGGCATGAACAATGCCTCTGGAAGATCCAATACTCATCTATCGTGTGGGGTTTTAAATAGGGTGTGGATATATAGCAGTCATTGTGGGTAAGTAAACCAAACTTCATTTCCCAGCAGCCCTGTGTGTCCTGGCCAATAGGTAAGACTGACTGGTTTGTTGAGAGTTGTCCTTTAATTCTCTGTTTCCGGTGACGCTCCGCTGGCAGCCCGAACTCAAACATGGGACTCTGTTTCACTGTTCAGCACTTCTCTGTACAGTAAGTCACTTTGGATCAAAGCATCTGCTAGTGAGAGGACAATATTTTGGGGGGATTTGGCAGCTTTGGCGCAGTTCTCTGAGTCTTAACAGCAATTATTTCCACATGACTTTCAACATTCCCCTCGGGGGGGCAGTTTAGAGAGGAAGAAAAGGAGTGGGTGTGTGTGTGCGTGTGATGTTGTGATGCTGCAAGCTGTGGTGCAGCTCTCCCGGTCAAACAGCAGATGGCACTGAGGCACAGATCTCAAGGTAACTCTTTGAGAGTGTGTGGGTGGGTTTGGGGGACAGTTGCAGTGTGTCAAGGCAGACATCTGGAGAGCTCAATTCAACCGAGGTTACGCCTACACCAGCCAATCAGAAGGCAAGATGAGGTAGTCCCTGTGTTGTGTCTTGAACTACAAGAGTGCCTGCGGTTTGTTTGAAGCTTGATGCCTTCAAGGTAAATTTGGGGAGTTAGCTGCCCTTTGTGAGCAAATTCCTAATTGGGGCAGTGTAGTGTCTCAGTTTGAATGTGTGAGGGGTTAGGAGGAAGGTGGGGCATGGTGGGTGGAATCGGTGTGGATCATTTGGGGGTGTCAGGATTTAAATTATCATATGGCTCTGTCTATGAAGATTAGGCAGCTCCGTCTCTAGCTGGCCTCCTCTATGAGCCGAGCCAAGGTGTCTCTGAGCTCCGTCAGCTCAAAGATCTTGCCGTCCAGCAGCTCCAGCAGCGTCCGCAGGCTCTTCCTGAAATTCTCCTGCTCCTCCTGGTTCTCCTCCAGCCGCTGCTCGGCCCCCGACAGCTGTTCCTCCAGCACCCGGCTGCGCAGCTCCGTCTCCTGGAGAGGGAGTAACAGCATTGTTGGCAGGGTTGTGTCATTAGGAGCTATTGATGACAGAGGACGTGTTGATACTTCTTGGAACAGTAATGTGTGGTTGTATCACTCACCTCAAGTTTCTGGGTAAGGGTGTCTTTCTGCTCCATCAGGTCATTCATGTTTTCCAATTCCTCTTTCAACCTTTCCATTTCCTGTAGGACAGACAACAGATTAAAAGGCTGTGCAGACAAGACACTTCTCCCTATCACACACAAATGCATACACACCTCTTCCTTATCCCTTAGCGTATTCTCCAGTTCCTCTATGGTTTGGTTGCGTTCAGTCTTCTGGGATTTGATCACTGGGGTTTGGCTGCTCTGGCACTCGAGCTCTGTCACCTAAAAAGTCAAGATGGAGATCAAGCTTTAGATCAACGGAGAGAGATAGACACAACAGAATCATTGCTATTGCCAACAATCATCTCTCCTCTCTGTTTCTTTTCTCCCACGCTCTCATCTTGACTTCACACCATCCCCTCCAAATGGTCCCTCCTATTTGAGTTGAATGAATTAATCATACAATGAAAACAAGCAAGCATTTCTGTGCGCCATCCCTCACCCGTTTGTGTAGTCTCTCGGCCTCCTCCTGGTAGGCAGCCAGTTGTTGTTTCCACTGTTTGACGTTGGCTGTGGACTCCAGGAGAGCTGCCGTTAGCTTGGCGTTGTTCCCCTTTAGCGCCTCCAGCTCGGCCTCCCAGTGTTTAGTCATGACGGGGCTGCAGAACACAGACGTTCATACTGTTTACCACAACAGCAACATAAGATGATAAGCGCTCATGTTTTCATGCTATGGCTGTAGAATGTGTCTATCTGAAAACTCATGATGTCTGATTATTCAAAATCAAGTTGTCAATGTTTACTTTTTGTCAACACATCAGAACCATTATTGTTTGTAAGCAACTATCCATCCATGCATTGGCTCAAGACATCCACTGCAAAGAGTCTCTTCCCTGTGTCTCTTTGTGGTTGTTTTGTGTCTCTTTGTGGTTGTTTTGATTTTCTTTTGGATCATTTTACTTCTCTTAGTGGTCATTTTGCGTCTATTTATGCTTGTTTTGAGTTTCTTAGTGGTCTCTTTGTGGTCATTTCTTAGGTTCTTTGTGGTCGTTTTAAATCATTTTGTGTCTCTTTGATTGACATTTTGCAGGTGAAGCCCAGGGCCCTACAATGAGGCCCCTGCTTGCGTCCATCTATCCAATCATCTTTGAGTCAGCACTAAGAGCTGACAAAGGCTACAGGGGGCACTCAAGTTGGGGGTCGGCACTTCCTGACATGTAGCTGTGAAACCAGCTGTCTGCTACATGAGTTGTAATCTGAGATTATATCCTAATCTGGTCCAGCTACTCACAGACGAGAAGATGAGATGAGAGATAAGGGAGAAGTGATTGAATTGCATGAGAGATGTGTGGGAGAAAATGGGCTGGTAGATAAAAAGACTTCCGTATGGTTTGGGTAGTTGTTTAGTTCAGAGTTGAAGTGTAATATTAGATATATGCACAACTTTTTGGAGGGAAAATGCTTCCGCTGTGCATCTCCCCTGTTAGATATGAGCAAATGCAGGCATTCATTTAAGCTTTACATAATGCCCCCTCCCTGTCTCTCACATAATGTCCGGCTTGCGCGGGAGAATGTATGAGAGACCTAAATGTTGTCGAGCACCGACATCGAGTCAAGTACCTTTGAAAAGGAGCTCCTACTCCCACATACTTCACTGTAATTCCTCCCAGCGGTGGAAACACATACACTGAAAAGCACAAAAGGAAGCTTAGCTCGCTCAAGGAGCGATGAGGTTCTGTGTATGACCCATAACAATGTTGTTTTCAGTTTTGTTCCGCCCCCACACACACACACACACACACACACACACATACTGTATATATATATGCTCACACTGCAGCAGTACTCCACTATGCCATAACACCCACTCCGTGAAGTGTAAAAGAGAGAAAACCCAGATCTAATTCACGCAGGACTCCCACGGCGCCTTCAGTTCTTACACAACAGCCACCCCCTCTGTGAGTGCAAGTGTGTCTGCGTGTGTGACGCATAGGAGGGAGACGACACTTCATCCTACACATGCACATATCAACTGACACACAACCACTCACACACACATGGAGCGATGCTGTCACCAAGGCACACAGCCCCGCCAATGTATAAACCCCACACAGCCGCTCGCAGAGCAGGAGAGCAGGAGAGACGTCAAGATGTGAAGATGGAGACAGACGGAGAGAGCAAGGGAGAGCGATGCAGGGAGAATTAGAGGAGAGAGAAAAGAGTGCAAGATGTTTTGACACTGGTGTTCGTCTTCATTAAGTGAGTCTGGCTGAAAGGTTTCAGGGGAGCTCAAATCTGGCTGAGGACAACAGAGCAGAGCTGAAGGTGTGTGAGACACATGGAGGGTAAGTTAGCGGCTACTGTGTCAACTGCTGATTGTAGAGATGGTGTGATTATTTACACATTATGAATGCCTTATCGTCATGATTTTATTAGCTAATGATATTTTCCAGTTGCTTATCATTATGTCATTTTGTTATAATTCCACTTTTAGTCATGCAAGAGCCAATTGTGATGTGAAACTGGAGAATCAATTTTTTCCTGTTTGTATCAGCTTGAAAATGTCAATTTCTGCATGTTTTTTGAATACATTTAATAAGAAAACGAAATTAAAAAATCACAGACTCTTCTGTATCTGGTAGAGAATATTGCATCAGTGTTACATAGTTTGATTTGATCTGTTTTTATCTGTTTCATGTGAACAATATTCTGCAAACTTAGAATGTGTCACGACGACAGACAGCAGCAGATTTTGTGTGGTGTTGGGTTACTTTTTTTTTATTGCATTTGATTTTGTTTAAAAGTTTATTTTTTTTGTTTAGTTTTTTTGTTTTTCAAATTGAATGTTTTTTGTTGTTGTTTGAACATAACCTGTACACACTGCCAACACGCCATAACTCCAATAAAGCATCAGCACTCTGTTTTGTGGTTTACTCCTTCACAATGATAAGTACAATTCTCCTCTCAGGCACAATAAAGCTTCCAAACACAAAACATAAACTTGAAGGTTTTCCTACAGCCCTCTCGTGTTCCTGCTGTGTCCTGACCGCTGTGCGCTCTCAGGTAGGTTCTTCCTCCTTACAGAGCACTTCAAGAAGCAGGGAGCCAGAGCGGTTGCCATGGCAGCACTGGAGGAACGGAGGCGCTCGTGGCACCCTGACGTATGACATCGGCTCCGTCTCCGCTCACACAAGCCTACCAAAAACCCACCGACAGACGCCTACATCCTCCAACATAGAGAAGACCATTCCCAAACAGCCAAGGCAGTCCCAACTAAAGATCTTCCAATATTCAGAAAGCCATTCAAAACGACTCCACTGCGGATCTGACAAACATGCCTACATCCTGCGCCTGTGCCTCTCACAGCCCTGCGTACAGCTGAATCTCATCCTACTCTCTCTTCCTCTGCCCTATACACCCACAAACCTGCCTACACAGCCCCACTAAGCAGCAGCGGGGTGTATATGTTATGGAGATAAATCATCATCTAATTCCAGAAACATGACAAACCAAGACCATCACACAGTAGAGGTCGGCTGCAAACACCTGTGTGTGCAGGTGTGTTTTGTATATGTGTGTCTGGACCCTCATGAAGTCGTATACAAATAAACACATTTCAAAATGCACTACAAACATGTTTATTCTTTTCTTTTGGCTATTAAATCAACTATAAGCGTATACACCGCTACACGAATTAAAGGCACATGAGAGGCTGAGGGAGATACTGTAAAAGGGGAGATGATGTTAAATTGAAGAAGTATGAATCATAGAGAGAACAGTGAAAGAGAGAGTTACGTGTTTCAAATATTTGGACTGTCCTAGCATCAACCCTCTCTGCATATGCCTCTGAGAAAATGTTAGGCAGAGGTTTGCTTGTTACGCTCATGCTTGCCATCGTGAATGCCGAGAGTCGACCCGGTCTCCCACGCATGCAGCATTAATAGACACATCAGCAGCAAGGCTGCAGCAGGCAGTGGGTGTCCTCTCTACATTCTGCTCTCACTGCACTCAGATCTGTGGAGCCTTACAGAGTTCATGATGAAGCGGTAGGGATTTCTAAGCATTTGCACTTGAGCTTGTCACAGCTTTACAGACTTAAATACACTAATAAAAATACCTATGTCTCTTAAGATCCCTACAATGATATGTAAATAATAAAAATCTGTGTTAAGCCTCCTCTCAGACACCCATAGTTAAACAAAAAAGAATGATAATACATTAAGCGATTGATTGATATCTTTAATTAATAGGAATCGCAGCCAGAGAAATAATGAAACGAGTGGCACAGGATTACAGAGATTTTACAAATGAAAAGACCCATGTGTACAGTTGACTACAGTCGATAATAGGGACATTTTCTCTCCTGAGAAAAAAACACACTCACTCAAAGGATTCAAACTCATTGTCCATGCCCTCCTGTTCAGTTTATTGAGTGTGTGTGTGCAGTTGGTGGATGCTTTAGGTATCAGTGACTCATGCACAGACTTTATACAATGCTCGCTCTCTCTTTCCAGCTTCCGACAAACACACACACACACACACACACACACACAGACACACACACACAGAGACACACACTCACACACACACACACACACACATGCGCGCGCACACACTCTCTGTTTGTCTGTCTGTCTTGCTCTTTCTCTGCCTCCCACTACCCACAGTATGTTATATAAGTCTTACATAAACGCTTCATCAAAAACCTTCTTGGTGAACCTCACAGCCACACCTCTTCAGAAAGCCATTATACAAATCAGGAATATTTACATGGAACTTTGACCTCTTTATCTTACACAATCTAACGTATGTGAACCAGTATTGACAATCACAATGAATATGAGTTATCCATTTCAATATTCAGTCTGCTAACAGGACACAAAAACAGCAGGAATGTATACAGTGTAACAGTAGTGCTGCATGCATAGAAGTGACAGCGTCACATAGTCCGTAATGCACCAAACAACATAACGTCAAAAGATTTTCATTTAAAAAGATATTATTGCATTGCAGTAGGCAAACATACCAAGCATGCTCAGATTGGACAACATAATAACTTGAATAATCCCTCCATCCTGAGAGACACTTAAGCAACATCTTTTGCTGGTCCATATGAAGTGACACGTGTGAGTGAGAATGTCACTGATATAATTCATTGCACCGATATTCCTCCTGTCTGGAGTGATGGCGTGCTGCTTTACCTTATTTGTTAGCATTTAGTAAACAAGCAGAGCACCAGGTTTTATAAGGAAGACCCTCCCTGTTGCTGACCTGCATCAGGCTCTTACTTTTGGGGAAAGTTTGCGCCTGAATATTTTTTGCTTTGTGTAGTTATGATGTCGCAGTAGTCAGGACTTGTAATGTCATCCCTATCAGAAAGAGCAGACCCGACAAGTCTTATACTGCTCCCTAGAGAGGAAAAACACGAGAGAGCAGCAGTGAATAGAGGGAGTTCACTACCATGCTGACATGCAACATATATAGGTGCACGCAGACGAAAAGTAAGACATAGAAGAGGAGAGATGTATACCTCCGTGTCTCAGACAAACAGAAAAACAGAGAAAAAACATCATAGTAATTCATCTATTTTAGTATTGTTTGAGTGTAATCTATGTGAAATATGACAGTGAACGTATGGTCAGACTGTTACATCTGTACTGTAGTGAACATGACAACACGGGACAGTGAACACATCACGATGTGGGATGTACCTGTGAGCGAAGGCCAGTGCATTCTGAGATGGCTCTGGACGGGTGTCTGAGTTGGGAGTCGTGTCACAGATGTCATCTGTGCCGTTGATGTTTTCCATGGGCGGAGTCACCGGGGTCAAAGGTGACGAGAGCTCGCCTCCTGGAGACTCCTACACGTGAAGCAAAGTCGTTCAGCTGTTAATGCTAGTTGGACATCAAATAATCAATCAAACACTGTTGAAATATTTGAATAATTGCATTCTTGTTTATACTGTTTAGATAAGGCAGGAAACAAAAATCCCTTTAAAAGCTTAATATCTTTATGATGCTTTCTAATGTCAATAGTTCAAAGAAGTTAATGATTAACGCTACTGTGAGGTCACAAACGTGTCTACATTTGACACATCCTTAAGCGTACAGGAAATGGTGCGTTTAACCTTCCTAGAAACAGAAACAGTGATTTGTTTTGATTAAATTGAGAAGAACTGGGTTGTAGTTAGCATGAGCAAAGATAGCTAAAAGCTATTTTCATTATTTATTTAGTCAATTATTCTTTACAATTATTAGATTAACTAATAGCCTATAACATTTCAGCACCAGAGTCCAATGTCACGTCTTCAAATGTCTTGTTTTGTCAGACTAAAATTCAAAGATAATTCATTTACATTGATTTTAAAAAAATATAGAAAAGCAGGAAATCATCTTTGAAAGAGCAGGAAGCAGTGAAAGTTTGGCATTTTCTCCTTGATAAATGACTAACTCAATTATTAAAATTGTGCTCAAACTACATTATAATAAATTCATGTATGTCATAATATAAAATGTATAATAAATGACATAAGTGATCTTAACAACCTCTTTTTTACCAGAGATGGCAACAAGATAAAAATCTCGTACATTCATTTGGATCATCCATCTCCTACAAGGAGTTGAAATGAGAAATGATAGAGTGTGTTTGTGTGTTTTTAGGGGTGGTGGAGGTGCTGCCTCTCACACTTTAAAGCTCTTGCTCTGGTGCAAAAAACGTGCGTGTCTTAGTGAACAGTCCCACATCCCGATAGGCCGTTAAATAGCTTACTATAGCACTGGGAAATGGCAGAATTACAGATTAATGCTTATCTTTATATCCCATACAACCACAGAATTATACGAGACAAATCATTTAGCTGCTGCTCGTACATAAAACAAAGCTATTAAGACTCAGGGCTTGGGCACAATACAGTAGCACAATGACACTGCCTGTATGTCTCTAATGGACAAGAAGGAAGTGAGAGATAAGAGGAAGATTATGGCTAGTGTTACACTTTGCGCTCTACATTCATTAGTATACCATTTAATATCTGTTCATGATGCGCATCCACAGGGGCCTGGCCTATTGGGACCAGCATATAGCATTTAGCTCTGTGTTTTCTCATCTTGTTTCAGCGGAATAATTTCCTCTCTCATGTTTTCTAGTTTATTTGGAGGGCGGAAACAAAGAGAGATCTGGAGGTTAGGAAGAAAGCCAGCAGGCATGTGTGTGAAACAGTGATTTTCAGTGGTGAAACAGAGCAGACAGCTTGAGTAGAGGCAGCACTGCAGGCTGCAGACTCTACAGGAACAGCAATCCCTCCAGTTTGACCACTACAGCGTGGTGGGGGCCGGCGCACATGCAGCCTTCAACCCCTGATGAGAGTGAAGCTGTCTACTTGGCGTCATTAAAAAACATCCTCCCATGGGAAGCACAAGGTACTGTAGCATTTCAGCCCACGTGGGCCGCAGCATTACTAGTACAAGTAATAGACCGCAGTACAGCGGGGGGCTGCTCCCCGGGTCTCCATAATGAACAGACAAGGACACGAAGCCTGTTAACAGCCTTTATATTCAAGAAGAGATCTCTCTGGGGATACTCCCCTGAAACAAGCTCATTTTCTCTAAGATGCAGTCACACATGCCCTTAAAGACTCTATTTTTAGATATCCCACACAACAAACACCTAACATACAGGCTACCTATGCTCTTCAGTTTATGGTGATATCACAGACAACTTTGTCTTTTTCTTTTGATGTATAAGCTGGATACATACAGAGAAAATACCATATTGGTGTATATCATATTAGGACTGTTATTCTTATTGTGACAGGACCTGCAAGGGGTTCATAAAGCAGCATTTAAGAACATTATATTGATAATACTTTACTTTTATGAAATAATTTCTTATTTTCTGGATTTGCGTCTATTACCTCCACTGATAATTAATTTAACTAAATAACGCCAAAGGGAAAAATCATTCTTTGGTTGACCTGTTCATCAGTTCCTTATACACAACATGCCCGGGACAGCACGTTATGAGTGTGCTGGGAAAAAAGTTAACAATTGTGGGGGTTAGGATAGTGTGTACTGAACGTACCTGAGAAGGAGACGTGGCCATCTCCATCTTCTCTTGACTCTTCTCTTTAGCGAGCCGCGCTGCTTCTTTATACTCCCCGAACTTCTCTGCAAACTGGACACGGAGGACAGACATCAGTATGGACTGTAATTTTACAAAACTGTGGTTTAATCTGTTCAGTAAAGCCATGTGTTCCCACACTCACACACACACACACACACACAGATCAGTGTGTAATAGGTCAGCCGTGAAGCCAGGGGAAGGATAGGCTGAAACGTTGCCAATAACGACCCACAGTTGAACTTAGAAAAGAAGGCCCTTACCCATAATGCCTCAGCAGAAACATGATCTAACTAGGTCACCGTTAGTAAACTCTCTATATAGACCTAAACATGCGAGCGTACACACACAGGACAAGGTAGACTGTCGGTGCCATTGTGTTTTCCTCGCTGAGTTTTTGTCTTTAATCAGAAGTTGTCGGCGGCTGAAGTTGATCTACGGGGTTATTTTAGTGGAGAGCAAAGATACATCCAGCGAGCTCGAGGCCGTAAGGTGAGCTCAGCTGAGGGGCTTTGAACAAATATAAACACTCTGGCACATACACACAAGCACATATCCCCAATGTCCCTTTAGGGTGTGGTTCATCACCGACACTACTCCCACAGTGTTACCCAGCAAATTTGTATATACAGTACTGCAGAGGGCTGAGTGGCGAGGAAATCAAATTGACAATGCTGCTAGAGCCGGTCTTGTGTCTGCCATTAGTGGAGTTGCAATAAGTAACTCAATATCATTTCACTTCAGAGCAATAAAATAGTTCTGGTACAGCGATCTAAATGCAGTTCTCAGTTCAGTGTAAGTGCTTTGGGAGTGTTGGCACTGCAGTTATCTGAGAGGTGAATCTGATTATTTCAGCTTTAGACCACAGAAAGCACTTCTAAGTGGCTGCTAGGTGTCTGTTAAAACTGCATATTGATATCTCAGACACAGTTCCTGTTCACGGTGTAATTACAACTGTGAATCTGTCAAACCAAACATGCTCTACATTTTCCAAGAAGTTGGGAAAATTGGAAGACATTTTTTGAAATTGGCCATTTGCTTTGGTTATTTGTGGCAATGATGTAAGCTTGATAATGAACAGAGCTTTAAATACAGTTGAACTTTATATGTTACAAAGTTTTAAGATTAAGAGAGACCAGAGAATAAATTATGTACAAACTCACAACAAGACAATTCAGGGACACTAGGCAATTGTCCCACTGATAGAATAGGGAAATAACTGACTTGGTGGATGTAAACAGACCATTACTATGCATTATTGGTTACTTTTTCATTACATTTTGTTTTACCTAGGGAAGACCTGAGTACTGTCCTGTTGTAACTGTCACATAATTAGACACATTTTTTTCACTTTCATAAAGTTTGGGGCCTTATGAGAAACATATTTTAAAAAGGTCAAACTCGAAGCAGCAGAAGCTGAAATACTGTGACTTTTTGTCCATAATTTTAGTCATGCCCCAAAAAACTAAACAACAATTGAGACGACCCTGGTGACGTCATCAGGGTTATTTTCTCGCGCTTTAGATGGCTCCTTCAAGGACCACAAAATACATTATGCAACCGTTTTTCACAGGTCATATCGTACTTTTCATGACAAGCAAACTAACTACACTAAACCGATGTAAAGCATGATGTAAAATATTGGAGTGCCCCTTTAAACTCTGAAGCACCCACCACCGGGTTCGTCTTTGGGCTGCCGATGATTTTCCAGAATGTTACATTTTAATTGATAAAATAATTAACAGTTTAAACGACAATGAAAATAACCGTCAGTTGAGGCCTTATGTGTGTGTGTTGTTCTGACAGTGCTGTGAGACGCCCCGGCTCACGACAGAGCATAATCAATCTGCAGAGGAGAGAAACCACCACCTACTCACACATGCACGCACGCACACGCACACACAGATATACATAACTTTCATAAACACGCACAGAAAAAAAAAGCCTCATTAGGGCTAACTGCCAAGCAGATTCTACACTTTGAAAGAAGTCAAAATACCGTTAGTCCACTCTTGGGGTCTGGGGGAGAAGAACAAAAAAGTAGACGTGGTTTGCGTGTGTGTGTGTGTATGTGTGTGTGGGAGGGTGAATGGGGGTGATACCTTGGCTAGATGATGCTCAGTGGAGAATCCCAGGCCGTAGACAGTGTTGGCTCGACTGTCCGCCCACTGGCCAAACTTCTGCGAGGTCTTTGTGAACGTCATGTTGGGACTGATGGTGCTGTTGATTATTGCCTGCAGGACAGAAGCAACCCACTTAATACATATTAAACTGACTTTATTACCGTGTGTTTAATACGTGTGTGTATGAAAGAGAGAGAGTCAGATGAAGAGGCAAGGAGAACGTAAACCCAAGTATTTGCTTTTTGTACGTCTGAATGAAGATTATTCACACCAAAAATCAGGACTACAGATGAAAATAGCAATGAAGCATTGTGTTGTTGGAAAACACAATTTTCAAATTAAAAGCTCGGCTGCATCTCCACGTTATCTTTCTGTAACGGTCGGTATTAGTGCCTCTCAGACATGCCAAACAGTATTGCACCAGCGCCAGAACAATTAGCCAATTAATCCATCAGTGGATTGATAGAAAATGTATCGTCAACAATTTGGGTAATCGAGTTATCATTTCAGATATTTATCAGGCAACATTGCAACAATCTTGCTTCCCGCTTCTCAAATGTGAGGATTTGCTGCTTTTCTCTGTTTTATGTATTTGTAAACTGAATATCTTTGGTTGAACAATGTCTTTAAATGCATCACCCGGGGCTTCTGGGTAATTCTGGGTATTTTCTTCCACAAATTTCTGACACTTTATAGATTAAATAAATGATCAATTAATAAATAAATAAATAATTGATCATAGTTGCAGCTCTACGCTTCATTTAAAGAAATAGTACCATCTGTGTTTGTGAGAGACAGGGGGAAGCCTGAGAGGACAGCATGTAGCTTCTGCTTGGAAAGCTAACAGAGGGCTGCTGAGTTTGACTTTGAATGACCATTAATAAGGCTCATACACAACACCGTCAGTGTAATGACCCTACTAACAAGTATTGTCTGTGTATCCAAAGTATAGTCCATTCCTCTGTGCGATAGACCATTATTGTTGTCCCAAAGCTTTTAAAAACACATCAGTGAGCCTCACTGTTGCATTTGCTGACCCTATTGCTTCAAAAAGATCAACTTGGGCTGCCCAGATTCATCGTAATGCCCAAATTGGGCAGTGTAGATTATTTTGAGTCAATCCATTCACCGTCCTGCTGCCGTAAATACTTACTTAACGCACCAAATCCTCTGCTGAAAATAGTTCCCAACAAATGCACTATTTACTACTATTTGAGTAACGTTTGCTTAAAACTACAGTGCCCAGCTGTTTCATAAAATGAATGAAGTATATATTCATGACTGGTTAAGATTTACAAGTACATCTTCAGTAGGAGCCAATGGGCTGAAAGTATTGAGAGATGGACTTTTTGCCTTTTTATTCGATTTGTTGACAATCAGAAATATATCTTTATCTTTTAATTTACATGAGCTTGTTTGCACTATTTTACATTTTATACTGTATACGTGTAAGTTTTAATGGAGTGTTGTGTTATGTGTATTGTATGTACCTTTGCTGTACTTGGAGAAGCCAAAGACAAATTTACAAATAAAATTGTCTGTCTGTCTGTCTGTCTGTCTGTCTGTCCGTCTGTCTGTCTGTCTGTCTGTCTGTCTGTCTAAATAGAGTGCTACATCTTATATAATTTGTACTCCCTTGTTAAATAACACTAATAGGGAACAAACTAATAGATGACCAATTAGTAGTGTTGTGTAATGATTGGCATCAATACACAATGATGAGTTGGGAGGGGTAGCAGTCAGTGTGTGTGTGTGTGTGTGTGTGTGTGTGTGTGTGTGTGTGTGTGTTACACAATAGTTGAATTTAGTGATCAACTTTCTATCGAGTGTTGTGATATGAGGCGTTTGCTCACGTGACAGAAAAGGTTCACACACATTTTGTGGTCACTGCAATGCAAACTCTGCGACCTTGCTTTGCTCCCATTGGTCGGTGGCTTCACACTTTTCTGTCTTTGCCGGTCTAGTTATTTCTTCTACCTCCCATTCTTTCCCCTCCGTCATCTGTTTCTCTCATCTAACTTCACCCCTCCTCTCTCCATAACTGGCGGGGAGTGTGCATGTTTGTGACTGGTCCGTCCCTATAAATCACACCATGCCCAGCAGAAATATCCCTCCTGGAACTCTAACAAGACTATCCTGAGACATAAAGTGTACACTCTGAAGTGCAGACACACACACACACACACACACACCAACATGCACACACTAATACAGTAGTTGCATGCATACACACGATGAAACATGAACTGTCAGTCTTGGGATGGGCTGTAACACTGAGCTCTTTTAGGACGTGTTTGAACATTAGATTCCACTGTAGAGCTTATAAACATCATCAACACTCAGTAGATCACAGTGCCACTAAAATCGCTATTTGACATCTCAATAAAAACCATTTTGGTTGGCAGGAATTAAAAATAACATTGGATGCAGTCGGGGAGGTATAATGAAATCTTCTTTTTGTGTGCAACTAAGTGTGTAAGGTGTACAGTAAGAATCACAACAAAACTGCTCACCTTGGTGCCATCCAGGCTGATGATGCGGTAGACATTGCGCGTACTGTCGTAGAAGTAGGAGACAGTGACGGCATGCTTGCTGGTGGGCAGCCAGTTCTTCTTGGTGTTGGGGTCGATCTGGAAGACGTGGGCCCTCGTGCTGTAGATGGGCTGCTCCCTGAAGGGGACGAAGAAGAAGTGGTGAACCTCTTTGTGCCGCAACACCAACGTCTCACCAAACCCACCGGCAGCACCGCAACTCCTATTGCCCACAGGGGAGTCAGATCTCCCTGGCAACCGAATTACCAACTCGCCATCCTCCATAGTTACACCACAGAAAGGCAGGCTGTCAAACTATATATACTCATGGTCTTGTACACCTGGATAACAAGATAACTGAGCCGCCAAACTACGGCAGAGTTCCCGCATACACCTTAAGTCTACACTTCCTCTCATACATTATCGCTTGACTTGTAAACCAATACACTAAATGCAGCTATTCAACAGAAACTCTCTCTCTGTCTTTCAATCCGTGTAAGCCAGCGCCGTCTCTCCCTGCTCTGATATGGAAATGCCTGCAGCACTGAGCGTGGGTCACACAGGGGAGCACAGAAGGGGAAAGGAGAGGGTTTAGGGCTAAATATAGACAGTAGGCTACGGTTAACTACTAAAGACACACCCTACTGAACTGCAGTTTCCACACAGACACACATAATGCATGTGCATATACTGTATATACACTATGACACAGAAGTGATGGAATCATAATTCTGTATTTATGTCTGATTGTACTGTATATGTGGATTTGCGCCTCTGTAGCTTAGATCGGTAGATGATCAAAACTCCATGATGGGCTCAGTTTAAAATGAGTTAATTCCTTATTAACCCCTATATGACACTCATACCAGAATTAGGATTCACCCCTATTAATATCAAGGATTATGTAAGGGACTTTGTTTTTTGACCATTCATCTGCGCCACCTCCACCCTTTGTCCATTTGTCCCTCACTCCTCAGTTTGCTCGTACCATGCCCTCATATATTCCGCCATTGTTGGGGTTTCTTGGGTAATATCTACAGTCAGTGCACACACACAAATACACACTCAAAGCGCAGGGTGCAGAGGGAGATATTCTGGGCTGGCAGTGCTGGCAGAGCAGGAGATAGAGAAGTGCTTACACTGCACTGAGGGGGTGATGGGGGACATCAAAGGCTTGCTGTATAAATGAATATTAAAATTCAGCAGCAGCACCCCTCCTGTGTGTGATTAGCCAAGACTGGGAAAGAAAGAAAAACATGGAGACAGGGAGAGAGGGAAGTTAGACAGAAAGAGAATGATGGGGAATGTGGAGAGTATAGGAAGTCAGAGAGTGAATCTGGGATGATTAATGCCGCTTCACAAAGCTGCTTGTGGAGTGCTGTGCACGAATTATCATAATCATCGACAGCAGTGTAAGTGGCGGAACTGTGAGTCATTTCAACTCTCTCCCATCACACATCACACAACCACGGCGTGTCCGTATGATGCGTGCAATAGCCGCTTGCCGACTGGCATCGTTTTTCATCGCATAATTTGATGGAGCTCTGGCAAATTGTATGATTCTTGCTACTTGATTGTGTTTGTACCAAACACAGCAACATACTTGCGCTTTGATGAACGCCTGTGCCAAAGAGTTTTGGTCGAAAACGACACCCACCAGTTGTAAAAAAAGAAAAAGCAATAGGCCTACTTACTCCTACAACCACACTTAAGAGAGAGCACAATAAATGATGGATTTCTCACAAAATATATCTAACAATTATTTCTATATACATTTTGCCTCCTCTAAAGCAGGCATATCCATAACACGAAAGGCGTCAGGCACATCATACACACTCCCACTATAATCTACAGTGATCCTAGTCTGAGCCAATAGCCTGTCAGAGTTACTGGTTATGGGATTGCATAGAGGTCAATTTCGTTGATCGCACTCTATGGCGATGAACTCCGGCAGTAGCATGTAGGCTGCATGGCAGCTACACAGATTGGTAAAGGAGAAAGTGTGGAGAAGGGAAGAAAAACACAGAGGAGGAAGAGGAGGAGGTGTTTAGCATGCAGAGTGTAGGCTACTGCATGACACAAGGGCAGGTGATGGAACGTGAATGTTAAAACAGAGAAAAAGCAGGCAGGATGAGAGAGGGAGGGAGTGTAATGAAGTGAGAGAAGAAGGCAGGGATGAGGAGAATGTGGAGGAGGTGATGAATGTAGGAGAGGATGAGAAGAAGATGAAGGAAGTGGGATGCTTTACACAGTGTGGTATACACAATTATGTGAACTGCTCAATTCTGAACTTTCAGGAACCCAATACGAGTTTTTGTATGGGAAAAGCATGGTAAAGTGTCAAATAGCTACAAGAGTAGGTTGTGTGTGAAACACTTTTGCTGACTTCCATGGGAGGAGGAGGAAGAGGAGGAGGATGATGATGGGTGATAGATGGATGGTGTAAGAGATATTTCAAGAATACATATATATATATATATATATATATATATATAGAGAGAGAGAGAGAGAGAGACAGATTGGTTGCTCTGAGGTACGTTTTGAATTAAAGGGCCAGTGCACACAAATTACAACAAAAACATATTTTCTCCCTTATTATTATGGCATATGTCATAATAGTTTTGATTTTATTTGCCCAGATTTTGAGATATTTCTGTCTCCGCTCCACTTCAATGGAGGTGAATGAAAAAAACTCAACAGTAACATCTATTGACAGAAACGATGCCTCCGTTAGTCTTTATAATCCAAATGTGAATAGTTTTCATTGGAACACTTTTCTACCAAAGAAATAGTCCCCATGAAAACTGTTTACAGTGATGTCTATGGATTTTGTGGACCACGATTTAAAATAAAAAAAATGTAAACTATAAACTATATAAACTAAACTAAACTATAAACTATATTTATATATGAAACAAAAACGTCCTCCATGGCTAGATACCACTGTTATTTGTTTTTTTGCAATCAGGGTCAACCGACAAATTAAAATATGTTGAGCTATGACACACATCTCAACCCTACACATGTAGACATAGGTATTGATCAGTGAACAACACTGTACCAATGACTACAGGGCATTTCACACACACACACACACACACACACACACACACACACACACACACACACACACACACACACACACACACACACACACACACACACAAACTGCAGTTCCAGGACTGGCAACAGGTGTTGCTTATAGTGCCTCTTGAGCTTCAGGGGGTTGAAGCACAGATGTGAACACTCAGTCTTCAAGTAACAGTGTGTAACCAAACAGCTTACACACACACACACACACACACACACACACACACACACACACACACAACATTTTATCCGACAAAAGACTGCATATTATTTTGTACTTCAGTGTTTCCACTTTACCTATACAGCTGCACCTCTTTCTGCAAATACTGACAGTAAAACAGAAGCGTAATGAAACGGCCCATCTCAGGAGATCTGTTTCCCTTGCCACCTCCACCTCCACCCCGCCTCTCTCCAGAAGTCGTCCTTATTTCCAGAGTTCTTCATTAATTC
>CALSBV010010907.1:1987291-2021392 GCA_943590825.1 Bovichtus diacanthus | reverse complement strand
CTCTCTCTCTCTCTCTCTCTCTCTCTCTCTCTCTCTCTCTCTCTCTCTCTCTCTCACAAACAAGCAAAGACGGGGAGAGAAACTGAGTCCGTATGTGCATTAATTGTATTTGCCAAGGAAGTGAGAGCGCATCAGAGAGTGTTGATAAGCATCTCCAGTTCTCGTCCAACACTAATGTTCTCCTCTGTGCCATTATCATTAGACCTGTAAGTGGCTTGGTATTCAGCCACGAGGCCGGAAGTGAAATATGACTTTATCTGTCTGTGCCATTACGGCATATTACCATTATTGCAGCCAGACAACATATCCGCACCTATGTACAATTTCACCTCTTCCGCCCATATTTAGACTTTAATACACACACTGTATGCAGCATACTGCTTTGAATTGCCGTTTGCAATTTATTCCACTGTGGATCAATTGAGTCATTGAGTCAGTTGCATAACAGTAACTTAGTCACCAGTATGGCAGAGCCCAGTGGAGAGCTGAGGCTGAGTGGGAGACTGCTGAATGATGTGCTGCCCACACTGTAGGAGGGCAGAGTGGGAGCCTGGGAAGCCTCCAGTGCATTGTAAATAGTTAATGCAGGAGTTTTGGCTGATGCCTTGAAATCGCACCATGCCTGTGCCATATTGTTAACCTCCTGCGGTGCAATTAATCACAATGAACTGCAGGAGACATCTGTTAATGAACGACAGGCTTGGTGTGGGGAAATGGACCACTGAGCTCAGGGTTAGGGGACATGCAAATGAGCAGTGCTGCGCACAAGGCGGATATTTCACTGGTGAGTGCCTGTTGTTGAGGATGTGTAAGATAGCCGTCACTGTGCTGCCATAGAGACAAGAAGACACTTTCTGTCAGTAGAGCGTTGTGGAGCACTGTAGCTCCCTTGCTTCTAATATTACACTGTTCCCAAACCTTCTTAAGCAGGACCCGGAACAGGATGTACATCAGACCACAGACCTCTGAGAGTATTTGAGAAGAAATGCTGTTGTTACACATGCCTTCTTTCAGAATTACATAACTGTCTGTAATGTAGGTGGGGAGTACACAGCGGAACAGAGATCTGGAAAAATAACTGCATTTTTATTCACTCTCTCAGTGCTCTAGTGCAATAATAGTGAATTTAAGCCTCGCTTCATGTTGGTGAGAACACCCATTTCACCCAATTACTCCAACTTTGGGAATAATTGCAGAGTAACTCACTATTTTGATCCTAAAAGTTTGATGATGGGGCCACTTCTGCAGCAGCATTTGTGTGCCAGCATGTTGGGCCTAAAGCGTACTTCTGTTTTACAAAACGGAGCATATTCAAATGAGAAAGGAGAATAAGTTGCTTCATTACATGTCTCAAAATATGTTGTTTTAGTGTGCAGCACATCAAGGCCATAAGAAGATCATCACTCAACCACACATGTAAGACAGCCTACCTGAGCTATCCACTATCGAGTTCAGGCAATTGGACATCATGTAAGACAGAGACCCACATTTTTTTACGCATACAACCCGGTCGTTATTGTGTTTTGCATAGTGTGGTTTCCATGGAAGGGAAGTTCATACCCAGTGAAGCCGCCGCAGCTGATATGAATACAGATAGGAGTGAAAGAGGACTCAGTCACCCCGCGGGATAATAATCACACTTACCCCATTGTTATGGTTGACATGGAAGCGATCACTGTATCTTTTCACTTCCAATAAAAACGTATATCTCGGATTGGCTGCTGCGTATGAAGGTCTTCTCTCTAATCGGAAGCCTCCAATGTATCACCGTCGGTGCGTCTGCAGGAATTTGATGACAACTGGTCCATTCCCCTCCGCTGTCACCGCATGAAATCACACAGACATGTCGTTCTGCACATGGCACGGAAATCAGACCTTCTACTCCTCCTTTGGCGTTGAGGGTTTGGTGATGGAGCAGCAGCGGTGCTGTGGGAGATCCAGCGCAGAGTCCTATGGAGATCCGACAGGCGCCCTGCTGTTGTCGTGTAAATTACAGATCCTCGCTGGAAGGGTGGAGAAGCCCTGCTGCCTGAACTGGGAAAGACAACCCTCATTTAGCCACTAGATAACGCACAGCATCCCACTGTCCACCCGCGTCTCTCTCTCTCTCTCTCTCTCTCTCTCTCTCTCTAATTACCATAGGCTCACAGGCTACACCCCCACTCTCTCGCCCAGACTAGAGCTATTTCACAGCTATTCCACACTCAGTATTACCAATGCATTTCTATTATAAAGCCGATTTATGATGTGGCTCTAGGACTAAACATATATGTTGTGCTTATGCAACACCGATTTATGGCCTTTTTTTTTTTTTTTTTTTTTTAATGATTCACGTGCCAAACGCCCATTCCCCTGATCAATGCTGGTATGTGGAGTCGTTTGCATAGATTAAAATATCCTGCTGTTTCTACACTGAAGCTGTATGTGTGCTTTATTGATCTCAGCCTATCCACAGACTCCGATGTGTACCCCGCCCCCCCAAACCGCCCCACATCTGGCTGATGCATCCCCGCTTCCCACCCACTCAGATCACTGTCAGTATTGAACTGCCTACGTCACGACACCGTCCTCCGCAGTGACGTCACTCGGTCCTCAAGGGACTGATGCCATTTGATGCGTTATTGTTTTATAAGAAGTTTAGTGGGAAGTGGCCTACTCACCAAATACTCATAGAGCATTTTATTCCAAGGATGTAATATTCAGGGGTGGACAAAGTGCTCAGATCCTTTACTGAAGTAAAAGTCCTTCACCCAAAATGTTTTGCTTAAGTAAAAGTAGAGAAGTATTGTCAGCTAAATGTAGCTTACTTAAAGTGGGCGATCAAAATTAAAAGGTACTCATTAAGCTCCATTAAAATGACTATAGAATATTATATTATTATGTTTTTATCACTAATTAATACATGTAAGAGTCTTTTAATGTTGTAGTTCTTGAATCTGGAGCAAAATTTGTACTGCTGGGTAAATTGGTTGTAGCCTATAATAGGCTACTGAATCATATAATACAAGTAGGCTATGTGTTTTTTCTTATGTAAAAGGTAGAAAGAAAGGACTATAGGACTGCTGCCTTTAATATAACACAATTTAATAATAAATGTATGAATACCATAATGAATACATGGAATGATGATGGACACAGTCGGACAGAGAGCGCACAAAGCAACAATGGCAACAGTAACAACACTCATTGCAATGACCAAAAAACAGATAAATTATAGGCTCACAATGTCAGTCAATTGTTAATTGTGTCCATGGATTTAGTGCTAGTAACAGTAATGTCAGTCCTATTGTTTTCTCATCACTTCTATGTAATCATTGATGTACCATAGTGGACTTTAAAGAAAAAACACACCCTAAAATAGAATCCATGCATGCACATATGTTAACAACATTGAAAAGATCAGTTTAAAGGTGTGGATTTGAACAGTTCAGTCCCTCAGCAAACAATAGAGATAGATCAACTGTAGTGAAGATGTCATCTAGCGCAGTGGTTCCCAATCTCGGGGGCGAGACCCAAAGCGTCACAGGAGGTTACGAGGCCTTCCTGATTTTTAAGAAGAAAAAACTCTATATAGAGAAAAAACTCTATATATACATTTATATATATATATATATATATATATATATACAGTCGGAGTATATCTCAGAACATCATTCATTACCATTAATAAAACTAATTAAATTGTTAATTTTAAAGTTTAGAATATTATTTAAGCTATAAACTTTTTTTTAAATCTCATAGGATAAAGGCACGGTGAAGACCTGAACACACAGAGCCTTCATGCTAAACAGCCTTGTCCTGCATTAGAAAAGTACTCAGTTAAAACCTAGGGCCAATTGTTAGGGTGAATTTTTCAGAAAAGAAGCCTATTAAGTATGTATGATTTAAAAATGTATTAAAAAAAAAAAAAAAAGAAATATAATAAAGACAGAAAATTCTATTAAAAGTTCCTAAAATAACAACAGTAATATTCACAGGGAATAATCACAATTCATCCAAATCACTCCATTTACTCAAACTTCCTGCAGTTATTGCATTTACTCTTTGGGTTAACTGTGCAGTTGTTTGGCACTGTTATTGGTGTGCACTGAATATAACATGAAATATCAATAAAATATGTCACTTAACGTTAGTCAGGGGTCATCAGTTTACTCAATGATAGAAAAGGGGTCTCTTGAGGAAAAAGGTTGGAAACTAATGATCTAGAAATAAATCCCAAAGCTGCACCAGATAAAATGGACAATGGACAACCTAAATACACACACACAGTGATTTTACTGGCGTAAGTGGAATTTTACAGCCTTAAACTCTACTTCTAAATAGCCTAACCTTTTTTTTGTGTGTGTGCTTTTGGGTGGATTTGCCCTTTAACTAGCACGGACACGTTCCCTTTAAATCCAATTTCCTTACGTCATGGCATCAATGCGGAAGTATGTACTCAGGAAAGTAGCACCTTCAGTTTTGTTTACATTTGAAATGCAACTTGGTAAGTGTGACCGAGTTCACCTTTTGAGTAGAATGTGTTTAACATTTAGTGAACCGTTTCCATAGACATAGTCTTCAAATGAATGTACAGAGAAGCAGATTTTATTAAGTGATAAATCGTCACCGTTTTTTGAATTAGCTAGCTAGGCGCTGCTAGCGTTAGTTAGCTAACAATAATGTGCGATCACTAGTTTCGATTTCTTCAGTAAGTTTCCGTGGCATTACCTTTACAGTCGGTTGGTGACTTCCGTGTTGATGGTAGCCACAGTTATTCTCTAACTGCGGACACTACCAGCTGTATTGTCGCTCTCTTGTCTTTCTTTCAGGAAATCTGCGGAGTTGATGCTGTGAAGAACCGCAGCATGTTCCCCCGCGGCGCCGTTCCGAGGGAGCGGTTAATTTACGGCATCGGCCCGTTCCTGGCACCTCCTGTGACCCAGACCTACGATTACAACCACCGAAGCCTGGCTGGTGTCAACAAGTGAGTCTGATAAAGTCACTAACTGCTCTGGTGTGCTAGATATCAGCATCACCACTAAAATAGTAGTGAACGTTCAACTGTTTACTTGTGCGCGTATCTATCTTAACATCTGTATTTGTACACATTTCTGTTTGGTAGCTTCTATGCTCCTGGACTACAGATGTTTCCTACATATGAATGGAAAGTCAGACCACTACCCCCAATCCATCCTCCAGTCCCCCGTCCAGTCCCCCGTCCAGTCCATCCTCCAGTCCCTCGTCCAGTCCCTCGTCCAGTTCATCCTCCAGTCCCTCGTCCAGTCCATCCTCCCTACACACCAACTATGACAAATGGGCGCAAGTAAGTAATTTGGCCATTAATACTTGACTGAATAATCTGTGTTTCCTTTTTCTATTTCTTTAACCTCACCTCTATTTTATGAACATTTGCCTTTTTTAACTTGTGTTTTCACACATTTCCCTATGATTGTATGTTTCTTCCAGGAGGCAGAATGATGATTACAGCCCCAATGTTGTGAAGCGCCAACGCATCGAGTCCCCTTCACACCCATTAATAGCCTCCCCTTTACCTCAGGCCCCTCCCCCTCGCCGACCTGACCAGGCGGTGGCAGGGTCGTCGAGATCATCCTTCACTGGTTTTGATCGGTCTTATCCCAGTCCATCCCCTCTTATCCAGCCTCATGTGACTGCTGTCCCAGAAAGCTCCAACCGCCCGCAGGCTTGTGCAAATGACAAGGTACTGCATATTCAAATGACCTGAACCTGCAGTTGATATACATCAAGTCTGACTATGTGTCCATGGAGGTATGCCTGGTTTAGTCAGTTTGCATGTGTTTGTTCCCTCAGTTAAGCTGTCAGATGGTGGAGCTGTTCGAGAAGTGCCAGCAGCAAATTTCCGATTTGGCCCGGAAGGAGCTGTGCCGAACTCGGCTGCAGAAAGACATACAGAGTGTCTATGCAGGTGTGTAAGAAATACACGGCCGCGCTCAGCTCTGACTTTCTGTTGTGATCGTTATTCACTCGGTGTGTTTCTCACAGTGGCACGGCTTTACTTGACTGGATCTTCAATGAATGGATTGGGCTGCCGGAGCAGTGATGCTGATATGTGTCTGGTCATTAAGGGAAATGTGAGTATCTCCGACTCTGCGCTGTGTATGTCATCCAAAATGTGTCCGTGCAATCATAAATACCCACTTCTCTTAAACACCTGCATGTTTTTCTGTTTTCTTTTTTTTTTTTAGAAAAAACACGATCCTGTTCATGTTCTCTCTGTCCTCCAAAGGTTGTTCAAGTCACTGTGTGAGTAATAATAAACCACTTTTTTGAGTAGCAAATCATTTTGAATAATTTATTGTCCACTTTTTAATATGGTTGTGTCTTTACCATGGGAGTCGGTAACATCTACAAGGTCCTGGTCTTATCTTAACGTCCAGACACCCAGAGCCTCCTCGCATAACGCATGTCAAGTGTGAAGGACTTTAACAAAGCCTATTAGGTTGATTTATCATGAAAGCATAACACTTAATTACATACTTACTTGCTTACTTGCTTTGCTACATATAACCAACAAGTTATGCTAAACAAAATAAAGAACATACTGCAATTCTTTCAAAAAAACAAAAACAAAAACATATTTGATGTTTTCCACATATTCCACCAGGTGGAGCTATTTATCCAGTGAAGAAAGAGTTTTGATTGTTCATGAAACGAAACTAAAACAGTGATTAATCTCATGATGTTTGTTTTGATTCATAGCATATGTAGAGAGGACTCAGCTGATCAGAGCCAAAGTGCCGATCCTCAGGTTCAGAGAGAAAGGCAGGTAGGAGCAAAACAATTGTCTAAGTCCTTCTTTTTCTCCTTTTTTTTTAATATTATATTATTTTTACAACAACATTATCGAAGTAAGAAGTGTTCATACGACTCTTTTACTACTCCTACCTTCTTTAGTGATCTGGAGTTTGATCTGAATATCAACAACACGGTGGGCATCAGAAACACATTCCTTCTGAGGAGTTATGCTTATGGTGGGTGAGACGGTCAATATTTCCTTGATTTTTATGGCACTAGCTTCTCAAAAATTCCTGCCTGATTTGTAAGTTCGCTCCAACTGTGACTGATCGCTCTGTTTATTAGTCCGGCCCAAGCAGCGCATTTGATGCTTGAAGATGAGAAAGCGTTCTTGTTTTGACCTGCTGTCTTTGTGTGATGTCTCTCAGCTGATCTCAGGATAAGACCCATGATCCTTGTTGTCAAGAAGTGGGCACGGCACAAGCAAATCAATGATGCCAGCAAAGGAACGTTAAGCAGCTACACACTCGTGCTGATGGTGCTGCACTACCTCCAGAGTGCGTACACTCGCAAACACAACATCTTTTTTCATTCCCTCTAGAACTTATTGTGAATCTCATCTTGTATGTGTTGTTTTCTTTACAGCTCTCAAGGAGCCTGTCCTTCCCTCTCTACAGAGGGACTACCCCGTAAGTGTCTTTGTTGTTTTTTACCTTCTAATCCAGGTTAATTACAAGAGGTGCACATTGAAGTCAAATAGTACGTTTAACAGACAAATGATAGGAACCATCTTTCCATTCTTGAACCTTTTTTAAAAACATAAATAAAATAAAAAAGACATTTCTGCTTCTCTTTGACTTTGCTTCCTCCATCACAGAGAAATCGCATTAGGTGCTTGGTTGTAAGTCTTTCTCTTTTTGTCCTGTGCCTTGATTTTCAGGATTATTTTTATCCCCTCATGGACATTGACATGGTTCCAGAGGGACCCAAACACATTCCTCCCTACATATCAAGAAACCAGTCCTCGCTGGGAGAGCTTCTTCTGGGCTTTCTCAAATACTATGCCATGGACTTCAGGTATCTCCCAAGGACATCACGTTACTGAGTCTAGTGTTTCAGATGCACCCATGGTTCTTTTGCCTGCTCATTTTCTTGCTCCCATTCCTCATCTCCTGCTCCTCTTGCCAACGTCTTCTCCCTCCCCAGTCCCCCATCTCTGCTCTCCTTCCTCTATCCTGCATCCTCTTCTCTGGTGTCATGTTTCTGGGTGAGAGGCAGGAGCAGGTGGGACCTTTGGCCTTACCCAGCACTAACATGACATACCATGATCCCCATGTTTGCAATGTGTGTGTTACCGTGCCACGCATAGGGTTGCAAAATTCCGAGAGTATTCACGGTGGAATATTTCTATGAGAATTAATTGGAAATGACTGAACAAAAATGTAAATATAGGGGTTACCTGCTCAGGCTGTAGTTAACATGTCATATGCAGATAGAAACTAACCTTTAACCACATCATAAGCAGACATAATCCATTCATTTGCAAGTTGATGCATTTAATGAAACTCCAACATTTAAGAATTTATAGTTGAAAGACAGCACTGTGAAGTTTAATATGTTGACTCTCAAGTCTCAGATGCATTTTAATTTCCCAGAAGAATGAGTTTGCAAAAACTGCGATTTTTCACATGACAATCTTGTGTGTTTGACAGAACTAAGAATGTTCTATGTTTGCATTATCTTTCCCAAGCAAGTTCCAATCGTTTTGTTTTCTACTACACTTAATTAAACTAAAACCAACTGAGCCTGGAAGGTACATGATCTATCCCCTTGTTTGTTGACGGTACAGTGTGCATATCTTGTATGTGATTCGCTCAAATGTGCTAAGCCTCTGGTCCTTGTGTTTATCTTCAGTCTAATAATCACAACGACAACAAAAAATGCCCTGCTTTCATTTTTTTTTCTTTTCTTGCAGGTGGGACAGGCAGGTGATCTCTGTTCGAGAGGCCAAAACTTTTCCCAAGAACAATGCTCAAATATGGAGAAACAAATACATCTGTGTGGAAGGTAAACATTTCAGTGGACATTACATACCACTGGAACCACCACGTAACAATAACATGAGCCTCAGTGTTGGAAATCCAGTGAGTCACAGCAAAGCCTTGTGTTTCAGAGCCATTTGAAAGAAACAACGTCGCCAGGGCCGTCCATGAGAAGATCAAGTTTGATGCCATCCAAGCTGAGTTTGTTAAGGTACATGCCGGTCCTGAGAACTGTGCTCCCTCTATATTGTCTTTCTACCTGTAAGCCAATGAGCCATGAGTTATTCATAATCCTCCTGCTTCTCATCTCCCTGTGTCAGTCACATCGGCTACTACAGGACATGAAGGACCTGAACTCGATCCTCCCGGTCAGAGCCATCATTAATAAGGAGTCATCCAGGCGATAAGGGGTTCCTCTAATTAGAGGAGTGGACAGGAGTCTTCTACCTCAAGAGAAGCCTGTCCCCAGAAACAAAAAAGAGAGACCTTTTGTATATACTGAGAGACCTCACAGCCAGAAGGAATCTGGGACTCTGAAAGCTCTCGCTGCCTCGGTCACATACTTTATTTCCAAGTGGCAGTGCGTATTGAAAATACTTCTACGCTCACGTTGCAGACTATGCCAAATATATATTGACACTGATAATAAAAATGCAACGTTTCTGGAGTGACACCAGAGGGCTCTGGAATCATAATTCTGTTTTTATAAACTGGTGACAAAGAGATGCCGCACTGAAGCAGGATAATAATGGTCAGTGTTATTAGAGATTGTCATCGCATTCCTGGAAAGAAAGAAGTTAAGTATACTGTAAATGTATGAAAAGGCAAAACAATACCTGCACCCTACTCGTGTCTGAAGCCAGATTAAATGGAAGCGGCAACGTTTCGGTTCAACTGGCCTCCAACACGTTTATCTCCTGATCTCTGTTTTAGTTGTATCCACATTGCTAGAGCCATACTGCACAGTTTTGAAGAAGATGCCGATAATTTGCTTCTGCCACATATATGTACAGTATATACAGTATATTGTCGTCAGCCTGTATGGACCAATTTGTAACATCAAAGCCTTTCTTTCTATTTTTCTAGGTCAGTAGTGAAGCTATTGTGGGTTTAAACACCATAGACACTTTTTTCTACAGCCACATTAAATGCCCTCTCCTTTTTTATTATCACCCTCTTTAAGTTGCTAAGATCCTCTGAAAACGGAGCTTGTTTAGGTTAGTGTTATAATATCAGTGACTCCGAGAGGATCCTTAGAGCTCCGTGAGGAGGCCACACTCTGGATATTGTCATTTCTTTATCATTGCTCCTGATGTGTTGTGTTGTTATCCCTAGACAGACCTATGCTGAGTCATTTCAGTTCAGTATCTACTTGATTTAATTGGCCACAAACTGATGTTATTCACTCATTTTCTCTTCATTCAATACATCAATTATTTAAAGAACTTACACTTCAGTGTGACTTTGTCTTTGGATTATATTTTTCCTCTGCTCTTTTTGTACATTTTGTTCATTGCCAAACTTTTAAGTGTTTATTTAAAAAAATTAAATCTCTGAAGATGATTGTTTTCACTTTATATTTTTGAGCTTTATTTTTTATTTTTATTTTTTGCTATGCTAATAGAAGTTCCAAAATCATATTAAATGGTACATTAGCTTCTTTTTTCAGCTGTCATTCATATTCAGATACTGTATCTTGACTGCAGAATATTTGACAAAGTGAGGTTTGGTGGCATTTTTAATTTGATGTTTTACGGTCATTTCTTCTGGGGTATGGGATGTAAACAAGACTTAACAATAAACACCTGTTAAGCCATCCCGCAATATTCTAATTGATCACCTTGCAGATAAGAATCAAGATCCGAGACTTAATCCACAGGGACTATGCTCAACCTGGAATAGCTATTGACCATAAGGATGAATACCATCCCATAGGTCTGGTCCAGCTGATACTCTAACGTCAGGTGTCATTTTGTTTCCTCAAGGTAATTCAGATTATCAACCGACATCGGGAGCTCCGACGCTCCTGGATATTCACACCTTTTGTTTAAGTGTTCTCTGCAGCCTCCCCTGGCAGCTCTTGCACTGATTAGTTTTTGTTCTGTGGTTTGACACCTTATTACACCTAGTTTTATGGTTTCTGTATAGTGCCAGTGCTGGTAGGGGATAGATAACTCACACGATGTGTGTGTGTGTGTGTGTGTGTGTGGCTGTGTTTAGTGTAGCCTCCAGGCGCGGGGGGGGCCAGGGGGGGTACTGTTTCAGCACTATATTTAACTTAGCAAGGGGGATTTTGGTCTTAAAGTCACACTGGCTAATTCAGCTGGCACAGACCACGATAGTGTTGATTTCCCCAAATTTATAACAATCCTTTCGTGACAAGTTTATAATCTAACTGCTTCTTGGGTTAAGTGCATTAACAACAAACTCTCTGACCCAGTGAGAAGCTACCTTCTCTCGCTGCTCCCCTCTCTAGCTCAACTCCCCTCTTTTCATTCCCCACTCAGTCTATTTCTGTCCCTGGCTGAGTCAGATGAACTGCTCCCAACTTAGAATGACACAAACAGGCAGACCAACTCTTCCGAAATCAGGGTGGCTGAAAACACCAAGGGGACAATACACATAAAATCAACATCGGGAGCTGCAAAGGGAAGAGCTGGAAGATATTACCAAGATGGAGGAGTGTGAGAGTCTGGACTCGGAGATGACAGAGCTGCAGGAGGTTCGGAGTGAAGCTTCAGAGGCCATCAGCCAGGACGATGAAGACGAGGTGGAGGAACTGCGAAACAGGTGCTTTACACACTGGATCTTACAAGCTGAATAACCCCAACTGTCGCTCACTTTATGTCTGTGTGAAGTGGTGTCTTTTCTGCTGAGAGATCTAACCATGAAATATATTGAATGGAGTCTAAGAAACTACTTGTTTCCGGGATTCTTAGCTCAAATACATTTTTGCTTTAAAGAGAAAAAGGATAAGTCTTATGTCTGTCTGGATAAGTGTATCCAAGTGACACAAAGCAACACTCCATTCATTTCATTTAACAAATCAAATCATCATCTGTTCTCCAACTTATACAAGGAAGTGTCAGTCTGACACTGCAGGCAGCTCTATTCTAACATTTGACATTATTCACCATCCAATATTTTACATCTGATTTATCATGTTTCATACTGGCTGCTTTAGTTTTTCTTGCCATGTCATAAATAGTAGAAGACACTGATATGTTGGATGTATTTGGGAAGGCCAGGCATCTCTTCTCTAATATTACATGAATGACGCTTTGGGACGTCACCTTTCTGTAACCCTGCAGGAGCTGAGCTGTATTGATAGCAGGAGCAACAGCACATTTTATCATTATTTATTTTAGCTCATCACTCACATTGGCACCTTGGCACCCAACACCCGTGCCACTCAAGTAGTCATCTTGAGGGTTGATCAGCGGGTGTTACTGTGTTTTCGGCTTAGTTGCCTCAGGTGCAAAACGTGAATCGGCGGTGGTGGTTTCAATGCTGGCTTGCTCAGATATGTTTTGATTTGATTCATTGGTTTGTTCTCGGCTCGCATTTCTTGAGATCTCCTCTTACAGACTGTTTAGTCATTCCCTTTCACTTCTCGTGAATTGCGCAAACACTCCTTACTCTAACTCTGTCCATTTCTCTGTCTTCCAGTCTGCGAGAGGTTGTCCAGGACCCGTCTGTGAAGCCCAAACTCCAGTGCCTGATGGTGGATCAATCGTTCTCCATGGTAACTGTTCAGAGCGAGGACAGCGGTATTGTTTGGGAGACGGCCTCTAGCCGCTGCTCTACCCCCTGGGCCTCTGAGACCAGCTCCATCTCTGAAGCATACAGCATGGATGGCTCTGGAGCCGCAGGGAAGATCACCATCGTCTTTGATGAGGAGAAAATAGTCCGTAGGAGGACGAGGTCTGGAGGAAGGAGCAGGTTGGGGGACAGGCTGAGCCGACCTGGTAGTTCAAGATCGGCTTCAGTGCTGGGAGTGGAGAGGCCGGAGATGGCAGGGGTTTCTCTTCCCAATGTCAAACAGGAGAAAACAGAAACAGAGCCAGACTTGGAGGAAATCAAAAACAAAGATCAGCAGCTGTTTAGTTTGATTTCAGAGGGTTATGAGATTCTCAACATCAGAGTACCCTCCAAACTTCCCACTGTGGATGAGGAGGAGAGCACAGAGTTGCAGGACAATTTGTCTTATTTGGACCAGACTCCAAAGATCAAGTCCCGAAAACACGACTGGTCACTGCAACAGAATCATGTCCTGCCAGAGAAGGAGGAAATACTGGATCACCAAGAGGTATTTATTGATTTACCTGATTGATTTGAGTGGGTTTAATAATAAGGTATTTCTTTTCCACTTTCTACCAATAGTTTTGGTTTCATATGCCTTTTTCTGCTCTTCACATGAAATGAAAATATTCATTTGTCTAGTAAAAGGCTGTTTTAAACCCTTAATTGTCCTCTATAGATTGACTTGCTGATTATGATCTTTCCTCAGCCCTCAAAGCAAAACTCTTCTAAGCCGTCAGTGGACACAGAGAGCGACATAGACTACTTTGAGAAGTTTACCCTGGTTGATGTGGCGGTTCCTGGAGAACAAGCTCCAGAGCTGCAGGAGGAGGCAGAACAGCCTGCAGCAAAGCCCCAAGTAGAGGAGCAAAAGCCGACTAAGGAGACAGCCACAGACAGCCCCTCTGCATCAGAGGACTCCTTTGTCTTTGTTACGGATGTGGAGATGGTTGGGGAACACCTGGATGAGGTCTTCTACGGAGAAGGTGCTCCTGCTGACGATCTGCAGCGGAGAGAAGACGATGAGGCGGATGGTGGGATGAGAATGAGGCGAGAGAGCCAGAGATCTGTGAAGGAGAAAGGTTCAGTGTTGTTCGGGAGTGAAGACACCATCCTCACGCCCATTTTTATCTCCCCTGGACCCCCTAAGATCATTGACCTTATCCTACTGGAGGAGCCCACCGCCATGTCTTTCATGTACTCGGACCTTTACGAGGATGCTGTAGGCGAGAGGAGGAAGAGTGACGAGGAACACTCTGAGGCAGAGAGCGTTGCATCTGAGAAGACTTATAGGAGACGTTTGTCAGATTCAGAGGAGGCGGATGGGTACTTGGAGAAGTTTACTTTGAAGGATGAAATTCCCACAGTGGAGGTTCAGCCAGAGTCAGTGGAGGATCAGAGGGAGGGGAGGATGATGTGGTCGCAGAGTGGGTTTGACATGACAGGATGTCTAACAAGACTGGTAAAAGAAGAAGACGAGGACAAGACAAAGACAGAGGAACCAAAGACAGAGGAGGTCAGTGTTGTAGATAAAAGTGAAGATTTACAATCAGCAACATTTGACGAGAAAAGAGAAATAGTTGCAGAGGCAGAAAAGGAGAGGGAGGAAATACAACTCTCCATGGTGACTGAAGAGCAGGCTGTCAGAGGAGCCCCAGAAGAATCAACGCAGGAGTCTAAACTGGGAGAAGGTCAGGTGGAGGATCAGGAGGTGAAACATGAGGTAAAGGGGGACCAGACCGATCCTCCTGAGAGCCGCACTGATGAAACACTCCGTGAAACTCAGCAGGTGGACAGTAAAGTAGAGAAAACAGAGGAGAGTGAAGAGCATCAGATAGAAGTGCCAGCAGAAACTAGCATTATTGAAACTGAGCAGCCATGTCAGACACGAAAAGTGGTAGAAAAAACAGCCGAGGTAGTTGTGAAGGCTGCAGAGGAGACAGCTGCGGTAGCACCCGTAAGCAGTGAGGCGCTCATCACTGAGAAGAGTTTGTCTGAGGAGGCTCCTGACAGTAAGATGGTGGCTGCTGATGAGGAAATAGAAACCGAGGCCCCAGCAGAAGTGAAAGAACCTGAGACTAAAAGGCAGGAAATGCCCGCCCCAGCTGAAATAGAGACATCTGCTGAAACATCTCTGCGTGAGGAAAAAGAAGCGGCAGAAGTTGTTCCTGAGGATGTTCCACCTGTAGAGGTCATCACTGACTGTGGTTCTGCAGTACACGCGTTGGTGGAGGTAACTGAAAAAGCAGTGGATGATAAAGAGATCCAAACTCAAGTTCAGATTGATCTTGAGGAGGTAACAAGTGTTCAAGCAGCAGCTCCTGAAGGAGAAGAAAACGCTCTAGCAGAGGAAACTGCAGTTGAGAGCCAGTCGCCTGAATTTATTCCGGAAGCTGATCAGGAGTCAGAGGTTAAAGCAGAGATTTCAAGTGAAGTAACCGAGCCTGCGATGCCAGAAGAAGTCAAGACGGATTCAGATAAAAAAACATATGACACACTCGAATCCAACCAGCATCAACAAGAGATAACTGAAGCTAAAGCTAAAACATCCACAGACGACACTGGGAGTGTTGCTCAGGAAAAGGTGAATGTAGGTGATGAGTTAATCCTCCTTGTCCCCAAAGGACAAGCCATAGAGATGGACATAGAGATCAGTCAGACGCCAGAGAAGACGACAGGTGATACAGAAACTATTTCTGAGCCTGATAACGCACGTGAACGTCTCCTAGCACCTGAAATCACCACAACATGCCACCCAGAGGCTCTTCAGGCCCCAAATGAAGAAACAATGACAGAGCCTCAACTGGAAGAAAAACCAGAAGTTGCACTACAGGAAGACACACTACCCAGAAACGAGTTGGACAATAGGTACACTCCTCCAGCACCTGTGGAGGAGGCCAACGCAGAGGAGCAGAGGATGGAGTTGGACTTTGAAGAAGACGAGGGCATCTCTTCCCCTCTGAGGAGCTGTACTCCCCAGGAGGATTTGTCCGGGCTACACAGAGAGGATATACAGTCAGAAACAACCGATGTAGAACAAAAGGTAGAAATGCACAAGGTGGAAGAGGCCCCTGAAACGAGCATTGTTCAAGAGGATTCAAGTCCAGAGATGAATCTGCACACAGAGGGTGTAGACCAAAAGATGGAGCAAGATGAGGCCGTTGCAGAGGCTCCAGAGGTGATTGTTGATGAGCTTGAATATGAGATAATATCTAAACAGGATGTTATAGAGATGCCAGAACCTGAAACACAGAGAGATGCAGAGGAACCAAAACCGGAGTCTGGTCAGGAGAGAGAAGAGCGGATGGAGATGGAGGTGGAGGAGAAAGTATTTGATCTGTCCCCAGATGAAGAGCTCATTGAGGCAGACTATGAAATCATCGATGCAGAGGAGGAGAGTCAGGCCCGACTGGCTGCTGAGCTGCAGGGGATGGACTGGTTCTGTCTCAACTGTGGACGTCTGCTGTCAGAGGACGAATGCAGGTCTGATGAGCATCACAGGCACAAGGTGACTGCTGTGGACCAGGCCTATGAGGAAACCAAGGTAATGTACTGTGTGGGAACATGTTTTATATAGCCTATATATATATATATATATATATATATATATATATACAGTATCACACACACAAAATACTGTAAATAACAGAAACACTTCTCTGTATAATGTAATAGAGTTCAACAGCAACACAGACTACATCCTAAGTAAGTGTAAGACATACAGTACATATACATGATGAACAAGAAAACTCATTAAAAGTGTGAAATTAATACAATAGATATTAATTGATTCACCACATTTAATTATTCCACTATAATTTTTTATTTTTATTTATTTATTTTTAAATAAATAGCTTAGCTGTAAAACTATTTATTACTACTAGTTAATAGTAGTAGAGCGTCAACAACTATTAACATTATGTTGTGCAAGTAATGTTTAAGTAAAACATGTGGTTTAGTTAACATGCACAGTATTGAAAAGATTATTTCTGAATATTACGCAATGAACATGTATTGAAGGGTGTAGTAAAATGTTAAAAATAGATTTAAAGGACCATAGTTCAACATTTTAGGAGCAAATAAATGTCCAAAATGTTGAAGTATTTCTTTTTAGACCAGAATGTTTTTTTCTTTTTCTGGCGTTCTGTGACTTCACAGCGTCTCCCAGATGTTCGATCATATTTACTGGCTGCCGCTGAAGTGACGCAGCAGTAGACGTCTGATTGCATGCTGTAATCAAATAGGAGCTCATCATCATACACTTTAACAGCATTATTACAACACACGGTTATCATCATCACACACTTTACTGGCATTAGTTTCGGTCATCATATAATAAAGCGGTCTTAAATTAGTCTTTCCATTCATGCTGGCAGGCTGCACGCTCTCAGGCTGCTGGCAGGCTGAGAGCGTGCACATTGAACTGGTGTGATGTAATGCTCTGCTTTGATCTGTGGAAAGGTCCAGTCCCACATCATAAAGCGGAGACTGATATGTGATCTGTTCTCACACATACACACACACACACACACACACACACACACACAAACACAAACACACTGTTCTCCCTCGCTGTCCCTTTGGGTTATCACAGGGTCAGCCATCTGCTTTTTAAAATATGTATTGATATTATAGTGCCTTCTAGAAATCGAAGTGTTGTTGTCTTTTACTTGCATCTGTCCAGTTTTTAACCTGCGTTGGACACTTCATTCACCAGGAGAGACAATATTCAGTTTTTGATAGTTTTTCTGTCAGTTGTGAGGATACGTTATACGACATGGGCTAAAGTGACAGACAGCGTTTGGTAAACAATCGCATCTGGTTTCTAAATCAAAGGAAAGCTTGCTCAAACTGTGGCTGATCAAATGTCATTTCCAGATGATATTTGAGCCAGGTAATGTCCTTGTGTGATGTAAATAAGACAGATATCAAAGCTAAAATGCAAGTCTGACTTCAATCGAAGTTTACCAAAGCAACTTTGCAAAACTGTATCCAGTCCAATCCTCTGAGTTCGAATATGCAATGCAATCCTTCTGCACCTCTTTAGACATGGATGTGTGCAAGCTTGCTCACACATTCTCCCTCACACACACATACCTGTCTTCTGACTCTTAGTGGAGTGACGGTCAGCCTTAAATGTGAGCTGTCAGTGTCCGGGTAGTGACAGGGGATTGCGCCATTCTTCCTCCTAGAATATCTTTGCCCGATGATTCCCCTTAAAGCTGCAGTAGGTAACATTTTAACCTAAAGATGAACCTGTTTTATTGGTCTAAATAACGACAGGAACGAGCATCCGCCTCTTGTTAACTGGGACTCCACAGATCCATCAGATTGCCTCAATAAAGTTCATATTTCACATATTTATTTGGTTCAGTTTTAATGTCATGTCTACAAACTTGCAATGAACATATCTTTCCTTAATGAAACGGTTACATGTTTTTCAAGCTTTTCTTATAATCTTATAATATTCACATGCACATACAGTATGTACATTTCAGTTATTCTGCACTGTGTCCCCATCTCTTCCATTGGAGATGTGTTGTGAAGGGATCTCTATATGGTGTAGGAGTAAATAGAGCAGGAATAATGACTAATTGATAAATAATGAATATATATAATAATGACTGACTAATAGCTCTTTCAATGTACATATGGGCATGAGAGTATTCTTTTGAGTTAGACTTGAGTCTTTTAATCCCAGCGGTATCTTGTTTTCAGAGGCTTTGGGATGTAAACATGATATTTTACCTACACGTGTGTTTTTTAATCAGGAGAAGCTGAGTGACTGGATCTCGGAGCTTCAGGGGAGGTCAGAGAACATCGAGGACCTGGTGTCTGAGCTGGAACTGGCCTACAACTCTGTAGAGGTAAAACAAACTTACCTACAATACGTCTTTTCCATATTTGCCATCAGACCAATATATACACAGCGATGTCATGAGTTTACTTGATACACGCTGCTTCATTTGTGCATATTTGTAAATATAATATCTCTGTTTTCCCTCCCTCTCCTCTCGAGCAGGACCAGTGTGTGGAGAGCGAGGCGGCGATGCAGGCGCAGAATGAGGAGATGATGGCTCTGGTGATGGAGCAGTACAACAACATGTCTGTCAGCATGGAAGAGGAGAAGAAGTCCAAACTGGAGCAGCTATACGACCAGATTGTCTCCTTCCAGGAGAGCATCGACTCCGCCAAGGCTACTCTGGAGACCACGGCCAGAGAGGCTGAGACTGACGCGCGGGTGAGTCCTGAGGCTTGTTGATCAGACGTATCACATTCCGGCCAATGATCAGGGTTTATGACATATATGATTAATGCCTCTTTTATCTTTTCTCCCACTAGTCACCTGAAGACATTCATGCAAGGTAATACGCTTTCAGTGAATGGAGTGTGAGCTAGTATGGTTTTTCTAAACAGTTTATACTAAAATGTTAGTAGATAATGACGACCAATACAGCTCGACCTGCAGTCGGAGCTACAGTATACCTCGTGCTCTGCTCGGGATATAGAAAATACATGTTTTGACACTGACTTGTGATTGTGGCTAAAGGCTAATTCTGTGGTTGTATGGTCAGTCTCAAGACAGCTCTGGACTCAGCCATGTCACTGGAGCTGGGTCCCAAGGGCCTGCTGGTGTTCGAGGACTATGCCAAGGGCAACACTTCCAGCTCTAACCTTGCACAGCGCAAGGGAATCCCAGGTTGGTCTGATGTAAACATCGCTCTGCAGATACACCTGACATCCCTAAGAAGTCTTGTGCAATGCGCATGTATGTGGCAGTTATAAATCTTGTGTGTCTCCTGGCCTGTGCCTCAGTGCCTCAGAGGCCTACGCTGCAGCCACAGGAGCCAGGCTCAGCCACCAGCACCAGCGTCACCGTGTACTGGAAGGTCAACCCTGGAGATATCATAGACTGTTTCCAGGTCTACTGCATGGAGGATCCACAAGGAGGTAAATATGTTCAGGAAGGGGTTTGAACTGGGAAATGGCAGCCAAAGTTTGTAGTCCTCCCATCTTATTTTTATTTGTTTTTTAAAACACCATCTACTTCAGTTCAGCTGATGTACTGATTTGACAGAATTTAAAGCTAAAGGATCATTTTAATTAAAAATGCAATTATTTCTTATTTTTGTTAAGGGGACAGTTCACCCCAAAACATATACATAGAAAATATATTTTCTTTCTACCGAACTACACCGTAGTCCATGAGCATGCGGTTGGTGGGTGTAGTTTGGTAGAAAGGAAATAGTTCCTACATGAAACTTCTTAACACAACAAGGTCTGTGGGTTATTTTGAGTAACCATGTCATGATTTATGGAAAGAGACATTGCTGCTGAGTTTTTCAAAAATATTTGTTCTGGCACTTTGAACACCACAAGCCATCTGGTTGGATTATATTTTTACAGCATCTCAAACACTCTGCAACTTACACCAAAACAATCTAGATTGATAACTAGCACAACAGTTAAAAAGGAAAAAAATATGTATTTTTGATTTTCCTTTACTTTAGAATAGGTTTTCACAAATGCAAATTTTAAAGTACACTATCTTGTATCTATAATAGGTAAATATAGTTGTTATGATATCTAACTGTGACTTTCCGAGTTACTAAATCCCTTTACAAGCGGTGCATGTGTTGTGGCTGCTGTTGTCCACAGCTGTGTCAGAGGAGTACCGTGTGACAGTGAAGGAGAGTTATTGTGTCCTGGAGGAACTGGAGCCCGACAAGACCTACAAGGTGTGGGTGATGGCTGTCAACTATACAGGCTGCTCTCTGCCCAGCGAGAGACTCGCCTTCAGAACTGGTCAGTCCACACAGAAGCTAAAAGTTACAACAATAGCACAACTTTTCTTGTGATTGCGAAGGGAGTTTAGATTGGTAATTTCTGTCATATTACTGTATCTCCATTGTTGGGTGTCCAGAAAGACCTTTAAAGACAATTATTGACGTCTTGTTTCAGCTCCATCAGTGCCAGTGATCGACACAGAGCGCTGTACCGTCATGTGGGATTCAGCCACGCTGCGGTGGAGCTCAGCAAATGTGACTCCTGAGCAGACTTACACCCTGGAGTACTGTCGCCAGTATGAGCTGGAGGGAGAGGGGCTCAGGTGGGTGTTTGTTTTAACCACATAGGTACATGTGTATAGATGGGTGGGAAAGGACAGAACAGTGCGGTAATTTAACATATTTGGAATGCCAGTCAATTTGGTGTAAAACAAACTCATATGCTGCTGCTGCTGCAACAACTGAAGCCTTATCTCATTTTAGCCGGACACAAATCTACAGAAATATTCTATGAAATGTTTGATACACCAAGATTTCTTTCTAACTTTAATCTACCTGCGTGCCTGTGTGGGGTGTGTGTGACATCTCTTAGGTCCATCTCTGGCATCAAACGCTGTGAACAGAGGGTTCTCCTGCAGCCCAATGAGAATTACCTGTTTTACATCAAAGCTGTGAATGAGTCTGGAGCCAGCGAACAGAGCGAGGCCGCCCTCATTTCCAGCAAAGGTACCAAAACACACTGTGCTTGTACTTCTATCTGCGTGTAACATTACACAAATACAAAAGCGGTACAGAATTCCTGTAGTTTGCTTTAGACATTTATTTTCAAAACATTATTTTCTCTTACCTGTGGCTGTTTTCAGGGACAAGGTTCCACCTGCTGAACGCTTCAGCTCACCCTGCTCTGGAGCTGTCAGTGGATCAGACCACCCTGCACTACTCTCAGGACGCACGTGAAAACACACCCTCTGCAGACAGACAGTGAGTTTCAGTCAGCGACTGAGAGTTTATGCATAGCATGTGTAAAATAACAGAAACTTAAACAAGCTTTAGTGTGGTTTGCAGAGGTCCACAGGTATGGAATGAGATTGATAACACTATAAAAATGTTGTTATCTGTGTCTGTTTTTAAAAAGAGCAACTCAAATATGTTAAAGCTTGAATACCCTAAACTAGTTACTCTACTCTGAAATCCTTTTAATTGTTATAATTGTTATTTCCGCTTCTCCTATGTCTGTATTTATTGTATCTTACCTACTGTATTTAACCACATATATATCTATATATAGATATATAGATATATATATAGTCCAGACTGATGGAATAAATGTTATGGGACCATTTAGTATTAGTATTTAGGGTTGATTTAGTTAGTTCTTAGGATTGTAGGTGTTTTATAGGTTGTAAAAGTTAATGTATAACAAATAATAATAATCAAATCTAGACAACTAGTGGTAAACATATATTTAAAATACTATCTGCTAAGTGTCTGGGTCCTTTATTCTCACTCTTCAGTCCCTTTTCACATATCTATATTATGTCTTGTGATTGTACTTTCATAAACTTATTTTGTATGTTTATGAATAAGGTGAATCTGAACTGAGTGTTTACGTGTTTTCTAGGTGTCCATCCATCCTGGGTGAGCTGCTGCCGGCACGAGGACATTACTACTGGGAGACCCTCGTGTCAGGAAGCACAGCCTACAGGCTTGGAGTGGCATACAGCACGGCCAATAGAAACAGCCCACTGGGAGAAAACAGCCTGTCATGGTGTTTGCAGTGCATCCCGACACCATCAGGGTATGCATAAAGCAATTTATGATACCATGCGATGATACTTTATTGTCAGATGTAGTCCAAATAATTTTCTTGCATCACAGTAGATCCAAGAGAGAGAAGTTTTGACATTAAAGCGGCGGACAGCCACTTGTAGGATTAGAAAACTGTACTCCCCATCACTGTTCTGGTCTCAACCCTCTTTTTCTTCACTCTCTTCGTGTGTCCAGCTGCAGGTATCAGCTGCTCCACGATGACGTTCTGTCCAGTGTGTTTGTGATTGAGATGCCTGAGCGAGTGGGTACTCTCCTGGATTACCAGCATGGTCGTCTGTCTTTCTACAATGCCCAAAGTGGTCAGTTGTTAGGCACTCTCTGCCAGCGCTTCACCCAGCCGTGCCACCCTGCTCTGGCCCTGGAGATGCCGGGCAGCCTGGAGGTCTGCATGGTGCTGGAGGTGCCGGAGTTTACCAAGGACAGCTAGCTCTGCTATCTGCCTCGCACACTGAGGAGTTTACAGTTCATGTTGGACATAATTGAGAACACTGCAGATGTGACAGGACATAAAATATACTGGTATCCACATTTAACAAAGAAGACATATTGGGCCCCATTCTTCTATGGGTTTGTGTGTTTTTGGTGAGATCCAATCTAATCAATATAGTGCAAGTCGTCTCTGATTTACAGGAAATCAATTCAACGTGTATCTCTTTTGTTAGCAGAAATGAAAATGTCTTGTAAATACCAAAAACAGAGGCAGTGAAAATGAATAATGACGGAGTGTATTTTAGTGCCTTGAATCTTTTTCACAGGTGAGTTGTTTTGTTTTGTCAAGGGAGAAGTGAAATGTTGTGGGTCATTTTGTAAAATCGACAATAACATAAAGCTAATGTGATTGTTTCGTACTGTTCTGTAAATGTTCTATGATTTACTCATGTTCAGAATATTGAAGTCAAACACACACTGTACTGAGACAAACAAAAGTTAAAGCCTTTTGTCGACAGAAAGTTTAGACACTGAGTTTATAGCTCCAACATAAATACTGTGGCACTTTCAAACTGTATTTCATATTGTGAATTTGTGTAAATAACCTTTGTAAACAGATGTGATCTCTTCTATATTTTGCTATGTGCCACCCACTGCAAGAGGAGATGAATTGTTTTCCTTTCTTTTGACTTGTAAACTGATTTGAACATGTTTATTTTTCTATTTGCACAACTGGACTGACTGTTTGTTTTCAGCTCATCAGCTTCCTAACATACACTCACCACTAGAGGGCCTCAGCACTCCATTAGCTGTGATAGTGGCTCTAAATCTGGCTCAAATGCAATTCTGCCACCAATCCTAACAACTTCTGCTAAATCTATCATGCATTTAGACGTCCAGATTGCTTTTGTTGACTTCCAGCTACTGTAGATTTGGGAGCCTCGCTGACAAAGCCACATGGTTCTCCAGGGGACATGTCTTTCACAATTATACAACTATTTTTCCAGGCACTGGAACCTTTTCCCCTCATTCCTGGTGAAACAGAGAGAGGACAGTTAAAGGGAGATGAGGGGTGTGGGGCAAACACTCACAGACCATCAGAGAACAGCGACTGGCTTCCATGTGATCTGTTGGACTGCTCAGCTGGAAGCGGAGAGGCAGCTTTTTGAAAAGCCTAATTTCCCTGAGACTGGGACTGATAACACAGGGTTGGGAAGTTGGTACTTTTTTTTATTGTAGCTGAACTCCGAAAAAGTCTCGGTTTGTGTTACAGTGGAAAGTTAGGATCCGGTCTCGCTGCTGCAGACTGGGGATTGTTTTTGTACCTCATCTCAATACCTTTGTTCTTTGACACGATAAAATAAGCTGTATTCTACAAACTGAGAAAAATAAGATGACAATAGTGCCTTTAATTCACTGCAATTGAAAGGATGCAAACATGTAATATATATATATAAAACAAATGCACACTATTGACAACATTTCCAAATGTGATTTTATTTCCCCTTTACTTCGCCTTTTAAATAGCCAGCCAAGGAAAGCCTCAGCAGGAGCCTCTCCCTCACGTGACCGATGACATCGACAATATCTGATGTCAAGTATGCATCATCTCTTTTCAGCTTGATCACACTAATTTTTTCCATTTCTAAAGGCCAAAACCAAACAAAGAGCTCTCTATTCTTCCAACATCGAAGCAACCGATCACACAAGCATGGTGGGCAAGGGTGACATTTTCTGTAATTATCACTGGAAAAACAAGTCACCCAATAGCACGCCTCGCTGCGTCGGCTTAGAGGAAACATCTACATATTTTAAAGCACAAAGTAGGCCGCAAACAGCTCTCATAATTTTTAATTAGGCTCCAGTTGACTGTTTATAGGCAAGTGAAATGACATTAAGATGTTTATTTTGCATGAAAAAAAGAAAGACACTGGTTGGAATGACCATATTTGTATTTCAATAATAGGATGACGGTTGTTACCAACCATCCACAGAATGAACAGTAACAGAAAATGACTAAGATAATTTATGGCAATGTATCAAAATTATGAAGGACATCGTTAACATTTTGACAATTGTACAAAGACACCAGCAGTCATGAAGGCACACTGCACCCATATGGTCCTCACAAGCCTCCTTGTTTTCCAATAACTTTTTTGCAATTGGCAACACGCATACAGACACACCAATGAATGCTTTTGTTACAGGATACAGTGCTATAAAAGGAATGTAACCATAAAGTGATTTTTTTTGAAAGTTGCAAGAGCCAAAGTATCTTTAACAGTATTCCTACTTTTAGTCTTGGCCAAAGAGAACCAATGAAAGTAATGGCATGGAGTAAACACAGTTCAGCTATTTATGAGCTGTGAGGACATTAGGGAACATGACAGTTAAAAAAAAAAAATGAAAATGGTGGCAACTCATTTCACTTTCCAAAAAAAAAAAACACTTTCAGAAATTCAGCGAAAAAAAGGCAGCTAATGAGACATTCCCAAATGGGACAGACACTTCAGTTTTAACAAGGTGAACGTTAAATAGGCACAGCATATAACAACACAGCAGAGAAAAACAAAACAATATAAATGTTGTACAAGATTGCTTGTGGAAAACCATGGCAACAACAGTGAGTGGATTGTTAATGAAACAGAATATCTTGCGTAACAAATAAACTATAATTAAAAGACACTATGGTTTCTGAGACTCTCTCAGAAAAACAAACTCAGATTAGTCCCACATATTCTGCATGAAGAACTTAATACAGTGTGTAGAAATTACCTCAGTTTATCTGGCAAAGATTGTGAAGAAGCTGATCAGCCCTAGAGGAAACATTGCATTGATTTTTATCATGAAAGTATTTACAACTATACAAGCTATACAAAGCAGAGGTGAGAGCAAAGCAAAATAAGTGATTGGATATTCCTATAGTCATGACCGCATACATACTATACTGTACATTACTCTAATTTTAATGTCATTAGAATTTACACATTTCTTTTTACAGTGGATATGAGGAAGAGCGTGTGTTAAAGGACCTAAGACCCTCCATGATAAAACACAGATGTATAAACTGGTGTAACATAAGATAAGTAAACAAATCTAGGTGCTCTAGGACAACTGTTCTATTTTAGTTAGCAATCAATCTTTAAAGGCATACTATGCAGGAATCCTCGCTTACTGTTGTAAACACAACATTCAAAGTTTGCCAGAACGCAGTCCAATGTACCTGCAGCATCACATACGGCAGGAAAAGTGAACGACCCCAGATTCACTTTCGTTTTGGAACAAGCTTTGTCCGATTGGTGTTACACCGTGCTACATTTGCGCTTTATCGCTGCGTTACCCAGTAACATATTGAACAAAGCAAAATAAGAAAGGCAGGTTCTATGCAGATACATACATAAGTGATGATTGAGAGAGATTTGTTTTTGTATGAGTCTATACATTGTTTTTTTTTTTAGGAAAATCCTGCATAGTATATCCCCCCCCCCCCCAATATCCTCATGACACATTAACAAGTTTCCTTTTGTGCATCAACTGTAGTGATATGAAAAACATAACGGAAAATACGTATTTCTTACAGACAAGAAAAGGAAGAAGAGGTTAAAGAACCAGTGTGTAGGATTGAGGGAAATTTGTTGGCAGAATTAGAATAGAGTATTCATAACTAGGTTTTCATAACTATGTTTTCATTGGTGTGTCACCTGAAACTAAGAATTGTTGTTTTCGTTAGCTTAGAATGAGCCTTTCATATCTACATAGGGAGTGAATCCTCTTGCACGGAGTCCGCCATGTTTCTACAGTAGCCCAGAAGGGAGAAGAGAGGGCCTTTTGTTTTTTTACGTTAGCTGAAGGCTCCCGTAGGTTCTTCTTCACGCTTGGAAAGGGAGGGGTGAGCGGAAGTGTATTCAGTTGGTTGCAATATGCCACCTCACTGCACGATGCCACTAAATCCTACACACTGCTCCTTTAAGTGGTCCACTCAGAAGTCAAACTGGGCCACTTCTTTTCCCTGCTGGACTTTTCATTTCCTTCAGCTTTCCTTTCGACTTTCTATGTCTTTCTCATCAAACACTTCTTAGCATTCCATCCATAACCACATACATGCACTGAACCTTTTTAAAAACCTCACTAATGCACTTTTCCTTCTCTTTCAGACAACCATCTTTGAAATCTATCATCATTATGTCTCTGTAAAATAGCGTCTTCAATAATTATATAGTCATACTTTCATTATTAGATGATTTTCCATTCAAACTATAGTTCAGCTGGATGACATTTTTCGGATTTTAGGGTGTTGAGTCAGATTCAGAACTGCACCTTTCAGCTACAGGCTGTAGCTCCTCCTTTCATAAGGCTGGATCAGGGTGGAGAGGTCAGGGTGGAGAGGTCAGGGTGGACAGGTCAGGGTGGAGAGGTCAGAGTGGACAGGTCAGGGTGGAGAGGTCAGGGTGGAGAGGTCAGAGTGGACAGGTCAGAGTGGAGAGATCAGAGTGGACAGGTCAGAGTGGAGAGGTCAGAGTGGAGAGGTCAGGGGTTAGGCAGGAGTAGAGCTCTTCTCACTGGCCAGACTGGGTTTGGGGTCTGGTCTGTGGGGTTTGTGCTGAGGGCTGCTGCGAAGGTTGTCATCCATCTACAGTACAGGATGTCCAGGTTAGTTAAAACACATATGCATAAGCAGAAAACGATATGATAATGATTGAGTAAGAGACACTTTATATACTTTTAGCACAGCTGAGACTGTACCTGCCAAATGCAACCATGAACCCATGCAAAGAGACGGTAAAAGGAAAGCAGAAGCACCTTCTCTATTAAGTTGGACTCTTTGTTTACAAGCTGAGTTAGTTTCTGGAGGTTGGCATCCATTGTTTCCTGAACAGGTGGGGAAGGACCTGGAGAGAAATGGCATAAGGGGACACCCACAGAAGAAGATTGCAGAGAGTCAATGGAGAGTGTTAGGCCAACCAAAAATAGAGCAGAGAGCAGATACAAAGAGCAAGCATGCAGCGAAACAACGATGTGAGAAGAAAGAAAATGCTGATGATGTTAGTTGTTTTCTGTGCATGTGTATGTATGTAATGTGAAACGTCCCCCTCCATCTTTGTGTGTGCAGCAATCTTACAAGGGTGGTCCGAGCTGAAGTAGAGTGCAAGGATGTTGTCACAGAAGCTTGTGAGGTTATCCAGCTGTCGGAGGTGGCTCTGCAGAGGGCTACTGGGGAGACTGGCTTTGTAAATTGGAGCCACAAAACCAAACACAAAGGCGTCCAGACTGGTTGGCCTACAAAACACAACGAGCGATATAGGGCTATGAGACATCAAAAGCAGTAGAAGTTTCAGTAGTTAACTAAAGAAAAAAATGGCAAAAAATGTATTTCACTACTTGCAAATATGAATGTAGTTGAACTACCAGCAGGCTACTGCAAAACGTAGTTAAACAACTAATTTAATTACATGTAGTTTACTCCCCAACGCTGCATATATGGTCCTTTAAATGACAATGAAGAACTCACGAGTTGCCAAAGAAGTAGGTTGCAGTTCCCAGTCTGTAGGAGAGGAGATTCAGGCACTCTTTAGCATCACTGTAGATCTGAGGCCGACAGTGAGAAAGATTTACAGTTGTGAAAAAGAGGACTTTCCAGTCACAGTTACACAGAGTTGAACCAGACGAGTCAATATTTACCTTTCCCTCCACCTCAGTGATTCTGTGTAGCGGCGCCTCTCCTTTGGTTAGAAGGATGCGAGAGAGGGCGGTGTTGGCATGCCGTATTGGGACGAGAAAGTTAAGAGGGAATGGCGAGCGGGAAGCAAACCATGGCCGTGTCAGATTGGCGTAGTTTTCTGCATCCACCCAGAAAGTGTGCAACTGTGGGACACAAAGCATCACTAAGTATTAACAGTAGTCACAGGTTAGTCCTCGTCAGGGAACAAGCAGAAGAGAGGTGGTGTTACCAGAGCTGGTCGTAGTTTCTCTTCCAGCAGAGCGATGTATGCCATGGTGTCTGCTCCTTGTCTGGCTGACAGTTCATAGTCTGCATTAAACCTCTGGGGAAAAAAAAAAAAACACTTAACCAATAAAAAAAACAGTGACGGACCACCTAACTCCCCAAATATCCAAAAACAACAGGCCTGCTTACCACTCCAACAGTATATTACAAACTACAGGCTAATATTGAGCTTTATGTGACCTTCTCTACATCGTTCGTTCACACATTAAATCAACAATACAAATACAACAAGGATTCTACAAGCATTTCATTCATATGTCATCTAAACGGTAAATGCTGATAGATTTTACACATCATATGAAACGTAGACTACATTTATTACTGAGTTTATGTCGGAGCGAACAGAGTTACTTACTTATGAAAATTTTTCATGAAAATTAAGTTTTTTTTAAATACATATTTTTTCCATGAAAATTAAGGTTTTTTTCACATCCAAGCTTTTTTCATGAAAATATTTCATGAAATATTTTTTCACATCCAAGCTTTTTTCATGGAAAAATATAGTATTTTTTCATATCCAAGCTTTTTTCATGAAAATTAAGTTTTTTTTTTTTTTACTTAAAGCTTTTTCCGTGAAAATTAAGTATTTTGACATCCACGCTTTTCTGAAGAAAATTAAGTTTTGTTTGACAGCCAAGCTTTTTTCAGGAAAAAAAAAATAATAATAATTCCATGAAAAATAAAGGATTTTTTCACATCCAAGCTTTTTTCATGAAAATATTTCATGAAATATTTTTTCACATCCAAGCTTTTTCCGTGAAAATTAAGTATTTTGACATCGGAGCTTTTTTCAGGAAAATTACGTTTTTTTTTCTAAATACCTTTTTTTCCCATGAAAATTAAGTTTTTTTCATGAAAAAAATGTAGGATTTTTTCACATTCAAGCTTTTTTGAGGAAAATTAAATATTTTTTTTAAATAAATTTTTTTTCCATGAAAATTAAGTATTTTGACATCCAAGCTTTTTTGAAGACCACCAGTGGCCCGCGGACCACTAGGGGTCACTCACGGACCACTGCTTTGACAAAGACTGCAGTAGATCCACCAAATTTGCTAAATGTGTTTGGGGATATAAAGACCAAGCGAAGGACAGTGAGCAGCCTTGGCATTCATTCTTACCTGTTTCCTCAGGAAGTTGAGAATCTGCGTTGGTTCTTGAACTGCAGAGTCTCCACACAGCAACTCTGGGACTGTTGCTGCAGGTTGAACGACAGGAAGAAGATATTACAAGTCCAGGCAAAGCTAGCATCTGGTGTTATTAACAATATACTGTGTGCCTACAATTTTTTGGGTCCACAAAATGTTCACGACTGCGACAATTAGAGTGCGAGTTGTCATGTGATTTTAAGTATGCATACTGTTGTAGTGTAATGGCATTTCCAAGTGCGTGAAAGAAGCTCCAAATTGATTATATTATATGAATATATTTTCCAAACTAAAATGTACTGTTTGTATTTAACAAATATTCCTCCACCACTATGTATATAAATCTTAACCCATGTGGTGTCTGGACCACAACGCTATGCAATTCTGGTTTATAGGAAGCTGCAGCCCACCTGTTAGAGTTTTCCATGTCCAGTCTATAGGAGAAACGGTGACTTTTGCCCCAGAAAACTTGGTGTATGCCTGAAAGAAAACCCATACTTCAAATTAGGAAAGATGACAATTTTTTCAAAGTCAAATGATTTCAAAGTCTGTCATAGATATTCTGCATAGATACTTCCTGAACTGTACAGCCCCAATGCAGGACTGTAATACCTCAATCAAGGTTAAGTTTTGTATGAAAATAATCTTGTAATGCAGCTAAATGCTTTCTGCAATCAAAGTACCCTCAGTATGAATTTGGCACCGACTCTAAATTTAGCACAAGGGAAACAACTATACAGAAAAAGGAAAATAATTGAAAAAACAAAACGTACCAAAATGAAGACAATAAGATGTATAACTAAATCAAGTCAGGCTTCAACTAACGGTTATTTTTCATTATCAAATAATGTGTTGATTTTTATTTCAGATAAATCCTTTTGGATTATCAAAGCTATTTTATATTTATTTATTTTTGACTAAATAAAAGCATGTCAGTAAACGGTATATGTCTGACCCTTGATGTGATTCTCATTTCCCAGTGTGGCCCTTAGTGACATTGAGTGAGACACACCTGGAATGTAAAGTTACCTTGTTTAATGCCTGAACAAAATGTGATGGGTTTTTTTTAATAATTAATGGCACACACTGAATGCCTGTTTTTGGTTGGTGAACACACCAGGTACGTTGTGGATATAATAATCCAGGAGGATCCTATGGAGGACAAACTCTGACACGTTGTACTTAATAAATACATTAAGACTGACGTCAATAAAGAAACACAACCCAAACATGATGCATTGTTGTCACTCACTAAATGCATCAGAACATTAGTCAAAGTGTCACCCTGTGGCAAGAGATGCAACTGCAGGATTCACTGACAGACAACATGAAAAACAGCCAGAAAACAACTCAATGTTCATTTATCTGACGAGGTTATTACTACACCGGACAGCTAACGTTAGCGAGCGAGAGAGACACGAATACACCCCAAAGCCTCGACAAGCTGACCTTGAAGGACCTTTTTGTTACGAAAGAGAGGGTCTTCTGACAGCCAGCCATTCATGAAGGACAGACCGCGCAGTGAGCACAGTTATGTCGCAGCTCGGCAAACACAAAACTCAAGTGGGAAATATTTAGTTCTATCCTGCAAGTCGAGCTCAGTGTGAAACTGCAGCAGGCAAGTTAGCATGGAAGCTAACCAGAGACACACAGGGAAGACGCAAAGAAAAACGGAGAAGAAACATTTCGCCTTGAAAGTAGGGCTGGATATATAATGGCCGTATACATTTTTATACAAGCAGGCGATAACGTTACCAGGACTATAAGAGACTCGGTGTGGACAGAAGGCAAACCCCAGTCTCCTCCCCAGCATCTCAGCTCCATGGCAGCCGCCATGTTTTGCTTCATAGAAGGAGCTGCAGGTGACGTCACCACGTACCTGTCATATCAGAGGTGAAAAATCAATCCGACGTTTTCTGTTCAAATATGACCTGCTACAGACTTTTGGATTTTTTTTGTTATTAGTATCTTTATTGAATGTGTATCGAAACGTTGTCATCTTTTTATGACTCCTAAAATAAATTAAATTAAATTAAATTAAACTAAATTAAAAAGACTCAAATGTATATTCCTACATGAATGTACACAACCTAATTTACAAGCAACACTTTAATTCTCAGACACATACAGAGTGTGTATGTGTATGTGTATTTGGATCCCCGTTATTTGGCTTGATGCAGATGCATCAGCTACTCTTCCTGGGGTCCACACATAAACATAATAAAATAAAAATATGACATTAACACATGAATAAAAAACATGACACAAGATAAAAGCACAACTATCAAGGTTGTACGGTTCACACGTGAAAGATTGCATTTCACATGTGAAAGATTGCATTACACATGTGAAAGATTGCATTTCACATGTGAAAGATTGCATTTCACTTGCATTGCTTTGCATTTCCGTAAGAAACATATGATACAGTCAGCTTACATATCGATAGAGACCGACTTACTTTATATCAAGAATTGAAGCGACCTTTTTCGTATTTTGATTTTCATGTCAAAAAAATTTTCGAATAGTAATTTGACATTTTTCTTATTTTCAGAAACAATAGCATGACGTCTGTCCACGGGCTGATAGTCAGACCGTTGAAGGCTGCCAGGTGTTTGGTCGCAGACCAGACAGCCAGACACAGACGGATGCGCGGTGATAATGCTCCGAGGGATGGTAAATGTCTCTCTTTGGCCCGGACCAGCAGCTGAGATGTTGAAATGTACTTGAGGTTTGTAGAGAAAGCTTTAAGACGAGAACCAGACATCTATCATGAAATGTTTCCAGGGTCCCAAGTCTAGCCCTCTTTGTCCTTCCCTTCCCACTTTCTCCAACAGATGGAATTTAGAAAAGGTTTAGAAAAGGCTTGCAGAGGCATGTAGAACAAGTTAGATTACATTAAATTCAAATGAAAAACATCTGGCATGCAATTATACAATTGAATAACTGGCTTTCTGGAGACGAGCTAGGAGAACAAACCCACATCTATGATACAGGTTCATGATGCTTGTGAAAAACAGTGGCCAGCTGGAATCAAGATTTTCTCCCTGAAGACCCAGGCACAATCCATTTCAGGCATTTTTTTTTTTAGAGTTGGCTGACTGTGTACCGGCTGATTTAGGGAATTGTTTATGCTATTATATTGCAAAACCTCAAAAGAGAGTAGACGTAAAGATTCAAGGAATAAAAGCTTTATCTTGACTCTAAATATAATTATACATTTAATAAAAAACATACATTTAGCTCATATATTATAAGTAATGCAGTACTCTGACAATCCCTTTTAGAATAAAATACCATGTATTGGAGCAACATACAGTTTATCATTTGATGGAACTACAGTAGCAAGGGGACACTCCCTCAAACTATTAAAATCGTCCCTACGCTGTGCCACTTTCGCAACAGTAGAGTGCAAGGACACTCCCCTTTGCTTTAAAAGCTGTGCCTGTGTCCACAAAACCATCTCACCTCTGCTCAGATTTTGCCTCAACATCTGGATTTTTCCATCATTCTGTGTTAAAATAGTTGATTAATCTGCGATACGCTTACTGATCCACAAGTGGAAACTCAGTTCTTTTTCACGGGAACATAGCTTCTCCTGAGGTGTGTCCCACATTGAAGCACTGAATGATGGGAGAGTGGGCCAGAGCAGCGGCTCTGTTTCTGGTGCTGCAACAGCTGGTGCTCACTGTCACAGCTCAAGGCATTAGTAAGTACTCTTCTCCATCCATGCCCTTCTGGAAAACATTTGTGAGTGTAGATCTGCACGTGTCTATTTCAAGTGATTGTCTTTTCCAGTCATTTATTCCTAACAATCTGTTGTTTTTGTAAATGTCTAATCTGCAGCAAGCCTGCAAATAACGAGGGGAATTCTGCTAATTTGTTTGGCTTTTTTTCGCGGTTTTGCATAATTTGACACCGGGGATCTAGTAACGGTCTGACCTAAATAAGTAAATCCGTTTTAGATGGTAAAACAACACTAACTGCCAGCTGAGAAAGTGCTTTTGCAAAGCTATGATTTGCCTGGAATTTACGTTAATTCCAAACAAATGTTTCCATATCATTTAGTGTCACTTCGTATTATACTTGAATTCCGCTAATGGCTGTGTGCATGTGTTTTTGTGCGTATGTGTCCGTGCATGTGAGTGTGAGTGTGTGGCAAGCGGGTTCGTTCCAGTGGAAAGACTTTACTCCTGCTCCTTTCGGCAACTCTGGTCTACCACTCTATAAAGCACAGCAGGATACAAACAAGAATGTGCACTTACACACACACACACACACACACACACACACACACACACACACACACA